>VZSC01014168.1:68560-97602 GCA_013398225.1 Steatornis caripensis | reverse complement strand
AGAAAGTGAAGTAGTTTTGGCTTTAGACCTACTTAATAAAATGGCAGAACTCTTACACTGTATACATTGCAAAGCCAATAATGTTGTCTTTTATATTTATTATTTCATAAAAATTGTAATTTTCATTAAAATTGCAATTTTTCTCTAGAATATTTATTCTGGAAAGAAAATATTGGGGATTCTATTTTTTCTAATATTTTGTTCTTTTTAGAAACCAAAATTGAGACTTTCAGAATTTTCATTTTACTTTTTCAGTAAAACCAGATATTTTTGATAAATCAGATGCACTTCTGTATTTCTTAAAACTGAAATTACTTTGGGAAAATATTCATTCCTAGTTTGAGAAAGCAAATTTTTTTAAAGAATTTTATTTCTTCTTCTGTATCTCAACATTAATTTTTGGAAAAAAACTTTGCAATTTGTATATTAACACAAAAATTAGAACATGATTTTCTTCGACATTATTTGGCCTAAGTAGATGAAAAGATTACTGGTTAGTGTGATGGGAAAATAGAGAAAGAAATAGGAGAAGATAAGAAAAATAAATTAATAAAAGTGACAGAAGTGATTACAAAAGACGAAAAAAGAATTTTTGATTTCCTGAGGAAAAAAGCCCAATGATAGCAGTGCATTGTTGATTTGAGTTATGATTTCTTTACACAAGTGCAATGGAAATGGATGAAGTATAAAATCTGCATAATATATTCTGAAGAAGTTTACAAAATCATTAACCATGCACTAGCAACTCACCAATAACGAATGAGCCCAAGACCGTAAATACAATTTTTGTGTTGAATTATTAGACTAGTTAGATTCAATAAATCTTTAAATCAGACCTTCCTTCTGAGGTATCTTTTATTGTGTGCTTTCACATTCATGTAGCTTTATTGATTGTATCTTCTTCACTACCATATGTTAAATTGCAAGCAATAAAATTGAAACATTAAATCACATTCTGTTCCTTTCATGTGTCACTTACCTATTGGGAACATATGTTACCCTGGCACAATAAAACTTACCCCGAAGGCCTAGTCAGTGTACACAGTGCTGTGAAAATGGAGGCATATAAAAATGTCCCTGTGTCCTAACTGAAGATTAAGCGTCAATAAAATAATATTATAAATATTTAAAACATAAAATATGACTTGTAATCATGTAATAACAAATTCTCTGGGGTCTGTGGCCATAAAAGGAATGCAGGAGGATATCTGCAGTGTATGTCTTCCAGCAGAATTTACCACTTCATCTATGATCCAGGTCACAATACTTTCATTAAAGAGTTTAACTCACAGACTCTTTCCACTCAGTTGACTTTTTTGTTAGAGTAATCATCTAGCATGCATCTGTTCTTGGT
Organism: Steatornis caripensis; assembly: GCA_013398225.1. Classification (NCBI taxonomy): domain Eukaryota; kingdom Metazoa; phylum Chordata; class Aves; order Caprimulgiformes; family Steatornithidae; genus Steatornis; species Steatornis caripensis. The sequence continues at coordinate 96,248 of VZSC01014168.1, read as the reverse complement.
ATAACACATTTTGTTGTTATTCATCTGAGACAAATGAGACATTTGCAAAGAAAATTATTATTAATTTCATTACTTATTAAAATCAATTTAACAAGAAGGAAAGTTTAATATTCTATACAGTAGTGAATGAAACACTCTGAGTTTAGTTTGTGTTATACCTCTGTACTTTTGACTAGATGAGAAACTGGTTTCAGCTTGATTTTCTCTTTTGGAAGGGCATAACCTTTTATAAACATTATTTTTGTATTTCCAAGAACCCAGTTCTGACCCATTACAACTGCAGAATCAGAATTCTGGAATACATCTCCCAGAACACTGAATCATATCTAATACCTAATTAACTGAGATTAGGATATGAAATATTCACTTATGCCTTTGTTAGAACCAGACTGATCAGTTCTCTCTGAGAGTCAGACTGTTGAACTACGTACAGTCCTGATCCAATCATTCCTTAAAGATTCTACCTTTATAAAGAACTAGCATAGTAATGAGATAAAGATGCTAGGTTTTAGTCAAAGTTTTGTTCTTAACTTATAAGTGCTAGATGGGTGTGGGTGACCCTTGTACTAAGGTCCTTATATTTTGATGATAAACTTATATTATGCAAACAATATGCAAATTTACTGAAAGGAAATGAAAAGTTCTGAATGTTGTTTTTTAGTAGTGCACAGTCAAGCAAGTTTTGCTTATTTTGCTTCTTCCCTCTTGGTTTGGCATTGGCAGAAATTGTTCAGTATTAAGCAGAAGCATGGAACAATAGTTTGAAGAAAGTGAAGAAAAATTTTTTTTATAGCTGAATGTTAAGTTAATTCAGACCACAATATATATAATTGTCAAAACCACACTGGAACTAACTCACCTATTCTTCCCAAAAGTGTCATGGGGTCTTCATTTCACAACTGGTTCATGGCACATTAGAGTTTATTGTTTGTTTCACTGCAAAAGACTGTCAAATACTGAGACTGAAAGTAACTTTAGTTTCATTTCCGAAAGACAGAACAAAGTTTAACTGATACTTGCTAGAGCATGAGTCCAACAAAACAGCTGGAGTTTAAATGAAAAGGACTTCTGTTTCCATTATAAAAATGAATTTTCTGTGTTGTCTGGGAGAGATGCTAGGTTCCTTCGTCTGCTCCAGGATAATAGTGCTACAGTCTGACTATACTTATCTATCTCATCCAATTCCTTTTCTTCTGACTACAGTTCTTGTAAATGAGTTTTTCACTAAAAAATCAAAACAATGTCTAACTTAATGAGCATTATGGAACATTGAGAAAAGCTGTCAGTTCATCTGACCCTTATTATTTCATCATGAAAAGTCTGATCCTGAGACATTATCCATTGCTTTTTATTCTCAAGCCCAGGAGGGAGCAAATCAATTTCAAATGCAAAATTTGTCAAAGGCTTTAGGCCCAACCCTTGAAAAAGAACTACAGCCCATGCTAAATGGCTGTGTTCCATAAAAACTACAATGGGGGTAGTGGGAAGGAGTCTTCAGTCCTGGCCAAGAAAACTGCTTATGCAGCTGGATCACAGATGCTAATTTAGGAGGAAGAGACACAGAAGTGATTGCAAGCATTTTTCTTCAAAACATTTGATCCAATTTATCTGTACAAGATTTCGGTACGTTAATACACTCATGGACTAAAAATAACAGGACCAAACAAGTAAGATGTAACAATCTCATATAACATATAAGGAATCTTCTTATAGTTGTTGCCTTCTTTGTGCCACCAACTTGCAGCTCTTCAATGAATGAATCAGTTCCATATATATGTATCTTACATTACAATGTACTTCCTAAAATTTTAGCCATCTGAGGTTTAATATTTAAGTCTGAGCTAGTTACCCCTCCTCTACAACAAAGAAAGCTTTTAGAGACATAGATGCCTATTTTAGAAGAAGGGCAAATTAGTGTTTGGATATGCGTACTTCTTTTTGTTGGTATGAAGGGAATTTAGGTGATTCGATCAGAAATTAACTTATCTTAGGCTCTTAAAATCCTATTCCTAATTTCCATTTATTATTCTTATTGACCTGAATTCTGCAAACCTGAATCATTCTTAAAGCAGATCCTTCCTAGGCAACTAGTACCACTGTTTGCAAGGGGTTAACCGGGCTGTCAGGTAGTACTCAGTGAATAAGCATGGTGGAATCTGGCTTTCTGCCCGAGCATGTTGAATGAGGTTGGCTAAGAATGCTTGATTTACTGTGAACAAATAGTTAAAGCAAAATTCAAACCAGAAAAATAAATCATTCACCCACTACTACCGCCCCCTGCTACTATGACATTATGAATACAAAATATCATTAGGGAACCAAGATTGTGAAGCTTAACTCTATTGCAAATTCTGTGCATGGCTACACAGAGTTATCTCAGTTGTGTGAGCATAGTTCCACTGGGTGCACTCTTGTAGAGACATAAAAAAAAAGTGTGTGTAACCGTCTTTGTATTACTTAAAGTGAAAACATAGCATGGCGAAAGATAACATTTCTAGTAGAAGTATAGTGTCGTCTCATCTGTGACTTTGTGTATAGAAAAAGAAGTGTATTATTGTGTTTAGGTCATAGGTAAGTAAGTCTTGTCTACCATCTAAAAATCAGAGTAAATTGGTCTGAACTGAAATTTCTGGTGTTACAGCTAAGCTACCTTTAACCAAGGGAGTTCACCTAAGCTATGTTGGATGTCTTCATACATACACACACACACACAGATAATACATACACACACATGGATAAACACATATATACATGCCTATCGAGCCTACAGTTATTCTTGCACTCAAACTATGTCAGGGCTATGACAATAAAAGCTTCTGACATTTTGGAAGTACTTGGAGTTGGTTAAAGCTTTGAGGTAGATCTGCATAGGCAGTTCCTTTGCAGTGAACTCACCAAATGAGTCTGAAAGACTTTTAACCTGAAGAAAGCCAGATTTAATTAGAATACACATTAGGACAACTCCATAAATACAGCTCATCATAATCCAGTCAAACACAACAGAAAAGAAAAGAAAAGAAAAGAAAAAAAAAGAAAAGAAAAGAAAAGAAAAGAAAAGAAAAGAAAAGAAAAGAAAAGAAAAGAAAAGAAAAGAAAAGAAAAGGAAAGAAAAGACTTTATATACAGCTCTACTGTGTCTCTGCAGGGATGCTCTTAACTTCTAGCCAGCTCAGTAGCTTTGAGTTGCAGCAAAATTGGCACAGCTCTTTGAGGCTCTGGGGAGACTTCTTTCCTCATTTCTGATGCCTGGTTATATCTGACTGTTACTTCTCTCAGTGAGCTCTCCCACTCAGTTGTGCTGGACTTTTCTGTGACATTTTTACTCTTTGATGACCATCTTTCTGTCTCTGAATCCTTGTCTCCTCTGAATGAACTAACTAATTTCCAAGGAAGGAACAATTTTTCTACCCAGGGAGCTTCATCTGACCCAGTCATTTTTCTTAAGAGAACATAACTCATGAACCGAAACAAAGAGTAGTTATATTAGTTTATATACATATAAAATAGTAATATTCTTTCCTTGGCACTGACGCTATTTACTGATCCTAAGCAGGAAAAATAGGCTGCAAGGAAGGTTTGCAGGGCACAATGCAAGATGGAAGGTACTCAAAGACTGACTGGATCAAATCTATGGCAAAGACTGATTCCCCTCTGCAGGCTATTTTGTCTGCAAAGTTTGACGAAAGGGACTAAATAGGAAACAGTGTCCAACTTACAAAATGCATCACAGGAAGAGAGATTTCTCAAAGAAGTCCAACAGAAGAAGACTTAATAAACAAGACCTTGTGTGCTGAGAAGTCATGTCAGATGAGATAACAGCAATCACTAAATCCATGATAACTCTGAATTCCTTTTATTTTTTAGGGAAGCAGTACCAACCCAGGAGGGGCTGTAGTCCACCCAGGTTTCAGAGTCTGGACAAAATCCAAGCTGTATGTCTCAACCTCTCTTCCCTATGAGAATAGATTCAGGGTTTTGGTAATTTTGTTTAATTTTTCCTTTGTTCTAAATTGGAAGAATAGTGGAGGTAAATACGTACTCCTGTGCTTCCAGTGGATTTAGTAATATTCTATGTGTAAGATATGTCAATACTCCTGAAAGTAGGCTAGACAACAACATTACATCTTAAAGCACTGGCTGCTTGAGCTGGGCAGCTTGGGGCAGACCAGAGGGCATATACAGAAGTTTTCCATTCAAACAAGGAATGCTGCAAAACATATTTATAGCTAGAGAATTAATAGCAAAGCTCAGACTTTTCTATCCAACTTGAAGTGGTATTTGATAACAGAGTTTCTAAAAACTGTTTTCTAACTACTACTAGCAAGTCCCTGAAAGCCAGGTAGCTGAATGTAAAGTAGATTCCTTGAAATAAAGCCAAATCATTACATATTAAAGATCTATGTAAAATACCTTTTAATGAGAGAAAAGTGTAATACCTAAGATAAATACTTCTTAGACTTTTCTTCCTATTACTTCCAACCAGTCAACCCTTGAACGGAGGAAATTTCTGAAAAATCTCAGTCCCCAGCAATACTTACTGCTATTGAGTTCAGCATTCCTGGTTTGTAATTGCAGGTTTTGACTCCTCCCTTGTTACTTTAGAAAAGGTACAGAACAGCTTAACAAAAGTAACATTTTTTAAAAAAACACCCTTCCAATACAAAACTACAGTGAAACTGTTAGTCTCTATTTCATGACAGACATCATATGAGCAACCATTTTTATCTTGATTAATGTAAAAAAATTCTAACATTGAACTAATTGCTATTTATATCATTTCTTGACTAGAAAAATAACTACGTGAACGTTTTTGACAACACTTAACTTTTCTGAAAAAACAGCAGACTTTTCTGTTTTAGTTGTGGTATTGGTGAGAACAATTCATTTTTTACTCCAGAGTTTACAGTTTGAAGAATATTTGTGTGTGTGTTGCATTTGCCTATTTGAGTCATTATCACAGGTAACAAAGCGAGCCAACCATTCAAACAGTTAAATTATTAAGAGTAAGAAGAGTGATAAAACGTATTTTAAATATCAATAAACTCACTCCCAGAATGGTATAATGAAAGTGAATTGAGACACATGAAGATGAAAACTACTTTTGTCTGGAGTTTTGTTTTCTAAAAACCCTCCAGCTATTTATGTAAAATTATTCTCTATCTCTGTCCCTCTCTTCTGAAAGGTGTTTTGAGTTCCTTGAGAGGAAACCCCCGCACACAAAATCCTCCCCGCCTAATCAGCCTACTTCCTTCATAACTTTTGTTCACACTTACCATGTAGTTCAGCCTTTTTTGTAGTGGGGCCAAAGTATGAAATTTGCCTTTTGTCCTGTTTCACCAAGTCAGCAAAGCCAACCATCCTTGGGAATGCTCCAGGAGACTAAACCTCCACTTCTCAAAAAGTAAATCTGTTTAATATTAATAGCCTACAATTTCCAGTACCCACCCTTGTAGGAGGTGCTGTCTCAGAAACGTAATATCTAAATATCATTTAGAGAGATATTTCCATCTACCCCCAATTCACACTATTTTCCTGGGGGCTGAATTTATTTTTAAGATGTCCGCATATTTGCTTGTCCAAGAAAAGGACACCAAATGCCATGCCTATCAATTACTGAACACGTATGTATGATCCATTTGGAAAATATTTCAAAAATTTGAAACTGTAAATATCTTTGCAAGCTGCAGAAAAATCAGATCGATATGCTTAAAGGTGCTATGAATACATGAGTGCCAGATGCACTGGGCTACAGAAAGAACCACTCCTTTTTGTTGTTTAATGCTTAGAGTCCATATGGCAGGCTAGTGGTAAAAACAAATCTGTTCACTAAGGCCATTCACAAAGTAATGAGCGGTAAGATAAAAGTAAAGAAAACAAGGACATGTGAGTGTTTAATTTGATCAAACTAATGGCAGCACAACTTTAAATATATAAAAACTCTCAACCACCTGGTTTTCACAACATAGAGCTCAGGGTGGAATTATTGCTCTGATTCTTACGTAACACTGTCATGATAGATCATAGGATTTCCAAAATAAATACAATTTAAAAAATCCTAGACGGTTGTGTATACTGAAAACACTCTGCAGGACGAGGCACAGATATGAACGAATGGCTCAGATGATAGACAATTTATATCCCTTCAGGTTATTTTCTGTTGAATTTGAAGGGAATTATTTCTTTAGATATTTCTTTAGATAGTTCAGAAAATAGTCAAAACCAGCCATCATTATCAGAAAGTAGTAGATCTGCTCTTGTATTTCAAATCAGATGGATGTTATCTATTCTGTTATAATTACTGTATTTTACATGATTGCATGTGGTCCAAATTGTGATTACGGCCTGTAAGCATTCTTGCAGTGTGAATTGATCGATTGTATAGGTGGCCTGTAAGCATTCTTGCAATGTGAATTGATCGATTGTATAGGTCTTTAGTTATAATAAGAATAAATATCTAAGGTGAAGCAAAGCCAAGAGGCACAACAGTTCTGTGAAAAGTATAATTACAGTATGGAGAAGCAGAGAATACATGGGAGAATGAGAATATTAGTTGAAATGGTTTTACAAGTAAATGTGAAGACTTACCTGTCCACGACTTAGCATCTGGGATCATCATGAGGAGATTATTTTTCTCTAAAGAAAGATCGGATTCATCTCATCAAATTGTAGCTGTCTACAAATAGGTACCTAAGCGTAGCTAGATATCTACAGTCTCCCTGTGCCTAACACAAAAAGGTAAGGTCATTTTCCCTTCTCTTTTAGGACCGAATGAACTGCACCTATGGAGGAATTAGTAAGAAAAAAAGTTCTCTTCAGTATGAACTATTAGAATGAGTTCTTTATAGCAATCATCAATTTAGTGTTTCAATATTGTTAGTTTATATTATGTCAAGAGTATCTGACACACTTTTTTTGATTTTAGCTACTCAAACTCTTCACGTTATCAAAGAAAACTTTGGGATGCAAAGGATATAGGTTTGAGATATAACAGCATGGTGTTCTGAAGGCTTTCATTTAAGTGATTTACATAAGACTTATCAGAAATCATTAAATTTACAGAATAATATTCTGGAGTTTATGATTGTATTTCCATTATTAATGAGTCGTCACATTTTCTTCTGGCATAAACCAGCACACCTTCTTTGCAATCAGTGAATCTATGCCATTTAATTATAATTGGGAACGTAACCCGTTGTTTGTTGATATTTTGTGAAATAAAAGGGTTCTGGTTTTGAGTTGAGCCCTCAGGATTGCGACAAATAGTCTGGCAACTTTGCATGCCAAACCTGCAGGCTGGTGGTGTGTAGAACAAATGGCCAGATGATACACAGAGGACCTGGGAACAGGAAGGAATCGCTGCCTGAGCTGTTTCACCCTCCAAATGTGGTACAACTTTACTGAACAAAACCAGTTTGCTTCATTATGTATTTTTTCTTTTTATTTTGTTCCACTGTCTGGAGATTTTATGGTTTATTTGGGATTAGCAATTTTGAAAATGTTGTTTTACTTAATTTTTTGATAAGGTGCCCAGAAGCTTTTGCTCTGAAAGAGGAAAGCTTCATAATTTAAAAATTTTAGTATTTAAATTTAAGTTTCAGCCTTACAAACATTTACAAGCATGCTCAATTCAGAGGCAGTCAACCTAAAGTTTATGAACTATGAATGTTTTGCAAACATTGGTACGAACAGATGATCTAGAACAAGATAATAACAGTTTGTAAGAGCAGACTAGCATTATCATGGGTGAGTTGTAAAGTTATGCAGTTACTGAGTCAAATAAGCTACTATAACTTACTTTGTGAAATAATGTAGAGTTACTCTATATAATTACTATAACTGGGGCCAATAAGTTGCATTTTAAATACTATGACTACACATTTACAGTTATTAATGTTTCTTAAAATCTGTTAGGTAATAATGACTAAGAAAAATTCTTTGTTTGAAATTGTTACTTCACTATTTTTTTACCACTAATTTTAATGGAGCAAATAGTACTTTCATGTTACCCAGACCTCAATAAATGTGGTCAAAATAAATATGGTCAAATAAATAAATTTTTGTGCAAGGAATTCACTCTCCAAATTAAGTACGTTATATAAATTTTACAGAGATGCGCTTAATTGGTCATATTAAAACTGATATCCAAAGAATAAGGGAATAGTTTTAGCCAGATTTTCTTCAGTGATTTTTAGGCCAAAGATGATTCAGGAAAAAAAGTGGTTTTATACTGAAATACATGGCAAAGGAATTACTATTAAAATAGGAGAAAATGTAGCATATAGAAGATGGGAGAAAGCTTAAAAGCATTTTGGAAAAGACAGAAAAAATGCTACAAAACAAAGGTGAAATAGAGCAGACTGAAATAAATCCTATGCCTGAGTACAGTTTGAACACCAGAACCAGGAAAACTAAGAAATTAATGTGATACCACAGGCATGAAAAAAGAAACAAATGAGAGAGTGAATAGATTACTACTCTACTTTGTAAATCAAAAAGTGATTCCAACATTTCAGATAGGAAAAAGACTCTAGGAAGAAGCAAGCCAAAGATGAACTGACACGATTCAATTTTTCAGCAGGATTGCTGGAGAAATTATGTTTTACTAGATTTTAAGACCAGAAGAAACCACTACCATTATCCAGTTTAAACTCTCACATCATAAACCAGGGAATTTAGACAATGATTTTGCAGCATGCACAATATTTTTTATTGAATCAGTACAGATCTTTCAATGAGATATCCTAAAAGACTCAACATGTTGAAGATCTATGCCTAGGTTATTCAAATCACTAATAAACCACATTATTAAGCTATTATACTGTTTTTCTTACAATTTCAGCCATTGGATCCAGTTACATTTGCCACTGAAGCAAAGACTCCCCTGCAATTTTAGCAATGTCACTGACCAGTAAGATTTGATGATTATCTGAGTATAAAAGAAAATGCACTAGGATGCTAAAAAAGGGACAGTGTGGAAGAGCAGATATGGCCAAATTGAAGGACTAGGAAAGAACCAAGAGGAAATATGTGATGTCAGTTCTGTGAAATAAATTCTCATCACAGGAGAAACACGGCAAAAGAAATCACATTTTTGCCAGATGCATGAAAAACAAAACATATGGCTTGTTTGTCCCACATTTTTTGCATATTTGTTCTGTGTTAACAGACAGGTTCAGGAAGATGGAAAGTTGCTTTCATTTCAGTGAAATGTCCATATACTTTTTATCATTCTTATTATTATTTTGCCAGCTTGGAAGAACTGTTCTGAACTCTTAAAAATGATTCCAAAGAAAATAAAAGCCAGGAATACATTGGAAAGATTCAAGAATAAGCCAGAAATTTTAATGAAGTCCTACAATTTTATAAAGATATAATTTTTGAGGAGCCTTATTTTTTCCAAATTCCTGGAGAGGAGTTTTCAGCAATGGAAGAAATCAGTGCATATATCCCTTTAGCTGTCAGGATAGGAAAAAAATCTGTGCAGACCTTGCTTTTATTTCCCCATATTTTTATTCCTTTTTACCTGTCACTGAAAAAATAAATTGTATTTTTTTTTAAGACACTGAACAAAAGAGATTCAAGGAAATAACTTCTTATTTTTAGACATTTTTCATTTAAGAACAGAAAAGGAAAAAAATAAACCCAAATTGCTACCTTACCATCCTACAGTATATCCAGAAATTAATAAAATTAATGCTGGTTCGAAAGCTAAGGCAAAGTCCTGTTCCACCTGACCCAAAGAAAAGACCCAACTTCTAATTTTTCTGCACCCATGAGCCTGACTGCCTAAATGTAGGTGCCTGGTCCTGGGAATAGATTTCACAGATGGGCTCCCAAATTTGTCTGAGTCAAAGGAGGCAGTTTGGCAGCTGCAAATGGGCTCTGTACTACACAGTGCATTGGGCAACCGAACAGTGAGACATAGTGAAGAAATCCGCCATCTTCAAGGACTGGAGTATGCGTATCCCTTGAACAGAAGCATTTGATCTTGTTTCATAGATGCTAACCCTGCATCTAGTGTCTTCAAGCTCAAAACCCCTCCATTTGGATATTAAGCATAGATATATGAGCCGACATCTATCTTCCGAGACCTTTCATCTCAATGAAATCTTGTTAGCAGCACACAGCACTTGGCTTACCTCTTCATTTTATCAGCATCTGGGTACTGGAAGCAAAGACTGTAGATGCAATGCTTTCCACACAGAAACAGTTAAAGGTAGAATTTTATTTATAAATATGAATTTCAAGGCCCATTCTTTCTTTTTTCTCTTTTTCTAATTTGTTTCTCCCTCTGTCATTTTTGAAATGTAGATTTTTTTTTGGAGTTGTGAGAAACTGCAACTCTCAAAACTATGACAACATTTCTGAGTAACTGCCCCTCTACTGATAGTTAAGCATCCAAGTTTAGTGAAACATGTCTTTGAAAGTGATCCCAAAGTGATGACACTAATGTTTTTGATTATGAAGTGGAGAAGAGAAATGGTAATTAGTAATTAATTTCCAACATATATGTTGGCAGTCAAAGTAAAATAATTATTCTGGATTTAGAATCAAATGAACTACCCAATGCATGTAATAAGGACAGAATTAGGCTATACCTCAGGAAGGTATTTAAACAGGCATCTAACTTCAGTAAAGAGATACCCACTGAAATGCGTTGTTTAAAAACAGGAGTAAAGTGGAGTCAGTGAGATAAAATAGCAACCAATAGGACTATTCATGTTTCTAAGTATTTAAATACCTTTGGGATAAATAAGGATATGCTTTGCATGAAGGAGTAACATAAAATTCAATTCATGGATATGCTTTCAGCCAAATATTTTAACGGTATGCAACAACTATAATAAGAATCTGTCTGAGAAAAAGTTGTGTAAAAATTGAATAAGGGTCCTGAGATATGTGCCTTTGTACGATACCTTTATAAATCACTCCCACAGAATTGAGGAGTCAGCATCCTGCTATGCACAGCTGCTTGCCCAGAGAACTTCAAATACAAAAATAAAAAAAAATAGAAAAAAAACTTAATGTGGAAAAACACTATACAGCTGAAAAATTAGACAAGCACAGTTTGTACTGGATCATTAGTCATGTATTGGCAAGTCCTGATCATCCAGGATGTCATCAGCTCAGAAGTTATTTGGAGTTCTGATTTAGCCTGTAAATATCTAGTCACATGCTAAACAAAAAAATTTTTGCCCATGTTATTTTAGCATAAGACTCTTTAGCTATTTAGAAACTCCTGTGAACGTTTTGGAATTTCAGCATACAGAACAACTGGAGAAGCAAACCCTTAACTAGCCTGTTATAAACAACTCTGTTTTTACAAAATGGGTTATCTATGTGCAATGGTCTATTCTGTGACAATTGATCACACCTTGCTGAGCTGAGCCAAGAAAAGTGCGAGTAAGACCCAGAAAGCTAATGGCAACTAAAATGAAGTTAATTGGATTGCAATAAAAGGTTAACATTGATAAAAAATCTTCCACAAATAGAAGGGAGTCACAGAGCTTTGCTTAAAAGCAAGGTCAATTTCAGAGAATGCCCTAGAAAAAACCTGTCCCATGGAAGTGGACAGAAATGATACTTTTGGAATAAGCAAAGAAGCTTTACAAACTGGGCTGATAATACTATTATCCAAACATTTAAATACATTTTGTAACTTAGGAATTTCCAGAATGTTGAATTAAACTGATTAAAGTTTACTCCAATGCACATATACAGAAGATGAGCAAGGAATGCTTTGTCCATTCACAAAGCAAAAAAATGAAGTTTTCACCATCTCTCCAGATGCATTAGATTAAAAGGAGATCAAGCTGAGAAGACCGTTTCAGACTGCTAAAAGCAAATTCTCTATTAAGCGTAGATTAACAGTGAAAGGACAATTGTTCTAAACATTTTTCTTAAAGATTTTAATGTCATGTACCAAGGTGCAAAATAGAGATGATGGTCAGAGACTAAAGGTGAACTCAAGGTGAGACGTGTCTTAAGAATAGAAGGAGAGAAAGAAACATGGAGTATACCCAGCCAGAAAATCTGTAAGATGAATTAGTATGATGGCAGAGTTTATTCTTTCCCTTTAGGAATAGTGTACTTATTAATAACTCAAAGACATCAATGCAAGATCTGCAAGAAGAGTGTCGGGGGGTTTGTTTGTTTGTTTGTTTGGTTTTTTTTTTCCTCCTAGGAGCAGAATTCAGCAGTATCTACAGGGAAATACAAGGGGCTAGCTTATATTTACTGTAAGACAGGCAGGGAATTGCATTCAAAGTTGAAAACTGGGAGAACGTATTAGCATAGGTTCATGACAGTTAGATAGCCAGAGAGAGAGGTCAAGTTTTCTAGCATTTGCATTCTTTAAAACTGTTTAAAATGAATAGATTTCTATTGCCAATGGTTTGACATTCCTAAATATTTATTAGCTTTCCCTCAAATATTTAGGGTATTGTTAAGGATTATTGAGATTTTATTTCATTTGCAAGCCAAGACTTAGTTCTAAAATACTGGAATGTACTCCATGTTTCAGGGAGGAATCACAAGAGCAGGAAATCTCACCAGCAAAATTTTGTTATGACAATAACTGAAACACTTTTAGACTAAGCGGGATTTCTAAAGGCATGTTACATCTTTAGGAATACAGGAAGGATGAAAATGAGGAATAATACTTAGAAAAAACTAGTAGACAAATACCTGCTTGTATTATTCATGAATGGTCACTTGACTCAGAGGTCAGGCTTTGTTCTCTATCCACCAGTCATAATAGCTCCCGTAACATCAGCACATTGCAATCTCAGGGTAATATAGCACTATAAAGAAAGCATATTGGCGCTTGACGGTAGTTTGGAATAGTAAAGTGGCACAGTGATATAGTAAGTGAGGTCAACGTCTAGTTAGGAACTGTAATAGTTTACGAGTCTGGAAAAGCTGGGTTTTATGTTTATACTCAAGGTTCCTGGTGAGCAGACATTCAGTGAGACTGATGGAAAAAGTAATGTTTATTTAAAATGTTTGGCTTTTAGAATGGTTTGCGGTCCTTATATTTTTGGCCACTGAGAATGAATGGCCACTAGAACTGCAGAGAATTCGTTGGGATTTAAGATTTAGACATTACTAAGAGAATTAGCCAGGCAGTTGTGGATCCAGTGCTAATGATTTTAGGCTATGGACTTTTTATTTTGAAGGGTCCTCAAATACGTTTTTTCTGGGCAGCTATTTAGTCAGGATCATTAGAAACAAATACCTATTTCTCCCCTTTTCCCACTTGGTTACAATATTATTTGCTTCAAGAAGTCCAAAAGAGAATATAACAATAAAGCTGATTATTTCTGTCTCCTATGCTTACTAGATGGGCTTAAGCAGTACATGCATGTATATTTGGATCCCAGAGAAAACCTCAGCAGAACCAAAGCTATACTGTCAAAACATCCATTCCTTGTTCATGTAATATTTCCTAATACTTCACATGAATTCAGTGTCTGGCTGCCCTCTAACTTACCTGCCTCCATTTTGTGGAGTCCCTAGTCAGTAATTAAAACATAAAAAAAAGAAGAAATCTTTGAAGACATCCAGGTCCATTCCTCATTCTAACAAATAGGAAATAATGACATTGTCTTGTTTTTCCTCAACTCCATATAATTTGGCTACAGTTCCTTTTGCAAGAACAAATTGTTTAAATCAAATTATGGTATGTATATCAATAGTAGTGGTAAAGCTACTTCAAAGTATGTGCAGAAAAATATCTGGCCTACTGCCTTTTCCCCAGAGAAGATGGGGAACAGCTGTTTGGCCAGTGAACTCTGACCGCTCATCTAAGTGAAACATGCACAGCCCACTGCAGAGGTGGCAGATGCTGATGCCGTTGCTGTTGGCGGGTACAAGTCAGTTCTTACCCTGTGGTGACATCCTCTATTCAGGAAGTACAGATATATGGAATTACACCTTCTGGCTATATTTTTACAAAAAAAAATATGCCTCCAATTTTCAGTAATCTGTAGTTTATGTACAAATATTTCTGCAGTCAACATGGACTTGTAGGAGCCTAGCAGCCTGTAAACATGAACAGTTAAGATTCCTTTTGTAATTTATTTTTGAGATAATAATCTGTAGACTTCAGTTATGGTTAAAAGGGAGAAGTAGAAACTTGTAAGGTGTGAGATATCTTCTAGTAAATAAATTATTTAAAATAGATCAGACAGATCACTCCGTAGAAATGTTTAGGTTTTTTGTCAGTCTACAAAAGGAGTCTTGACGCTAGTTAATATGTGTGTGTCCACACTGCAAACATTTGAAGTTAGGTCAGATGAATCCCAATATTGGTGCAGAAAATGCTCACAGTGGTTTAGAAAAATAAGATGAGACTGGAAATAAGATAAATTAAACATTATTAGAATTATTCTTTCAAAAGATTACACAAAGTAGTAATAGAAAAACTAAGTTTGAAAGTTTAGAGAACCCAGATATTACAAGTGTGCATGTATGTATGAGAGACCGTGTACATTCCAGTGCCAAATCTTTTTTACAGTTGTATATTCTTTACATGAGGGCAAATGTTAGCATGTTGCTTTAAATCAACATCTAGTATGTGACATTGGCCAGAGGCAGATATTTAGAAACAAGTGTTTGAAGCTTTCTGATAGAAAATCATACAAGAATTTTTCAATGGGAAATTCCTTAACTTCTACAAGATAGTGGGAGGTTGATGATGTGTATGATAAAGGATCAGAAAAAAATGACCAGGTGGATGAGAATCTCACTTAGCTAAGGAGGTTCACAATTATTTCTGCTGGAGTTCTTATCTACTTAATGCTCGGAGGAGAATAAAGCCTGGAAATAAAACTACTAGATTACTTGCTTATGTTTTTGTCTTGTGGTTCTTTTGTTAATTCTTCTATGCAAACAAACATTCCAATACCTAGGCTTTGTATTCCTGTGCTGGAATGTTAAGATTACTATAGGACTTACATAAATGAATAAAACATTTGGTTGAAAAAGTGGTTGGGTGTTGGGAGCAGTGACATATTATTAATTAACATTTGCTTTCTTTGGTTGGAAGAAACACAGAGTTCATAGCCTTTAGCTAGGGTGAGGTGATGGTATTACAAACAAGTTAGGGAGAAAGGCTTAACTGTACTCTACATAAAGAATAAAGTTGGTAAACAAATCCCACTTGGATAACAAGCAGACTACAGAACTTTGGCAGCCTTAGTTTTGTATTATTTTTGCCTTATGTTGTTTTTTTAATTAAATGAAGCAAGGCAGAGCATTCAGAGCATGACTCAAGCTATTGCTAAAAGTACTAAATTAGATTAGTTTGGCATGTAAGTCTCAGCAATTTTGACTCAAATACTTGGACACTAAAGAAGGGAAGCCTTGAGGAATGAGGCTGAGGTCATTGCTTCTGAAAAGTCAAGTCCACATACTAAGCATCAATACAGAAGTTTCTTCTTAATGCTGTTTGTATGTCATCCATATGTCCTGGCTGTGCACTATGTCTTAGCAAAACAATTTATTAGATGTTTCTGCACATAATTTGGGAGTGAGTAGGAGAGAGGGAATTGAACCTATAGGAAATTACAGGACACTATACATGGGATGTACATAGGGCAAAGGCACTGTGTATGTCTAAATCCTTTGAGTTTTTTCATGGTACCAAGTGCAATTTTCCAGGATGTTTCAATCCTCCCTGCCTGTGCTATCATAACGTTAAAAGCTTGTGCTGCATCTGCTTCTATTCTATACACCACAGCGTACACCACCAGGACACTTCCCAAAAAAGGCAAACTCACTTTATCATAGGACTAAGATAGATAGCTAGATTAATAACTTTCTAAAATAATTGAAATTTCTTTACATGCCATGTTACTAAAAAGAACCACAGTTCATAAACTGCAAAGATCCTTTTTTGCCTGTGAAAAGACTTTTTTTTCTTTTTAAAAATTTATTTGTTTTCCTTCCTGAGGGATGCTACCTAAAGAACTACAGTCTTAATATAAGGTGAAGACATAGAAACATTTAGAAAAAGGAAAGGATGACATAGAGCCTAAAGGTTAAGTAGATTCTTGCCTACTTCAGCCCCATGATTAAAAAAACCCCAACCTTATCCACTTTATGCAGGAACTTAATTACTTTTCATTTATTTACCACTGTATGACAGAAAGCCCTCTGTGCCTTCAGCTGTTTGCAGACCACCTAGCTCAGTCTAACCTCACTTTTTACTGAGACTTTCCTGTTACTCTAATGCCAATATTTAACAACCATGATTACTAATGCTTGTAAGGTCATATGCTTTTTCTGGAAGGAAGTGTCTAACTTGCAATGAAAATCACATTTTGGATAATAATTTTGACTTATATGAAAAAATCTAAAGAAGGATATAAAAAGTATTTATCAGAAAGGAGATTGTCTTATGCTTATGATTTAATTTTGAAAGTATATCCTGTCACAAGCCGTGTTACTCTTTATTTAAATGACCTTCAGCTGGGAATGTAATTTTACATCCTAGGTTTGTGACAACAAGATTTTTATTTATTACATGCCAGTTGTAAAGTATAGGTCTTTACCGTACTGTAAGTAACTGCCATTAAGTTGTCCAGTGATGGGATTTTGCTATACTGGACACATTATTAGTACCCATTATATTAGTGGTGCAAGAAATGTTTCTACCTTCATACGTATCATAACTTGGGGCAAAGAAAAAAAAATATTACCTGCCATCTTCTCTCTTCTTTAGAAGTTCATAGAACAAAGTATTTTAGTATTTCCTTAATGCTCCCTCCATAACAGAGATCAGTGTTGAGTCCTAAGTGACAGATTTGACTTGAAGGATGCAATCTACGTGCAAAGGGTGTTATATTTCCACATGACAGGTCCTAAACTTTCTGGCTGTAAAATGCAAATCCATAACTGCACGAGCACTGATTACTGCACCTCTGGAGCAGATGTTTATTGTTCTAACAATTTCTTCTTCTTAACAGGCTTCCAGTGGCACAAATAAAGTAATAAAAATCCAATTTGTGGAGTTCAGTTTTGTAAAAGAAAAGTGAATAAAATCTATTTTTTTCTTTAATGAAGAAATTTTTAGAATAACCAATATTTCTAAATCCAGTTAAAAAAATAAAAAGGGAAAAAAAATCCCAAACAAAACAGACCTATTCTCAAGATACATGAAGAATTTTCAACACCAGGGATCATGAGGGAAACATTGTTTTATTTAGCCACTGATTATTCACTAGTGTTGGCACATTAGTGTCCAGCATACCCTCCTGAAGCCCTATGGTTTTTATGCCCAGTATACTACTGTAGCACTTTTCACCCTTCAAAATTGTGTAGAAGTTCATCTAATCCAAACAACACTTGTAAAAAAGATAATATGGAAGACAGGATCACACTATAAGTATTTATTGGACAGGGCAAAAAGTAATAAAATAACTTGCATCTAGAAATCTAAATTCTTGATAAAAGTAATTTTAAATTAATCCCTGCAGAGCTGTTCCGAGAGGCTTTTTTGGCTTGTTTTGGAAACAAGTGCTCTGTGAAAGAAACAGAAAGCAATTCTAAAGACTGCAGCACGTACACATTTTCTTCCACAAGAAAACCCCAGAACAACAAGAGGAACAAAACCAATAAAACGAATCCCCAATCCAAACTAAAAAAACCCAATTCTAACAATAATTTAATAGATTAGATATTAGGAAGAAATTCTTCATGCTGAGGGTGGTGAGACACTGACACAGGTTGCCCAAAGAAGTTGTGAATGCCCCCTCCCTGGAAGTGTTCAAGGCCAGGTTGGATGGGGCTTTGAGCAACCTCGTCTGGTGGAAGGGGTCCCTGCCCATGTCACCAGTGAAACTAGGAGGTCTTTAAGGTTCCTTCCAACCCAAACCATTCTGTGATTCTATGATTCTATCAATACCACCTAAAATTGAATCTAATAGTAGATCCTTTACACACTATTTTTCCTTTATCATTGGAATTTTAATATAACTAAATACATAAAATTGTACAACAGCAGAATGGTACTACTTCTATGAGTAATATCTACTTCAAAGAGCATGTGTTGAATCTTCACCGTTACAATCCTTGAATAATACATGATGTATTCAATACTCATTTAAATATAAAATTGTGTGCAAATTTCTTCTGTCTCTTCAAAATGTAATGGGTTTTATTCTCAGAAGTGTGCATTTTAGCACTTTTTCCATGAAAAAAATTAGACAAAATATTAACATTTGGTACCTTGTTACAAATGCATGGCAATTTAAATTATTTCTTCATAGTTTCGTTAGAGATGACTGTTTTATTCTTGTAATCTTGCCTAGCATTGTGGGAGGGAAAAGAAAAAAAGAAAAAAAAGAAAAGAAGTGACAAGTAACTTTCAAAATTTGCAGTCCATTTTTTATATCTAGAGTGTTTCTAAAAATTTTTTAAAAATTGCACAAATATGACAAATGAAGTTATAAACTAACATGACTATGACAGCAATTAACTCTGCAGACTTTCTGTGTCATGTTCAAGGCTGTCTCAGATTCAGGGGTTAGACATGACTACCTAACCTATGGAACCACACACAGGAACATGTGTGCCATGAATATCCTATGAGCAATGTGGAGGTGAATGCAAGAAGCTAGGGTCTGTCTTTTGCAACTACAGTCTCATGAGTGCAACTCTGATTTTCAGTAGGGAAACTTGGATGCAATCCTTCCTTACCCTAAAATTTGAAATCTATTTTTCAAGGAAGAAGTTGCTAAGCTATGATCTGTTCTGGGGTAGAGGAGAGGACCGCTCTTGTACCCCTCCTAGTGCTGTTACCATCTGTGCTGTCAATTACGTAGGGTACGAAGGACTAACAGAAGTCTAATATCAATGACTTATAACTAGAACACCAGCAGAAAAGGAGCTCAGCTATGCAGCAGTTTCCCATTTAAAGAAACAACCCTACCTTGGTAGCCTAGCAGGTAGTCCATTCAGGTGGATATCAGCTACATCAATGCTAATTGCTAATTTCCTGCTCCTAGAATATACTACAGTAATCGCAACTGTGCTAATGTTCCAATCTGAAGCTCCCTCCAGGAGCAGAGCTCCACTATGCAGCAGATGCAGTGGTAATGGGACACCACGCTTTGCACTGAGTCAGTGCTGGTGAAGGACGTAGCCCAGCTCAAATAAGAAATCCTGAATGCAAACGCAGCAGGCACAGAGGTGATGGGATGCTGCACTTTGTGCTGGGTCCGTGCTGGTGGAGGTCATAGCCCGGCTCAAACAAGAACTGCCTTATCATCCAGCTGCTGCCAACAGCCTTCCCTAGGCAGATAAACCAGTGCTTCTGTTGTTTAGAAAACGGTCATCATGAAATTAGCCAGCAACTGAGAGTCAAACGTATTCAGTTAATAAAAGCACTATTGTTAAATTAAATGAGAGTAGAGCAGGTAGTCTGAGTACCTCTAGCTATGTTATCCTCTCTCTGACATGTACTATTTAAAAAGTTGTACTGTACTGTGCACAAAATTAAAACAAGTTTCAATAGCTTGAGAGTTAATATACAGAAAATTTCTTTTAAATGGCTTAGTACTATGACAGGTAGAGATTCATATCTTTAAATCAAAGATTGTTTCTCATTAAAAAAAAAAAAGAGGTTAAAAACCAAGCTAAGATTAATACTAAATCATCAAGTTTACCTCCATTATGGTAAATCCTCCACTTGTTCCTGGAGAGATCCAGTGTGTCTGACTGCTCCAGAGCAAAAACTGTTTCCACCCACTCAAGAAACTCTGCAATGTTCCTTGCGTGCAGGGCTCTGCCGGCTGCTGACCCATGCATGGTGCAGGTTTACTCCTCGCATCATTAATCAGGAAGGTTATTTGAACACCAAGGTGTATGGAGACCCTTATTGACTCTCTCTCCACCAGAACAATTTACTAAATATAGAAGTGTACCACATTCTTTTTCAGCAATTTTGGTTGTAAACAGAGAAACACAAAAGCCACAAGTACCTGCAAATGTTTTCATTCTAAATTTGTGCATGGGTATTTTTAACTCGGGACTTGTTTTTTGAAAGTGAGGAGGAGGGAATCGCTATAAAAAGTCACTCTCATTCAGATCCACTTACGTACAAAATAATTGCATTGACATTATTCTCATCTACACTGTTGGTGTACTCAAATAAAGGATCTGATTCAGGAGCTGAAGTTTATATTGAGCTAAGAAAGTTTCGTTGTGTAACCGTCTGCGCTCCATCTGATTCTGAGGACATGGGGGATGCTTTCATTAGCTAAGTGACTTGGATAGAGATATTGTGCTGATACTGGTTGCTTACGTATCAAATCTCAAGCCCAAATACAGTAACCTAATAACATCACAGGCAGCCTATATTCAGGCAGTTCAACAGCACAGAAAGAAACCAGGAAGTCTAAGACTTTGATGTACTTTTAGGTAAAGGCCTTTGTGTGTTTTAAAAAGAAAGGGTCGTTGTATGTCTTTTACTGTTTCTAAAGATTCATTGTGCTGTATGGAATGGATTTGGCTGTCTTATGCATCAGTGTTACACCTACGTAATTCCAAAGCTGTGCTGGACTTCCACTAACACTGATGACAAGAGATTCAGACCCCAAATCTAAAATCCAGTACATTCCCAACACAGAAGTGCTTAACTTCCAAGACATACGATCGTAGCTGTCTGTAAACCAGCTGTCTCTGCTGATGTGTTGGCATAATGTCATCATTGCCTGGAGAGCTACAGACACTTACAGAAAGTGAAGATCTGACTTTTTTTTTGCACTTGAGCAAAAATTAAAACAGTTAGCCAATGTATAAGAGGTGGACTGGGCTATAGCAATGTTTCTTGGCTAACTGAAGTGAACTAAATTAATTTTGCAGTTATAAAGTCTAAATGCTAGGATTTAGTACAAGTGACACTGAGAACATTTAAGGATTCTGAGCATTATTCTAACTAAACAGAAGCTTAAAGCCTGGATGGCAAAATCAATCGTTTCTCATAAGGGCGTTGCCTGAAAAATACTGGGAATGAATCTCTCCTCTGGGACATATAACTACTGCACAGACTTTTTCCCAAGGGGAGGGTACAGACAGATGGTTGTAAATCCTCTGGTTTCTTTCCCCATGAGCCTTACTCCAGACTCCAGAGGACTCTTTGCTTGAAGGCGGATTGAGCAACCACAGAGCTACACTTTTCTCTACAAGTAGCCATGGAGCACAACTGCTCCAGGCAGAAGGGAAGCACATGGTTCTTCTGTATTCCCAGCTGTCCATCAACTTTTGTTTTAGGATGGAGAATTTGATTCTGAGGAAATGTGTTTAAGTTCATCCTATCCTCTAATGGATAACAACAGCCATGCCTGTGTTACCTTGCGTAGTAGAGTAAATAATCACTGGAAAGCTGGAAATTACAGTTAAACAGGGGGCAATGTTTTTAGAGAGAAGAAAAAGCTGATGTCTTCCTGGCTTTGAGTTTTGTATATTTCTCTACATTTATTACTCTGCTGAAACATTTCCTCAAACCAGAATGATGCAACACATAATCTCTTGTTCAGCTGAAACTGTAGATAGCAGAGGATACAGGGAATACAGCTCTAATCAAAGAAAATAAGGGCTGACATTGGATCTGATCAGGCAGTCTGGTTATTTTATAGCTATCCTGACCCTTAAGGAAACAGATCTTTTTCCAAACAGAACCTGTTAGAATGCAGACATTTTTTGACATGCTGAAAGTCTGCATTTGTTTGATCTTGACCAACATTCTGAATGTATATCAACAGAAAGAAAGCACACATCTGCCACAACAGGCATGTTTACAATCATTTTAATGACACCATTAGATTCTGTTTGCCAGTGCTCACTTATTTCAGGCTTTTATACAAAAAACATGTGAGATAAGTTTACCACCTGTGCACAATGAAAATAACCCTTTTAAATGAATAATTTTAATGGCAATACATAGCTCAATAGCTTTCCTCTGTTCACCAACATAATTGTGGGAGCACAGTTATGTTTACCCAGAATACACAGAGTTTTTGTGTTCCTGCAGAAGGTTTCTCTTCAATCAAGCATAGCCTAAGAACTACTCCAAACAGAACTTTGCTTGTAGAATACACAAACATGCTTGAAAGATGGACCACTTTACAAAGTTTTTCAGATAGCAGGTGGGATTAGTTTTAAATGAGAAATCCAGTCTTAAAAGATGTCTGAAAACATCTACCCACTATGTTAATCTCGTCTGAATTTAAATGTTTTAAGAAAGTTAAAAAGCTCGTCTTTGAGGGTTTGATGTTGTTCACACATATCACTGGGACCTGTGTCTAGAGAGCACAATTTGATAGTGTCTAGGGAGCACAATTTAACTTAAGGCAAAATATGTGTGGTATCACACAAAAAATCAGAGACTGAAGATACAGTAACAGACTTCTGTTGCAGATGTGATAAAATCCTTGATGTTGTCTTAGTTAAGATAAACACACACATCTTCCTCACACAGATCCTCATTGTACTGCTACTAAATCTCCCAGAATCTCAGGCATTGACTGCTCCTTGTTGTGCAACACAACCAAAGGACAAAAAAAAAAAACTGTCTCAGACACAAAGCTTAGCATCAAAACCATGAGGGTGTTTAAATCTCATCGACTCAATGGATATTTATAGTCTAATCATCTAACATGTAGTTAACACTCCTTCTGCAGAGAGAACAGAACAGGGGATTACATGTGATGTTGAGATGTTTCTAGAGGTTGTGTGCTACCCAATCCAATCTTTTTATGCAGAGGAAAATTGTGATATTAATACAGAGCACAGGTTTGTCCTACTGCTTTGCTCAAAGGCACCGAAGAAAACCATTGCTAGACAAACAGCAGTGGAGGAGGTGTGAATGCACACAGGTGCCCTGCCATATCAATGTGCATCTGTGTAAGAAAATTCAGCTGGAATCAGAACTGATCTCTGTTAAACTGTACATGAATTTAGCACCAATTTTCAAAAGCAACTTAATTAGCTACAGAGTTCAAAACGCACGTGAAATAGTCACTGACTGGTACTTCCGCAGAAAAGTTGTGGAGATTAAAACTGAAACAGAACAGAGTAAGCCAAGCAATCTGCTAAAACCTAGATTTTTGTATTGTTCAGTTTTATGAAATGAAGTTTCAGTGAGCAGCTCTGAGTTTTGGAATTGGTTTTTGGGTTTTGGGGTTTTTTTAGTTGGTGGGAAACTACTATTAGTTTTCAGTTTCCATTGAAACGCTCAAAGGGAAGAAAAACCTCTTTTCCTTACACACACTATGTTAATTACAGCTATGCTAAAAAAGTTTTCTTCACGTGGCTCTTTCAGTATTGTTTTCTTATGGCCTCGTGTTGTCTTACATTCCTAGCAGGTAACACCACTTCTACATCCTGGAAAATGAGACATGCTTCCACCTTTTTTTTTTTTTCTGAAATAATACCCATGGGGAATGCAAAATGAGATTCTGCATTTTTGTTAAGAGTCTTCATTAAAACTGGCTGTGAATCTTAAAGTAGTAAAAATAAATTTTAAAGTATACTGGAATAAAGCATAAACCTCTCTTGCAATCAGCATTTTAAATTACTGGGATTATGCATAGCAGAGAGCTGCTGGCGGTTACATTTGCAAACAGATCTGCAAATCGTAGCATTATTCAGCATCTTGGACTATATAGTGTCTCAGAAATGTCAGGGGCACCTTTTCCGCAAAGCATTTAATTGTACAGTTACGCATGTGTCTAAGTACCATTGAGCTATGTGAAAATGAATGAAAACAGGGTTTGAACGGGTCCTTACATTTAAGCACAGTGTTAAGCACAATGCTGATCTGGGCTCTAAAACATTTTTATTTTCCAAACAATCTGTAAGCCACTCTAGAGTTTTTAAGGATGTTCTTTCATATTTCACAGGTGAGTAGTTAAATAAAATGGATTTTTTTTCTTCAGGCTATTTTAAGTTGTTTTTGTAAGGAGAATTTTATATGCACTTCACTGAGCAAGCTCAGCAAGCTCAGCTCTGACACGTGCGGTGTGTAAACCAAGTGCTCTTATTTGCCTGCTTACTGTGATTGCATGATTCATCACGAAGCTGGGTTGCCCATCAGCACCTCGTACACAGCAAGTGTTACAATGCAAGTAAATTGTAGTTTTGGAGTGAATTTCTCAACAAACCGTGTCAAATGGGAGATTCTCAGTTACCACAGAACCACCAAGTTGGAAAGGCACCTCTGGAGATCACTTAGTCCAATACCCTGCTTGACCACAGTCAATGACAGTAGGTTGTCCAGGACCATGTCCNGATTCTCAGTTACCACAGAACCACCAAGTTGGAAAGGCACCTCTGGAGATCACTTAGTCCAATACCCTGCTTGACCACAGTCAATGAGAGTAGGTTGTCCAGGACCATGTCCAGTCAGGGTTTGAATATATCCAAGCATGGAGAATTTACAGCCTCGCTGGGGTCAACCTGTTCCAGAGATCATCTAACCTCACAGTAAAAAACTGTTTCCTTATGTTCAAATGGAATTTCCTGTGTTTCAATTAATGCTCATGGCCTCTTGTCCGGTCACCAGATACCACTGAGAAAAGCATGGCTCTATGTTCTTCACTCACCCCATCACGTATTCATATACACTGTTAAGATACCTCTGAGCCTTCTCTTCTCCAGGCTGAGCCATCCCAGATCTGTCTGTATCATTGAATGACAGATGATACCTCTGTCCCTTAAAAACCTTTGTAGTCCTTCACTGGGTTTGCTCCAGTAAATGAGTATCTTTCTTGTACTGGAGAAGCGACCACTGGATCCAGAACTCCAGATGGGTCTCATCAGCGTTAATTAGAGGGAAAGAACCACCTCTCTGGTCTTGTTGGCAATTGTCTGCCCAGTGCACCCCAGGAGGATTTTGTTTTTTTCTGCTACAAGGGATCATTGCTGGCTCATTTTTGGTTTGCTCTCTGCCAGGACCCCCAGGTTCTTCTCTGCAAGGCTACTTCCACACAGTTGGTCCTCAGCGTATACTGGTACATGGGGTTATTCCTCCCCTCCATGGGCAGAACATGATATTTTCCTTTGTTGAATTTCATGAGGTTTCTGTCATTTTTTTTCTCTAGCCTGTCAGGTTCACATCTGGTATTTGAGTAACTCCTCCAAGTTTTATATCATCTGTGAACTTACTGAGGGTTATCTTGGTCTCATCATCCAACTCCTTATGAAACAGTTAACAACTTAACAGTATTGGCCCTGGTATCAATACTTGGGTGCATCATTTATGACTGGCCTCTGGCTGGAGTTGATGCTGCTGATAGCAACACTTTGAGCCCAGCAGTTCAACCAGATTTCAATCTACCTCGCTGACCGCTTATGCAAACCATACTTGAGCAGCTTGCCTATGAAGATATTATGGAAGGTGACATCAAAAGCCTTACCAAAACTCAAGATAAACTACTTTCATTGCTTTCCCTTATCCTCCAAGCGAGTTATCTCATCATAGAAGGCCATTTGGTTGGTTAAGCATGATTTTCCCTTTGTAAATTCATGTTAATTACTCCTGATCATCTTCTTGTCCTTCGTGTGCCTGGAAATGGTTTCCAGCATTAGTTGCTCTATCACCTTCCCAGGGACGGAGGTGAGGCTGACCAACCTGCAGTTCCCTGTCTCCTCCTTCTTGCCTTCCTTAGGTCAAGGAGTGACATGTTCTTTTTTCTAGTCCTCTCCTGATTGCCACAACCTTTCAAAGATAATCAAGAGTGGCCTCACAATGACATTTGGCAGCTCCCTTAACACTCGTAGGTGAGCATCATCAGGGCCCATGGACTTGTTTATGTCAAGTTTGCTTAAGTGCTTCCTAACCTTGTCCTCCTTCATTGAGGATAAAAATCTTCCTGGCTTGACTTTCGCTGTGGTCTCAGGGGTCTGGGACTGCTGAAGGTCAGTCTCACCAGTAAAGACTGAGGCGATAAATACTTAGCCGTTTCTGTGTCGTTTGTCACTAGGGCCTCTGTCCCATTCAGCAGCAGACCCATATTTTCCTTATGCTCCCTTTTGTTGCTGATATACCTGTAGCAGCACATCTTTTTCCCCTTCATGTCCCTTGCCAGATTCACCTTCAGATGGTCTTTGGTTTTCCCAGCTCTGTCCCTCAATACTCAGTGCATCCATAGTCCTTCTGATCCCTCTGTCCCTGTTTCCACCTCTTGTGCCCTTCCTTTTAATGCCTGAGTTTAGTCAGGAGCTTCTTGCACATCCATGCAGGCCTCCTGTCACCTTTGCTTGATTTTCTGCTCTTCAGGATGGGTCTTTCTTGGACTTGGTGGAGGCAATCCTTGAATATTGAACAGCTCTCCTGGACCCCTCTTCTCTCCAGGGTTGTATGTCATGGGGTTCTTCCAGACAGATTCCTGAAGAGGGAAAAGTCTTCTGTTCTGAAATCCAGGGTTGTGATCCTGTGTGTAGCTCTGCTCCCTCCTTGCAGGATCTGAGACTGCACCATCTCATAATGGCAGATTTGCAGTATCGACAACTTATTTATGGTGGGTCATTGTTGTAATTTAGGCCCACCTGGCAACAAAGAACCACGTGGCCAGTCGCTCACTCCTCCCTCTCTCGTGGGATGAGGAGAAAATATAACAAAAATCTGGTGGGTTGAGACAAGGACAGGGAGAGTTCACTCACCAATTTTGTTCACAGGCAAAAAAACAGACTCAGCTTGGGGAAAAATCAATTTAATTTGTCATTAATCAAAAACATAGCAGGATAATGAGATGTGAAAGCCAGATCTTAAAAAAACAGCTTCCGTCACCCCTCCCTGCTTTCTGGGACTTGAGTTCTCTCACTCCTGATATCTCTCCCTCCTTCCTCCTCAGTGGCACAGGGAGATGGGGAATGGGGGGTTCTGGTGAGTTCACCAAAGATTGTCCCTGCTGCTCCTTCCTCCTCAGGTGGGGAAGGCTCCTCACACGCTTTCCCTGCTCCAATGCGGGGTCCCTCCCACAGCTCCCACAGCAGACAGTTCCTCATGAACCCCTCCAATGTGAGTCCCTCCCGAGCACTGCAGTCCCTAAGGGATGGACTGGAGTGCGGGTCTTTTTTGGGAGCAGGCACCTCCCCTGGCATAGAGTCCTCCACAGGCTGCAGGTCCATCTCTGCCTTGCCGTGGTCGTTCATATGTTGCTCCACTGCAGTCTTGCATGGGCTGCAGGGGCACAGCCTGCCCTCTTCCCACAGGCTGAGGGGGAATCTCTGCTCTGGCGTGCCTACCCACCACCTCCTTCCTCACTGAACCCAGGTATCTGAGTAGGTGTTTCTCTCACATCCCCTTCGCCCTCTGCGGCAGGTCTCCACAGCTTCTTTGTCCCATCCTCTTCTTAAATACACTATTGCAGAGGTACATCTATCTTCTTTAAATGGCCCATCCTCCACCTGAGACAGGGTCGACTTCGCTCTGGGGTAGTTTTGAGCAGCTTCTTAGAGGGGCCACCTATCCCAAGAAGCCCTTCCCCTGCTGCCAAAGTCCACACACACAGACCAAACCCAGTCATCTTCATCCATGTTAAGCAGAACCGAAAACTACTAAAAATCCTCTTATTTCCCGGTGCTAGTATCCTGCAACTTTCCACTGCTGTGTAACCTCTTAAATGATTGTGTACATCCAGTGTAAGGAACTACTTAATTTATTTTTAAGATTATTCAATAT
>VZSC01014168.1:52379-67994 GCA_013398225.1 Steatornis caripensis | reverse complement strand
AGAAAATCATAATATTATGATAGAAATATCTTCCTTAATGACTAAATGAATAATAAATAGAAACATAGCATTGTAGAATCATAGAATCATAAAATCACAGAATCACAGAAGAGCCTGGGTTGCAAGGGACCTCGAAAGATCCACTGGTCCAGCCTTTCATTGGAAAGGTTTCCTAGATGAGATCATCCAGCATCCTGTTCAATTGCATCTTGAAAATCTCCAGTGATGAGAGTTCTACCATGTACCAGGGGAGGTTGTTCTAGTGGTTGATTGTTCTCAGTGGAAAAAAATTCTTTCTTATACTGAGATGAAATTTCTCCCAGTGCATGTTGTAGTTTTGCCCTTTCTCTATGTGGCTCCTTGTGAAAAGAGAGCTTCTGTCCTCTTTGTAGCCACCTTTTAAGCATTGAAATATTGTGTTCAGGTCGCTCCCAAGCTTTCTCTTCTGCAAGGACAAAAGAACCAACTCCAGTTTTTCCTCAGAGGGCAGGTTTCTCAGCCCTTTGATCATCTTTGTGGCCTTCTTTTGAATGCTCTCCAGTCTTTCCACATCTTTTATGAATTGCGGGGACCAGAACTGGACACAGTACTCCAAGTGCAACTTGACAAGCACTGAGTAGAGTGAGATGACCATGTCTCTCTCTCTCTGCTAGCGATGTTCCTGTGGACACAGCCCAGGATCTGATTTGCCTGTGTTGCTGCAGTGGTACACTGTTGACTCATATTCAGGTTGTTGTTGACCAGGATGCCCAGGACCGTTTCAGCAAGGCTGTTCCCCAGCGTGTACTGTGCTCTCTGTTTATGTCATCCCAGCTGCAGGACCTTACACTTGTCTGTTTAACTTCATATGTTCTTGCTAGCCCACTCTTCCAGTCTGTCCAGGTATCTCTCTAACATGACTCTCCTTTCTGATGTGTCCACCTCTCCGTCCAGTCTAGTGTTATCAGCAAACTTGGTGAGAATGCTTTCAGTCTTATCATCCAGATGATTTATGAAACTGTTGAACAGCATGGGGCTCAGTGTTGACTTCTGGGGGACCTCACTTGTTACAGGCTGCCAGCCTGAGTTAAAAAAACATTATCCCCACTCTCTGCATGTGGCCTGTTAGTCTATTTCCTACCCATCTTGCAGATCACCTATTCAATCTCTATCTTGCCAGTTTGTTTAAGAGAACACTGTGGGAGACAGTGTTGAACAATCTGCTGATGCCAAAGAAGAGATACATGAAAAGTGAACTGAAGTGAAATGCCTAAGTTTGGCATAATGACCCAGAATATCCATGTGTCTGGTATCATTCATTAGATGAACTTGCCCCAAGGTTAACTTTATGACTATGTTTAAAGAGTTTTGAAGATCAGGATGCAAAAAAAGTAGAAATAAATCACAGTGTGTTCTTCAAAAGTGAAGTGCAAATATATTTTTACTGTCCTCTACAGATGAATGATTTTTGGTGATCTGCTCCCTTTCCCTTTCATTTTCCCTTCCTTTTCCCTTTCCCTTTCCCTCTCCCTTTCCCTTCCAAGTCCCCTTTCCCTTCTCTGTCTCCTTTCCTTTCTCTTTCCCCTTTTCCCTCTTTTTATTTCTTTTGGCCAAAGCACACTAAATTTTTTCTCCAGAAAGTTTTTTTCTTTTTGCTTCATACATTGTTCTGTGAAGATCACTGATCCTTGTATGCTCTGTACTTTACAAGAACATACTAGAAAACAAAACTTATCTCTGCAAGTTTGAAGTGTAAAAAGGTCTGTCATGCTGATAGTTTTGAATGTACCTTGTAAAAATACAGGTTCTAATCATGCACATCATCTTTTGGAGCCAAAACCCTGAATCTGCACAATTAGAAGGTACATCCTTATGCCTTGAATCTTATAGAAAATATGCAATGCATTTTAAAAAGGACTAGATGCAAATAAAGAATATGAATATTGTAAAGAATAAATTTAATCCCATCGATAGGTTTATAGTAGATTGGCAGTTTATACAGACAATATTAACATCTGCATATACAATCTATGTTACATTGAACCTGTTGACTCAAGATAGAGGAGTGGTTGGGATGGTCTATGAAAATGTGTTCATTTGTACCTGATGGTAAAGTTGTGGGTAGGACCAAGGTTTCACACATACTGTGATTGATGTGAGACTCATTAATGTAAGGCTGAGTTTACCATTAAGGTATGGTCAAAAGCATATTCTTGAAATATCCCTTTCCTGACTAAGAGAAGGTAAAAGTTATCATCATTTGTCAGTGGGAATCTTTTTCCCTTTTAGGATTTATCTTGTATAGAGGACAGTTCGGATAAGATCAGGAACCAGAAGCCCTAAGCCCAAGGCGTTCTTTCTAAGGTGTGTTTAATACCAGGGAATTGACACAGTTAAAACAAATACTGTTACAGAGCGTAAGGAGAGTAAGATTTTAAGAAGGTGTCTATGCCAAACAGGCAGAAGAGAGTAAGAGAAAAAGGTTGGTTTTTTTTTTTTTTTCCTCCCTTCCACCCCTCCCAGCCTCCCCAGTAAATGTGCATGACTAAAAAGCAAAACAAAAAAATCACAGGGGAAGTAAAGTCAGAAAAGTGAAATCAAAGTATTGCATACACTAAAATTGTTCTACAAATGAACCTGTTCAAGGCTTTGGTTGTACATCCCACTGAGTTCACTATTTGTGCTTCTTCCAGTTAAAACAACTACTTATATTCTTACAGGATTTTTATTGTTTGTTGCTCTAAGAGAGAAGCATCTGTACCATGAGGGGCCCTGCCTCCTGCACATTTCCCAGCTGTTTACTATAAAAAGAGAAAAAGAGAGCTTGGTAACCTCCCCACTCTGATTCAGTGTGCCCCAGACATCCGCCACTGGTATAAATATGTTCCCTTCTGTTGCAAAATGAACTTGATTGCTACCACTCCCGACTACAAGCAGGATGTAAAACATTAAAATATGTTTGTTTTTCAACGAACACAGTAAACCTTAGCATCCAGCATATGAGTGTAGTGGAATTCTAACCCACCCAGTTCACAATGTGCCAGCTTCAAGATCCTAACAAAACATGTCTAGTACAATAAAAATCCCTTTCCATAGTCAATGTGAATTATAAAAGTTCTGTGGTCTAAGTTTAGACTCAGATCCAGATTCAGGTAGAGAGTCTTGGCACACCTCTCTGTATACTGAAGAAATCTGGGAGATGGGAGGCTGAATCTGTTCCACATAGTGCTATCCAAATGCCACATAAAACTCACTGGAAAAATCGTAAATTCATTTTTCCCTAAATAAATTGAGATATACATTCTTTCCAGTCATATGTTTTGTCCTATGACAGTAGATAACAGCTGGATTATACCAGCCAACCCTTTCACAATATATTCTTGATTTTTATTAAAGAAAAGAGTATCAGGAGCAGGTTAGTGAGAGACAAAATGGCATCACCTGACCTACCATAAAAGATGAAGAATAGTTTATAGGGGTAAAGAATCCTATTAAAACTGTAGTCTGTCCAGGTTGTCTCCTTTCTATGTAACTCAGCCATGTTTTCTTGTGTCCTTTTATTCTATGTTAGCTTCTTTCAAAGTTTCCATATTCTACAAAATGTCTGCACCATTTCACCCTGAGGTTTTTTTCGCCTTCTTTAAAGAACCGTAATGGCCTTTTTCTTTTTTAACTGTGCCTGGCATATGTTGAAAGGTATCTTCTAAGATTTCATTTATGATAGCTCAAAAATGTATGTCTTGCTAAGACTACAAAGAAAGCTAATGGTTTTAAAAGCACAGCGATGAAAAGCCTGGCAGGGGAGTCCGTGCTAACTACATACACGGATCACAGAAGAGGGTACAAGAGGTCATTTTTTAACCTCTTTCTCTTTTTTTTTTTTTTTTTTTTCCCCCTAGATACAGGATCAGTTCAGGCCGCATTGGTTACAGCCAATTGCACAGTGGCATTCTTTGCCATTCATCCTCATCCAAATCCTTAATTATGGTCTACACAACCAGAGCTGGAGTGAGAAGTTGTTGCCTTGTATTGTTCCATGGCGGGCACTTAGCAAAAAGGCAGGAATCTGATACTTGGTCACAGTTTGCAAACACTGTGGGTGAACCACCTCTGAGGGTCACATTTTTACATTCTGAGACAATTTATTAGTAACGGTGCTTGTCACTTGGAAGTCCCCCTAAGCACCTTCCTTTGCACAGGCTATCTGAAGACAGCGTTCACTCAGCAGTGGTTTAAGAGAGAGGCAAATAAAATAGGTGATCCACCCACTTGAAGTAATTTATGAGAGCACAGAATCCTCATCCTTTCCTTAGAAGTTGTCTGTTAAGAGCTTCTATACATAGTCACAGGTCCCTTGAACTGAAAAAAATCCTGTCTGAGAGGTACTTTCATGTCTAGAACTGGATAGACCTGATGCAAACCTCACCGATGTTTATATATAATTTTAAAAATCCTTCATTGGACTTCAAGGGACAAAAAAGAAGTCATATATCTTTTCCTTATATTACTTATGTGCTAAACACTACCCATTTACAACATGCTGTACAAGCCCAGAGAAACATAGAATTGCCAGTCCTTCATCAGAGACCTACTTCAACTTTCATTTTCTTTTTACTTTAAAAATACAAATAAAAGAATGGTAAAACAGGCAAGCAAGGACACTTTGTTAAATGCAGTTTGCTTTGTGGCACAAACCCTTCAAGAATGTCAGGGAAATTTGAACTTACTGATGCTCCTTGAACTTCTAGATACACCAAAACAAGCTCAGAGGGAAAAGACTCTGAATAAACACTCCTGGGCTTTTAAAGACGCTTAAGACATGTATGTGTGTGTAAGCTGTTACTAAGTGTGTGCTAAGATGTTCCCTCTGATCTGCAGCATTTACTCAGTAAAAGTAGCCTTACTAAGGTGAACGGTTGTGATGAAAATAATATTCCAAACCTGTGATGCCTGAACTTCTAGAGTCCTCTGAAGTCAAGAAAGTATTTATCCAAGTAAAGGTAACTCTGTTTGTGCAATTATTTCCCAGAAGAGCCTTCCAGCCCTACAAAAGGTGTCAAAGTATGCTGTGTTAAACTTGTGTTTTAAATTGTTACAAATAATTGAAGTCAATAAAATTCACCCCTCTTTAAAGAGCACAACAAAAATAAGGCAAAGACATTTTGTATAATGTTTACCAAATTATTTCATAGAAATATTATCTCTATAATATTTTACCTGTTTTTTAACTAAGACCTTTTTTGCTTTTCGTGTTGTTCTGGTTACCATTCCGGAATTTAACATTTTATAACTTCTGTTGTTATGACAGGACACAGTGTATCACCACCTAGGCTACATAACATTGGCCTTGCTCATAACCAGGCTTTTTAAGCTCACTGCATTCACTGCAAGACTGTGTGGTCAACTCAAAGTTATGAATAAGGGAACTTCAGGTAAGGATGGGAACTGACAAAAAAAAAATCAACATTTAGATGAAAAAAGGAGAAGGGGAGGACAATTGTCAGATAAGACATTTATTTTCTCCAAATGTTTTCTCTCTTTCAAAGTTTTAAACATTCCTTTACATTTATAACAGAATTTATCAGCTTTGTTAATATATCTTTTAATAAAATATAAGATCCAAGCATCCAAAAAGAAATCAAGCCTTTATCTAGTATAGTTTACTACTAGTACCAATGGGATAGGAATTCTACCCAGCTAAGTTTTTTGTTTAAAAGTGATGTACAAAAAAATAAATAAAGAAAAAAATCATACCTGAGATACACTGGAGAGATGAAAGACTAGAATTAACAAGTCTGGGGAAAGACAGATTTGACTTTTCTGTATTCTCCAGAGACTGACCGTTTTTTCATGTTTCTCTTATTGTCTGAATTAGTAATGAAAGTGAACTACGGTGTCTCCCATTACCCCAGGCCTAAATCACTGCTATGCATAAGAATACCACCGATAGTGCTGAAATAATGGTGTTTACACACCTTGTAATTTCACAAGGATTTTGACCCTGAAATTTTCAGTGAAATTGCTCTGATATGTAAAGTCCTAATTGCTATCTTAAGCCTACTTTTTGGTTCTTCCTTGTATGGATGTATTTAAGGTCATATAACTGGAACAGCATTCTACATTTTCTACCCACCTCATGTCTTGACAATATAAAAATAGTAAGAAAACAATTGAAGTAACTTATAATGGCATTCTGAAAATAGTCCTCATTATCTCAGCTATCTAATACAAGGTCAACACTAGGGTTAAATCATTGACTCAACTTTTTCTTCAACTTTCCCATGTGGCCAGAAAAATAGCGAATAATTGGGCGGTGGAAGGAAAAGCTGATGTTTGTACATGTCACTGAGCTTCCTCTTTGCTCAAAAGCAGGAAGGTTAACCTCCCTTACATGTAACAACAATTTAGTATAGCTTTGATTAAATGACAGACATATCTCCAACGGAAGAATGGATTTTGCAGCTTCTTTTGCAGCATACATTTTTCTTTTTTCTCGCTGTCGATATGGATT
The DNA here is from genome assembly GCA_013398225.1 of Steatornis caripensis. Classification (NCBI taxonomy): domain Eukaryota; kingdom Metazoa; phylum Chordata; class Aves; order Caprimulgiformes; family Steatornithidae; genus Steatornis; species Steatornis caripensis. The sequence continues at coordinate 61,504 of VZSC01014168.1, read as the reverse complement.
ACTTTTTAGTCTAATGTATTCCTGAGCCCACTGTACAGTTCCGAGTTCACTACCAGAATAAAACATTTAATACACATTATAGAGTTTAATCTTTTTCCCTGAAAGTCAATGGGAGCTTTGCCATGGACTTGGATAGGAATCGAGGTTTCCACATAAAAGAGCAGCACTTGAAATAATACGTATTTGATTTGGACTACAACCAGTTATACAATACAGAGTCCTTCATGCTGTATTCACCTGGAAACATATCACTTCACAAGGAAATGTGTTTGATTCTGGTGGTCAGTCAGACAAGGTGCAAGAAATCAGAGGTTCCTAGTAACTGGGCTATTATGTGTGGAATACATTCTAAGAGTGATCAGAAAACAAACTTTGACCCCTTATGGGTGAAAATAAAAGAATATATTTATTGTGATGAAGAAGGTAAAAGATTCATTTATTAAAAAAAGGAAAGAAATTAACATTATTTGTATAGATAATTCTACAGAGACTACTTCTACAACTCAAATATAAGCAATGTTGAGTGTCTTTAGTGTTATATAATAGTCTAAAGATCTGAATATATTCAGTTATACAGAAATTTTAAAGTAAATACTTCAGTCCCTAAGCAAAAGACACCAAAAATACTACTTTCTTTGTGTAGAGCAATAATACATTCATAATTACAACAAGGTCTTGAAAATGACACTTGTTCTCCCATTTACTCTCTTTCAGTTACTTCCAGATTAAGTTAGTTCAGTTTATATAGACAAATCTATATTTTTTTCAAGAACAAAACCTTTGCCTGGAAATCGAATATCAATTTTTAATATTTTTAATTCATGTTATGGTTGGTAAGAATGCAACTTTTTTCCATAAGATAGCAACAGTACTGGAATGCAAAGTATGGATGAATCCTGCTTATATCTTACTAAAAATTTATCTATCTGCATAAAAAAACAGACAAAAAAAGACAGGTTGAATCACACTACATAGACTTTTTTTTTTGGTTCATAGTCATACCTTGAATCAAAGCTGCCATATTCATAATTGAAACAACCGAGTCTTGGTAAGATATTGTCTTTTAATTTCCTGGTCTTGGTCATATCTAACAGTCAACATTTCAAATGCATCTATCAGTCTGTACTTTTCAGTGTTTCAGAAGTTCAAGGCTTCGTATGGTAATGTGCTTTTCCATTGGAAAAAGAAAAAAAGGTTCTTATGTAAATAAAATGTACTCAAACATTAATATTTACACAATAATGGAGTCAATTCAGGAAACACACAATTAATAACATTTAATGTAGAGTGTCATTTAAGACCAAATTGGTTTTATTAAGGCAAGTAAAATTCTGTGACATCAACTTAGGTGATGATTAATCTGAAATGTATAATTCTCAATTTAGTCACACAACTTAAAAATACTCTTACACTACATTGCCACCAATGCTTTAAATGGTAAATGCATTATTGAATTATTTTTTCCCAGTTTGCTTTATTATTAAGACATCAGTTAGGACATCTCACATGCACTAAGTACTTTTCCCATACACTCTTGAATGCACCAGACATAAACCTATTTGGAGACTGTTTATTAATCTAAGCACATATGGGACTTCTATTTCTACTGTTTTATGCCAATGTAGTATCTAGCCTTAAACAGACATGACTTTAGCTTCTCCGAGAGAGTTCAACTGCAAACAACCAAACTCATTTCCATGTCATACCATGTGTTTTTAACTAAGCCATAAATTAATTCAACTTACTTCAAAACTGCCTTTTTTTACTCTTTGTTTGGAAAATGAAGACTGCAGAATGCATTATAATATATTAAGACTTTGGTCTTCATAAGTGGCCTGGTTTGATCCCAATACAGTACTCCATCTGACACACATCATACTCAGAACAAAGGTGAGGGATCATGGGGGTCACTCCCTCTCCCTTTATGGCCAGGGCACTGATGGGCTCTAACGGCCCTAAGCAGCCTTACCTGGTGCTTCCGCCCACACTCATGGCCCAGGAGCCTATTTAAGCCCAGTATGGGGCTGTTGTGTGGGCTGGTGATGTTGTAGGGTGCTGCTCTTGGGCCCTACCTGATTATTCTGCTTGTAATCCTGAATCCAGCTCCTACCTGCTGCTGAGTATAGTCTGGGAATTTCCTGGGGTGTGTCCCACAGTATCTGGGTGATGTATTTGTCGTCGGTGGTGGTANCTGCTCTTGGGCCCTACCTGATTATTCTGCTTGTAATCCTGAATCCAGCTCCTACCTGCTGCTGAGTATAGTCTGGGAATTTCCTGGGGTGTGTCCCACAGTATCTGGGTGATGTATTTGTCATCGGTGGTGGTAGGAGCTTGATATTGGGTTTGTGCATATTTTTCCCATTATTATAATATACAATTATTGTAGTTAGATTAAAGCTGTTTTTAACACTTCCAACCCATAAGTCTCTTTCCCTTTTCTCTTTTCCCTCCATTTTGGGAAGGGAGGGAGTTAACAAAGAGCATCTGTTGTTTGTTTAATAGCTGGCCCAGCTTTAAACTGTGACAATAAGTGCTAATACTTTTTTTCAAAAAAGTGATTAGAGAGAATGCAGTAATAAATATTATAGTGATTTATAAGCAAATTTGCCATACTGCAGAACAGTAAGTGAAAAGCATTTCTGTAGAAATCTGGATGTTGCTACCAATTTCTTCGTATTCCATTTGTATTGACTCTTACTCATGGCTGTGACAGCTGATGCAATGCAACCCTTGTTCCTATTCCATTTATCTGGCAACTGTTTGGTTTATAAAATAAAAGAAGTTCTCTACATTATGCTTTAAGAATGTGTTGGATTTTAGTGATTTTTTTAATATTAGTCTAAGTTTTTGTTTTATAACAAAATACATCTAGAATAACTCTTCCAACATTGCAGACGTTATTCAAGATTCTCAGCACTACAGTTTAAGCAGGGTAGGGCTTGGTGTTCTTCACTAAAGGGCATATCCAGAGCGATGGAGTGAGTGGTTATGTGCATGGTTCACATGCAGCCACAGCAGTGTTGTATGCATCATGCAAAATATTCCTAACCATTGCTGGTTTATCTCACTGTCAAATTGCAGAGTAACGTTCTGCTCACGTACAGAAATAAAAAACTTTTCTTTGGTACATCTTGATAAGTGGCTTTATTCTCTTACCACTTGTCACAGTTTAAAGCTGGGCTGGCTAATAAATGGATGACAGATGCTCTTTGTTAACCACCTCCCTCCTCAAAAGGGGGAGGGAAAGAGAAAAGGGAAAGAGACTTAACTTGGAAAAGTTAAAACAGCTTTAGTCTAACAATAATAATAATGTATCATAATAATAATAAACAAAATATGTGCAAATATATAATACAAAACCAGTATCAAGCTCTCCCCAATGACGATCATGTCATCCGGACGCTGCAGGGCACTCCCCAGGAAAAGTCCCGGACTGTACTCAGCAGCAGGCAGTAGTTGGATTCAGGAATGCACAGATCAGGACTGAAGGCAGAAGAATCAGACAGAGTCCTCCTTAGACACTGGCCATAGAATAAGAGAGCAAGACCCTAGAGGTCCCTCCGCTATATACCGAGTATGACATGTTTGGGATGGAATACTCCCTGTGGTCAGTTTTGGGTCACCTGTCCAACCTGCTCCTCCCTACTGCAGGGTCGCAGGGCTGACCACTTCTCTGCTCTTTCAGTTCCGGTGCATAAGAAAGTCAGCAGAAGCAAGCATCAGCCTTGGTTTCCATGCAGATAACTATAAGCAAAAGCCTTTCTGCATACCATTGCTTCTGGTGTTCCAGCACTAACTGTAAACACTGAGCCTTATCACTGCTAAAGTAGACACTGTTTGGAAAACATGCAGTTAACTTCAGAGAGTGCAGCTTCTCAGAAGAGACTTAACTAAAAAGCAAAGTTACTAAAAGAAAACTGGTTCTTTCTTAGGCCAAACCAGGACACAAATGTATTTCCTTCCCCTCATTTATCCTTCAATTTTTCATCATTTTCTCCCTCAGTAAGGCAAGAATCACGTGTGGGATGAATTAGAATGAAGAAACAGCACTTTTCAACAAGTAAGCTAGCTAGTTCCGACAGCTTTCAATTATATGAAGAGAGATACAGTGCAGTATTCTAATACTATGTTTGTTTATAATAAAGAGAAATATTAAACTTTTATCTGATCTTACAAATAATATCTTTTAGCTACCAGTGAATAGGAACTGGAAGACAGAGGATCTTCAAGACCAAGAGTCACCACTGAAGAAGTGGCTTTCTTTTTAATTGAAGCCATATTCTGATTACATGTCTTAGAGACTATTTCCTCTACTGGCAAATATTTCTGATGTTCTTAAAGAAAAGAAATCCTGGAAGTGTTACCTTACACTGAGACATAAAGTTATTAATATGGAGCTTGATGCTTTCAATGAAACTTTGATTATTTGCAGGTTTAAAGTTGTCATAGTGGAGCGGAAGAAAACAAACACGTTGCGGCGAATGTAGATTAGAGCTGGGGTCAGATTGGGCAAGACAGATATTGGTACAATTTTACGTGACTCAACACAGATACTTCAAGCTGAATTCACAGCAGTTCTCACAAAAATGTATTTTACTGTCTCAGTAGAATAAACTAAATAACACAAGATTAAAGTCTATCTTGCATCTCAGCAAGCAAATATTCATTCACATGTACAGATTTGTAAGATTTTACATCAGGAGAGGCAACAATTCACACAGCTGACCTTGGAAACCCCAGATTTCCAAATTGCAGAGGTACCAAATATTCAGAAGAATACCTTGTATTTTCTTAAGTATAATCTAAAAACCACTTACATAAAGCCAGAACAAGGCTATATTTTCTCTTTGCAGTGGCAATGAAAATAACTATGCTTAGGAGGAAATGTTATTTTTTATTGGGAAGAAATAGCCTCTGTCTTCAGTGAAGACATAAATGTGCTTTGATCAACTTTAAAAACTTCTAGTGCAAGACTGCATGTAACTTTACTCACCTAATGTGGTCCACTGCATTGAGAAGAACATATTCGAGTGTTTGCCTAGCCATTTGCTCTAACTCTCTCCCCCTTACCAGTTTCATCCCATATTTCTTCTCCTCTTTGTCTTATTTTGTCCTCCAAGATGCATCACTTCATTTAATTTCCTTCCATTTTTCCTTTCTACCTAAACATACCACCAAAAATCATATGGATGCACAGTATCAACTGCTGTGACGTTCTTCCTGCTTATGTGGTGACCACTCTGATTATGTCTGGTCTGGCTTGTCAGCTGTCTGGCGCACAGCAACAGATCTACCCGATATGTAAACAGTGTTGCAATGGAGTTACTTCTGTTTCGATCAACTGGCAGCACTGTGATTCAGAAAAAAACCCCCACTCTTAGTCAGAAAAACCCTTGCATATTCACTTAAGCACTTGCTTAACTTCAACTGAAATAAAAAAGTAAGTATACCTGTAAATGGAGCATGTGCTTAAGTGCTCCCTAGACTAGAATATGTGAATTTCTGTGACATTACGATATATATTGGAACTTTTTTTCTTTATTTGTCAGTAAGTTTGAAACAACTAGTGTGTAAGCCACAAGAGAGATCTTTCATTAATCAGAAGATACAGGAACACTTGAAAGGTAATTAGACAAACTGTTTATAAGTATCAGGTCTAAAGGAAAGCTTAGATTCATAAACTATTTATACTAAAATGTCACTGAATTCTCAGATTGCAATAATTAACATAGCTATTTGTAAACAGGATGGATGATCAAACCCTTATGAAAATAGAGTGAAACAAGCTTACTTTTTGATTCATACACAACTTTTTTTTTAATGCTATTTACTCAGAAAATGTAACAGATATTCATATATTTGAGAACTTTGAGCACAGCAAAAATTTGCCAAAGTTGGCTTGTCTAGTATCCTTCCTCTTCTGTGTATTCATGAAGTGATCACGAAATATTCATGCCTTCTCTAATTCAAAAATGTTCACATTTTTTTTTTTCCCCAGGAAATAAACCGTGGTCTGCAGTTCATTTATGAACAGTTCATTTTGAAGATCTTCAGTTCACTACATGGTATTGTTTCTGTTCCAGGTGATTTATGGTACGTACCTAACAAATGTAGCGTGAAATATGAACACTATGAATCTTATATACGGCTGGAAATAAGCTCACCTTAAATATGAGAATTCTCAAGTTTAATGCATGATTGCAACTGGCTTTTTTGAACTGCCAAAGTCCAAACAACAAGAGAATGAATTGTCCTCCTTAAAGCACTCAACACAGTGTTATTGCTGCATTCATGAGAACACAGATTGCTTACTCTGTACACGTTATGGTACAAACAACTTTTTGAGGAAGCAAGTACTGCTCTATCTTCTCGTATGTGACTAGGGCCAGCAAGTTGCCAATGTCTTCTCAAAGATGTCCAAAGCTCTGCATTGTTGCTGTCGTGGTGACCTATTTGGAGAAGGCACGGTACTAATCAGCCTCAGACAGTATTGTGTCAACAGAGAGAAAACACAACAAATAAATGCATAAAGAAAGAAAGAAAGAAAGAAAGAAAGAAAGAAAGAAAGAAAGAAAGAAAGAAAGAAAGAAAGAAAGAAAGAAAGAAAGAAAGAAAGAAAGAAAGAAAGAAAGAAAGAAAGAAAGAAAGAAAGAAAGAAAGAAAGAAAGAAAGAAAGAAAGAAAGAAAGAAAGAAAGAAAGAAAGAAAGAAAGAAAGAAAGAAAGAAAGAAAGAAAGAAAGAAAGAAAGAAAGAAAGAAAGAAAGAAAGAAAGAAAGAAAGAAAGAAAGAAAGAAAGAAAGAAAGAAAGAAAGAAAGAAAGAAAGAAAGAAAGAAAGAAAGAAAGAATAAAAAAACCAGAATGTGTTTTTCATAAGGAATAATACAACACAAACATTGAAAGCCACATTTATTTGTTTTGGAACTGACCCACAGCCCACAGATGCCAGTGGGATTCTTCAATTTAGCTTCAATGAGTTTTGGTTGAGGTTCTTGGAGGAAAGCTAAAAATAGCTGGATCTATGGAAGAGAGGAAGAATAATCAGAGCCCAAGGTGGTGAGTCAGGACATCTAGCTGAGTCACCTTCATCACCTCAGACTTTCTTAGATCATGAGGCTACAGCTATATGTAAATATCATAGTAGAGTGTACATACAAATGATCTACTTGTGCGTGTGGCAGCTCTGAACCATGGTAATAACATCAGGCTGGCATTTGACTCAGCACGACATAAGACTGGCATGATTATGCTTTCAGAATGAAAGACATTTTCTCTCCATGTAAACACTGTGAAGCTTCACATGGACATATCACCTTGTCTGGTGATCTCAGATATGCCTAGACTAGTGGTTGAATGTGAGCACATCCACAGCATCACACCAGAAACCACCACAGAGGCCTGAGGTCAGGTGAATCAGTTATGGGACAATATAAGGGTGTGCTCATGAAGGTCAGCTGAAGAGATATACTGTGAAAAAAATATACATAACTTTCATTGATGGAGAAAGGACAAAAAGACTCCCAATATTACAAGGATGGTAAGTTTACAGCTGGTTTGGTGGTATTACACCCAGATTTCTATCAGATATTGTTGCAGGCAAATCGAACTGGATGCAAAGAAAGATTAAATTCCCTTCTTATCAGACTTCACTTTCAGATGAAGACAGGGAATGGCAGGTTTCTACAGAGAACTTCAAAAAGGTAAAAAATTTAACACATTTCTCAAAATTATTTAAATTAATGTATTCAAAATTGTCTTCTATTATTTGCTTTTAAATACAAATAACAATTTCTGTGTTGTTCTTTCAGATTTCCTGCAGCTCTTTTCTACTTGTGTGTATATAGCATCAGCAAAGTAACAATCTTGTCAGTTTTATGTCTTTGAACTAAATGTATGGTGCTTGAAAGCTAATTTCTGGGCTGTTTCATATACAAAAATAGAGACATGGATCAGGGTATATTTAGAAGAGTGGACAGGTCTGGTATGAAGTCCTAAACAGAGGCCAAAAAGGCTATCAGAGGTTAACCACAAAGAAGATTTAGATTAAGGCTGTCAAATGAAGACATATCCTTCTCAGGCTGACTCTAGAGTAATATGAAAAGAATTAAATGCATTTTAAAAAGAGATCACTTTAACACAATCTGACCATTTTTACATTGCTTTGAAGCTTATCATATATAAATAATGGCTGTTTTGTAAACAGTCTGTTATGCTTTTTCTTTGCCATTTAAAAATCATTAAAAATGAAACTTACATTATAATGGAATAAACAATAAGAAAATAAAAAAGAATCTACTATCTGCTCACTAATAAGACGTGTATATGTACTGAATAAAGGCTTAATAAGTTTACAAATTATTAGAGTAAAAAGTAAAAGTAAAATTGCACATTACTGCTAATATTTTGTTTATTAATATTAAAACCCTAAGGGTAAACATATTTGAGGTATACACAAAATATCTGTTTTGGGATAGAATAAAGGTGTCCAATAATATATGTGATTGTTCTGTGATAAAACTGTTAAACATTGTACCTTCTTGTACCCTGTTGTTTCCAACTGTTTTCTGTGGCAAATACATGACATATTTTACTGCGTCACCAATTCTTGTTTTGTAACCACAAGGCTTGCAGTGAGTTAAGGAGCTCTCACAACCCAGTGCTGCCTGACAACCTTTCTGCCCTACCCACTGCATCAAGTGACAAGAGCATGCCCCATATTGTGGGACTGTCAAAGATAAACCAAGCACGTATACTTTGGCATTGCCTAGCACCACAACTTCTCTTCACCTTTCCATATGCAGTGCACAAGGTCAGGGAGCTGAAGAGAACTGAACAATAGGAATTTGCAAGTGCTCAGTACTGCACTGGGGGATGAGGAGCTAGAGACTAATGGGAGAGCCAAAATGCAAATTTCATTTGGATACCGTCACCTCTTCCTCTGTATTAGCACTGCAGCCTCCACATGAAACTTGCTTGCCTTCAATATTCTTCAGTGACATTTTAGACTCCTGGGGTACTGGAGATGTCAATCAGGAAAGGGCACTGTCTTGTCCCCACTGGTGCAGCAGATTGAGGACAAGAAAAGGCAATCATAGAATTGTAGAATCGTAGAATCATAGAATGGTAG
>VZSC01014168.1:0-51571 GCA_013398225.1 Steatornis caripensis | reverse complement strand
ACCCTTTAGATATCTGTAAGCATTGATCAGATTTCCTCTCAGCCTTCTCTTTTCCAGGCTGAACAGACCCAGCTCTCTCAGCCTTTCCTCATAAGAGAGGTGGTCCACTCCCCTAATCAACTTAATCTTGTGTACTTTTATGGCAACAGGCATGTACATGAGGGCTACTGAATCCCGCTCTACCAGTCAGATGTAAAGCTCTCCTAAGTTAACATTGTATCCTAATGTATTCTTCTATCTTCTCATAAAATTTGATATTAGAATAACAAGTTAATATGTTCAGCTCAAAGTATCCTAAGATTTTTGTACTCTTTCCCCATTACCCCTGAGGCAGGACCTCTTCAGACAGCTTAGGTCTTCTCCAGACCCTTTACGTTAATACTTGAATATGGTGACTTTGGTATCTCGCAGCAAACTCACTGTCAGTTTTACTTGTCACTGTCAGTTTTACTTGTAGGGCTTAGACTGAAGGAAACTGAAAAGTGTTATCTTTTCTATGTATGATAAATCTCCTACTTTTTTCACTCTGTCACTCACTCCTTGGATCTCCCCTTTCAGCTTTGAGCTCTGCCACCTCACAACCCATGGTAGAGGCCTGGGAATTAACCTGTGGTGGAGGACTGGGACTTATTCTCTCTACAGTCCTTAAGTTCCTATAACATAACAACCCCCCCAGATACAGTTCAAATTATTTCTTCCCTCCCAGCTTGACCCTATGATGTTTCTGAAAAACCACAAGACTCAGAAAAAAAAGATAAAAAACTTAAGAATGGCAAGTGTTAAAGTCAAGTTGAAAGACTGCAATCTAAACCTGATCTAAGAACAAGGACTCTGCAAAATAACAAGTTGCTCCACCCAGATTATAATTGTTTTAGTAGCCCAAACTAATCTTGCTTGCTTAACTCCTATGAAAAATGAAAGCCTTTACATCCTTCTTTCCCGCAACTTGGTGTGGATAGAAGTGAAAAGGGCTGAGGAAGTATGGACTGAAGTCACCAAGAATGGATGAGAGAACTAGGAAGTCTGAAAAGCAGAGCAGTGGGAATCAATGTTAGGAGCACACCGATTCTTTCCTCTCACCTTGCTATGTCATAACAGTCAGAGATATAGGTGGCTTTGTCAACCAGCTGAGTGAAATTCAGAATATATCAATTTGTTAATCTGACAATCTGATTTGTAGGTTAGAGTAAGAAACTGGACCTAAAGAAAGCTACTGTTGAATCTACCCTATTTCTAATCCTTAGTTTGTCTTTTCTAAGTTTCAGAGGGATTTGATACTTCGAGGCTTGCTCCGTTCTAAAATTCAGATACAAAGCATTAGCCCTCACTATTCTTCCATTATTGTTCTTTCACTATTTCATCTTTCTTTGTCAATACTGTATTCTATAATTCAGCAGTGCATTATGATAATCCTTTGATGGTTAATGAAATTAGCTCTTGAGAATGAATGAAGCTTGTACTACTAATTTCTACAGTAGTTATAAACAAAGCAAAGGTGGTGTGGGTCCAGGCTGATGCAGAAGTTTCTCAGTGATGCTATCAAGGCTGTTATCTGCTTTTTCAGTGAAGCTGTACTGACAAATGGGGAGTTCATCTGTCAGTGACCAGTGGTACCATTTTTCTTTGCCTTTTGTAACTTGCTTGAACTCAGAGCAAGGGGTCACTCATCACCCTCTTTGACTGTTTGTGCAAGCAAATAAGAAGCATGATTTCGGAAGTAAATCTTTACCAACTGTCACCTAGTTCCCTTCTCCTGTTGATATTAGTAAAAGAACACGTATAGACACTTTATCATCTTAAGCCAATATGGCCATGAAGCTGGAACTATATAATGAGCAATTAGAGATAAAGAATATTCAGACAATTTGAAGAACGGGGTTTTGGGGGGTTTTGTTTTGGTTTGGTTTAGACAGCATGTAGGAAGGAATTGGACACTAACAGGTGACTAGTTTGAACATAAGAATGAAATAGTTTATCCACACACAAATTAGTTTTCAACCACTGTTATGTAAATGTAACAGTTTTTTATGGCGGAGAGAGGGAAGTGCATTTGGGTTTACTGTGGTTTCATACTTGTCCTAGTTAATTTTTATTTTTTATTTCATTTTCATTTTTCATAGTTCATGAAACTCACTGAGAAAAATCCTTCTTGCTCTATTCTGTTAATGTCATGTATTTGTCTTTTAATAACCCTTATAATGAATCCTTAACCAACTGAGAACTCCTGATCATAGTGTCTACACACATTTGTAGACAATTATAGTCCTTGACAATTATAGTCCTTGCTTAGAGTTTAATGGTAAAATTAAGTGCTATAAATGATTGCCAATTGTTTTCCATGTAGTCTTCCACATACAAGATTTCAAAACAACTTCCTGGATATTTAAATATATGCTGTGGGATGATGTAATCTGAGATACACTGTAAATTAAATACATTTTGCTTAAAATATATTATACTATACATAAGAGAAGCAATTATTTAAATTTAGGTACCAACGGATTTATTAGGAATACAAGCGTGTGGCAGTGGACAAAACCCCAGGCATCAACAAGTGCAATCCTCTGTTACTGCAAAGGATGTATATAAGCATTGTATCTTATTCAAACTTCTATTAAGTGCCATCTTTAAATAAAGATGTTATTATTTTTCCTGCCTTTACTGTTGCTGAATAAAACTTACCTCTTAGGGGTTAGAAAATATTATTTTCTGGGCTGATTCTAGATTGGGGATGTTTCAAACTTTAGAGAATAATCAAACAGTGTTCTCAGTTTTTAGAGTATGCCATCGAAAGATTCTGGGTTTTATATGCTATATGTAACAATAAGAAATCGCAATGCTGGAATTCATTTAATGTTTCAGTGAACTTTGTTAAAAATCCCCAAACTTATAGCTTCACACTTGAGAATTAATTTTGAACTCAGACTCCTAAAGATATGCAGACTCCATGTAATTTTCAGAGCCACCTTATTTCATCTGTAATTTAAGATGTCTTGTTTTGATTTAAGGAAAAAAACAAAACAAAACAAAACAACTTTGATGACCTTTTCTCCGTGGAAATACTATTTTCCATGGGGTGAAATGTACCATATTAAATCAATCTACACATCCAGACTTTTGAATCCAATTAAATGTTCAAGTTTTTTTTTTAAAGACAGACTAATAAAAACTTTAAAACAAAGGAAAAGCAAATGTGTTGCTGAAATCAGATAAACATTTTCCAACTAACGCTTGGAAAGGTGATCACACATGAGAAGAGAATGCTTGCAAGACAAAGACAGGAAAAGATTTATAAATGTGAAAGGATGCATTATATTGTTTTATGATGTCCAGTTTTGTGTTCTCTCCATTGATTTCTCAATTGATAAAGGGGCTACAGTTTTTTTGAACTACAAAAGGTTTTCCATTGTGTGCCCAGTCGTTTTACCCTGTCTTTGTATTGATTCTAATCATGAAAATATGACTGGAAATTAGTATGCAATTCAGAAAAATTTTCCTTGCTTTTGGCTCATCAGTTTGTAACATAAATCTTTCTGAATTGCATGATCTTTCACCCACAAAATCTTTGAAAATCTTAAGCCTCTTTGGCTAAGTATTTGTTGAACAAATATCCTGGTTTTAATTCATATTTCATTACCATAAATGTTATTTCATAACTCGTCGTGCATTTTTGGAAGCAGCCTAGGTGCTGATTTTTTAAAATAGTCTTGTTTCCTCTAAGTGTCCAAAGCTAGACAGTTGGCTGCCATTGCAAAATCAATCCATCAGTGGGATTTAATTACCTAAATATATTTGAAGAAGTATGCCTTTGTCTTTGCATATTGTCACAGCCTCCCTTCTCATATGTGTGCAGTTCTCACTGCTGTTAGAGTAGCTGCATGCTGAAAATAGCAGACTATCTACTTATGTAAACACCTATTAGAGCATCTTTTCACCCTCTAAGGATTTATGACATCTGCTTTCAGAATCCTAATCTTTCCAAATTGGAGACACATTTCGATCCTTTCCTGAAACAAAATTCATTCAATAAGATATCAGGCAAGACAAAGTAAACTACTATGCAGGAGGAAAGCAAAACTGACAGTGTGCAACAACTTTATATGTCACATCATTTTTTTCTGGCTCAAGGAATAAGACTCTTTTTCTTAGACAATGGCAGGCACAGAATGTGTCAATTTACCACTGAAGAAAATGCAAAACTATTATCAAAAGAGCCTCTTTGCTGAACTTTTCTTGACAGACAAAAAATATTATACTTGGTGCATAAGATGTGAAAGATCCACCCACAAAGAACAGGAAAGACAGAATCAGTGTTTTCAGAAACTGAAGAGCCAAATCATTAATTTTCAGTGGGAAATTATGCTTAAAGTCTTACTGTGTAAATGGGGACATCATTGTGATAAAAAGGAACTGATGATTTTCGTTTACTTGCTGTATTTGTCCATTTTTATCAAAAGTAGTGTTGCTTCATCTTATTTTTTGTACCAAACCCCTTCCGTTTTCCTGATTGTCACTGGGAAACATGTTGCTAATTAAAATGAACAATAAACTTCAAAATCAAAATTCAGCAAGGACAAAACTTCAGATTCCTGAGGAACCTAAAGAGATATTCTATCAATCAGCATGTTTATAAGCAGAAAACTAAAATAAATAGCTCACTATCCAGTCAGCATAGTATTACATCAACAGTCCTTTTAAAGATTCATGTTTCATCACCAAAGGTTGACCTGTTGCTGTGTTCGCGTTGCTTGAATGTCAATGGTGAGATGAAATGAATATACGAAGAGGTGAATAGTTCTTTTATACTTATGCAGAGAGTAGAACCAATGAGTTTTAAAAGCAGAAAGAACGCAGGTCTACTTTTCAAAACCCGTTTAACAGAATTTTTGTTCTTCTAATTAACCCCAGGCCCCCCAAGTTGAATAAGATAAATGTGCAAGGAGAAATGGTGGTTTTGCCAGCTGTCTGTAGGTTTCATTTGTTTAGATTTCTAGAACTGATTCTGACCTCAGTCAAATTGTTTTTACACCAAAAACAATTAGAAGTGTTCAAGGGAAGCACTCTCACTTGCGTAAAAAGCCCAACAACCTCTAAAAATCTGGATCCTTCCCTGATCTGTGATTTCCAGAGGAATTAATAAATATAGGCCAGATTATATGTCATATCAAGCATGGGAATAGGAAGCATTCAGAGCTTTATTTGTTCCACTAAATGTCAGAGAAAGGATTTCCTTACATGGCAGAAAGCAAACTATATACTTCCTACATCAGTTATGTAGCGTATCTGTCCTTTAAAAGCTTAAACTAGAGCAGAAGAGTAATTACAACCTATTTTATCTTGTTCTTGTTCCAGACTAGCCCAGTACTGCTAGCGATCACTATGTCTTGGAAGGTAGCAACTTGCAGGAAGGACTTCAAAGAATTTTAAGCTCCTTTTGGACGCCCTAACGGGGCTGGAGAAGAGGAATAGAAGGTGGCAAAAATTATGGGTTACATTCAACTACCATCATCCACCGCATCCTTTTCATGTGATGTGAGAATTGCACAGCAACATTCTCTGCACTCTTTGCATGTGTTAGCCTGCTTGTTTGAGGTTCTTAGAAACATTTTTTCAAGATCTATAGCTATAGATGACTTGGGGTGTATATCAGATATAACGGTTTATACCTCTGCTACAGCGTATGGCTCAGCAAAGCAGCTAGACACCCTTGCTAGAAGATATGTATATAAAAACTACTTGACATGCTTCATGAACAATGGCAGTATTCACTACAACCAGCAAATTAGACAAATTAAAAATTATTTTTTTTTCCCTTCTAAAAATTCACAACCTTTGGACTCCCCAATAGTTGTAAATACTTCAAAGAAAGGTGGGCTTTACAGCATACCATGAAAGTCATCAAATGTAAATTATGTGGAATGCAAATTATACATGCCTTGTAATGTTCATGACAACCTGAAAAAAAGAATGAAAATGGCAAAAAAACCTTACTGTATGTAGAAATGCTGAAACAGACTTCCCTACTCAATCTAGCAGGACAGTCTGAAAATTCTGGATTAATGGATTTTGTTAACATTTTTCTCGTTTCCCAATCCCCATGCTTAGATGTTTTACTATGTCTGGAGCTAAAGCTGGTAAACGAATGTTGTCTCCAATGAGAGATATTCTTGCATTAGAATTGCTTCATCAGTTCTTATAAGTGGAACTAGAAAGAGGTTTTGATAAGATGTGCTTTCCTCACATGTCAACCTACCATTTCAATTTTACAAATGTATGCATCATTTGCAGTAAGCATGAATATCAGTATTTGTGTAAACAAATTAGTTTAATATAGAGAATTATTGCCATAATTTTTTCAGCATAAGCATGCATTTTGAAGTATAAAACCACAAATTCCCAATTTCATTTTTATTTCATTTCATCCTTTTTGCATTAAAACAGCTGTTAGAACAGATGCATAAATCAACCACTTACACATGAAGAAATATGATTTTCTATTCTGTGAACAAGCAAAGAGTAGTCTAAAACAATAGGGAAAACCACATTGGCTATGTAAATAAAGTAAACACCTTAGGGGAAAATGAAAAAAATAATAATTTGAAGAAATTGAGTTATGATTTACTTCAAAATGACCAACCTATTTAAGTCTTGCCAACCCAAATATTGCACATCATATACAATTCAGTTGGGAAAAATCAATTAATTTCCTAATGTTTATGCTTCATAACAGTTGCAGAATTTCAGCAATGATTCCATACTTCTAATCTCTCCATCAGTTCAAACTCCACTCCAATGAACTTTTAACAACAAAGACAAAAGTTGCCTCAGTGGGAATTTTTGAAGAATGCTCCTACCTCAGCATTATTGTTATTCAGAGTAATCAAGACTGTCCTCTTTACAAGAAATTTCTTTGGCAGCACTGACTAGCCTGAACTTTCTCAGAATTCTTTGTGGCCGTATATTTAAGATTCTGCTATGATTTCGTTTGGAAAAGTCTTGTGACAATGGGTAAAAATATCCTTTTTCTGATTTATTCATGAGCAGGAAAAGATATCTGTTTTAAGAGTTGATCATGCGGACACGTAACAAGAGAACAGTTACATTCAAGTTTGTTGTAAACTACATACGAAAGTAATAACTACTCACTAGATAACTTTGTCAGGACACCTCTGAAAATACAGAGTAACTTCTTAAAATTCTAATAGCTGGTGATTTAAATTCTCTCAGAAAACATATTGGTTAGATTCATCTGAGATTATTCATCAAGTGAATTAGTAGCTTCAAGGTATGTGGAAACTTTGTGAACATTACAAAGAAAAAAGTTTAATGAGATTTTCTTTGTTGTTTTGAGGGAATTTGAAAGAACCTGAAAGGAACTGGTATCTCAAGATTTAATAATAACTTTCAGGTGATTGAATTTGGAGGAAAATCAAATTATGTTGTTTACTTTATGAATTAAGTATATATATTTATGCTTTATTTTACATAAAATGTTATTAAAGTGAAATTAGTATACTGAAAGAGATTAGATCATTATAAATATATATATACAAGGATAGATGTATGTATATATATGTATGCATATTTTGTTCTGATCATGATTCAGTGTAACTATGATGATTTCCTGACAAGCTCTGGAGTCACCCTTCTTAATTTTCCTACGAAGTAAGGACGTTGACTACTATATTCTGAAGAGTTTTGACAAATGCCCCAGATAAAGAGTATATACATGCTAGAGAATCATTTCATTATTGAGGTAAGTCTTCAGAAGGAAGCATTACTGGACCTAGCATACTAGTGAAGATGCAGACATACAAATGTGTCTATGCAAAAGCCTCCCTGAGTTTTGCTACTTAAAACTTTTTTTTCCTTTTTTTTTTTTTCCCTGAAGGAACTTATGCCTAGTTTTCATGTACATTTCCATTCCTTTGGGCTTAGTTCTTGAAATTAATCAGGATTTCCTTCCTTGGCATGAAAGGAAGAATAATTTAGTTTTATATTTTAATCTCTTCTGATCTTAATAGCTGATTAGGCAGCATTCAGCATGTCTCATAACAAGTTCAGCAGGGCACCAAGTAAAGGTATCTGGCAGCAGGCTGTGAACAAAAGAGAGTAGTACTTTTTTCATATGAATGAAAATTTGAATCGTGAGGGTCACTATCACAGTGTTGTGAAAATGAAAAGCTTAAATGAGTTAAAGAAGGTAATAACTACAGTTTCACGAAAGCAAGGTATTTTGAGGGCTGCCAGCCAGAATGATGACATGCACCTGTAGTCCAGAAGCCGGGAAGGTACCAAAGGCCGGAGGCATTTTATGCTCATGCTTCTCTCAGTATCCTCTGCTGACCACAGTCAGGGCCTGGAAGCAGGCACAGGCTCAGCTCTGCTCTGACTGGAATGACTGCCCTCATGTTTTTGTCATTTATACTGAAGTTAAAGGTAAAAGTACAATGGTTCTGCTCAGCCCCCATGTAAGGTGAATATATTAACATCTAATACAAGAGATAGATCAAAAATAATTCACTCTAATCATAGGAATAGTTAATTAAACTAGTGCAAGAACTATAAATTGAATGGGGTATGAGGTAGTGCCACTTTCAAACACCGTTGTATACGGATCTGGACGAATGACATACTCCCTTCTTAAATATCTGTGTTTACGATAGTATCTAATGGTTTTGTACAGCACTTTAATCGACATTTAACCAAATCTAGTAACAAGACTGCATTTTCTTATAGGTCCTGCCAAACGATGTAATATTATTTCCTGTAGCTATGGAGACCTTTGCTCTCGTTAGTGCTGCTATTCCATTTGACTGTAACCCTGAATAATCTTTAAAGAATGTTTTTAGTCATGGGCCCTTCACCTTCTGGTGATTTCATCCAGATACAATTTCCACAGGCTTTACTGTGTTAGACAGAATAAAAGAAGGGACCATCTGAATAAAATAAAATGTCACCATTAAATTGGCTTTTGTAGCTTAAGGTATAATGTAATGATATTTTCCCAACAGCTGCTTTCAGTTGAATTTGAAGTTTTGAAAACCCTTTGCATCTGATTCAAGTAATAAAATGCAGGTTGTGTTACTTCCTCCTTCTGTGTCGTACACAATAAGCAAAACGTTGATACTTTACATGCAACTGGTGGTCATTAGGAATTTTTACTATATGTTAACATTATTTGCTAGCCTCAATATTCGATGAATGAGTCACCCAGCAAAAAGTTTGCTTAAAAATAAAGGGGGGGGGGATGGATGTTATTTTGGAATTAAATAATTCAGTATTTTTTTTCTAATTTCTGTTTCTGACAAGATTTTATCTGTAACATTGTTTGTATTTTCATTTCTTTCAGTTTTTACAACTAGATTGCAATAAAATGAGTGCAATTCTACATATCTTCATGTGTTGCCTTTTAGCTGAAGAGATTTTAACTAGACAAAGGGACCACTTCATCAAGCATTGAAGTACAGACATCCCTGAGGTGAAATGTAGCACCTGCTTCAACCAATAGGCAAGAATATAAGACAAGGAAGGAAGAATAAGCATATTCTTAGGAATTTAGGAAAAATCAACACCTGAGGCTGAAATAATATGCCACAGCCCTGTAGTGGCAATCTTTGCTGAAGCTCACTTCTCAGTGTATCTGAAAGAAGGGACTTCATCCTTCATCATATATTCCTTACTATTACTGCTACCACGGTAAATAGCATAAAATATTGAGTATTTTCTAAACAAAGAAGAAAGACAAAGAATTTAAATGAGAAACTAGTCCAGAGACATGAATGTCAGGTTCAGGAAGAAATCCAGTTCTTCCACCTGCCTCTTCTGCGCTTGCCAGCACCTCTACTAATAGTCTCTTTCAGTATGACCAACAAAATTGATCCTGAAGAATGATCTTATTTAACATCTGTTAAGAAAATTTCATCACAAGACACATGCTGAGAGGAAGACTTTAAGTAGTAGAGGTTGGAAAGATGAAGATAGTTTCAGAGGTATCAAAGAAACAGTGAAATAACCAATTAATGATGTAAGAATGTAAGAACCGTGTTAGCAAGATCTCATACAAACTATGGGGCACAAAACCAGAAAAACAGGATAGTATTGTCCAGTAGAGTCAAAGAAAAAGTGAAGCAGAAGGAGAATAAGAAGGTGTATGAGGCAGAATATATGAAGAGGAGAATGTAAACAGATGAAAAATATGAGTCAGAACAGCAGTAGAACAAGAATGTAGAGTCTGGAAAAGTAGGAGAGAAATAGAATAAGAATTTCCATGAAAAAGAGTGCAGGAAAACCATGGAGTGTGTGAAATGCAATGAGAAAAAAGCTAAAACAGTTTCCCAGTTGTGTTTTCCTATGCCACTTTTGACCCAAACTGTTGAAATAACAAGCATAAAGCAACTCCCTTTTCATGGAGAGCAACTTATCTGTTGGTGACATTTCTCTTGCTTTTTTATGTTACCTGGTTTTCCCTGGAGGACGTGACAGGTTAATACCAGTTCAGGTCCTTCTAAATGAGCTGACGCATTTGCAACACTGTCAGATCTTCATTCCAGAGGGAATGCCGCTGCATGAGGCAATCTCATTACAGAAATTAGCATTTACTGTGACTCAGCTTTCTTCTTCTTAGACATAGCAGAAAGAGACACAAATCTTAAAAAGATACACTGGCATCCCTAAAGGATGACTTTAGGGAAAGTCTTCATGACTGTGGTTTTAATTAGGCATTAATAACTGCTGAACGACTGCTATGCTACAAAAATGCAGGAAACATTCAGTGAGAGAATGCAAGATCAAGGAAACTAAGAATTATGAAGTGTCAAACGCATACCAGTGATTTTCAAAAATTTCAGGCTTATATTTCAAAAATGTTGTATAAAACATTTTCTCACCCCATGGCTCACCCTAGTTTTGGTTTATATGTGCTCATTATCTTCAGTCTCAATTGAATTTTTAGGTTATTTTGTATCCAATCATAGATAGATAGCCAAATCATGTCTGGTTTGCACTGGAATCATTACAAAAAAGAAAGTTTTTGTCTCAATTACAATGAAAACTATAAATTACTCAGTATCCCGGGAGTTTTACTAGACACTCACAAAAAAATCTACATCCCTTATTGTTCCAAACTAGATATGTTAACAGGTATACAAATGTAATTTAACACTAATTTAGTATTGATGAAATCTGACTTGAAAAGATGTTATTTTTGATTTTGCCATAAAAGTTTTGGAATGAAAACAATTCATCTTATCAAACCATCCCTGTATAAATAAAAGTATTTGAAGTGAATGAATTAGCATAACAATTTGTTACAAATATTTTCGCTGAATTTTCAGGGAAATAAGAAATCATTCACATATCTACCGGAAGACAAAACTTTTAAACACTTCCCTCTGAAAAAAACCTCCTCTAATCTAATAGGAACTGTTAAGTGGTTTTGCTGGTTTTGGAATAGAGTTATTTTTCTTCATAGTAGATCCTACTGTGCTATATTTTGTGCTTGTGACCAAAACAACGTTGATAGAACACTGATGTTTCAGCTGTTGCTAAATAGTACCTCTACAGCATCAAGGCCTTCTCTGTTTCTCACAGTGCACTACCAGTGAGTAGTTTGGGTGTACGCAACAACAGGGACAGCTGACCCCAACTGACCAAAGGTATATTCCTCCATACCATACTACGTCATCTCCAGCAACAAAATCTAGGGAGGGTGTAGAGGTTCCCAGGGGACTGCCTGAACATCCATTGGCTAATAGGGAGAGATTGCCTTTGCATCACTTGTTTTCTTTGAGTTTCTTTTTTTCTTTTACCTATTAAACTGTCTTTGTCTCCACCTATGAGTATTCTCACTTTTGCTTTCCTGCCTGCTGAGGGGAGTAAGTGATCGGCTGTGTGGGGCTTAGCAGCCTACTGGGGCTAACCTACAACAGGGATATAAATATTTCCACTGATCAATGAGAGTATTCTGGTATTTGAGAATTAC
The DNA here is from genome assembly GCA_013398225.1 of Steatornis caripensis. Lineage (NCBI taxonomy): Eukaryota > Metazoa > Chordata > Aves > Caprimulgiformes > Steatornithidae > Steatornis > Steatornis caripensis. Next base: position 39,588 of record VZSC01014168.1, on the reverse strand, counting down.
TGATGTTGATTATACTCATCACGTACAGAAAAAAATAAAATCATCTTCCTTCTAATGATTGGAATTTTTCATAATCTTCATATTAGTACAAGTATTCATCATTAAATATTATAATTGACAAGCAGACCTCATCCTACATTTAGCTGATTGTTTCCTGTTAAACATTTGCAATACTTCCAGGTCCTGCTGTGATGTTCCAGTGTCACAAAAGAAGGTTGTCACATCATATTTATTTATCTTTATAAAGTTTTTGTACTTTTTCACCATAAGACACTCAGACTAAACAAAGTGACTTTTTTTTCTTTAACAGGTAGAGATGGAAGCTTTGGAGATTAGCACCTCTGCTTGCTAGGTTGGACTGTATTTGGTAAGGGTCACTAGAGAAATAGTATCGGTTGAAAGAAAATCTCAAGTGAGAGAGGTAAAGAGTGAGAGGACCCAAAATCTAGCTTAAACACCTGGAAAAAAACCTCAGATAGAAACACTCTCAGAAGAATGTCATAGAGATCTCTGTCTCTTTTATTCAGTAAAATCACTTCATTATCTTTCACATCAAAAGGCTTAATTTCCCCCCCAAAAAATATCCAGAACCAAACCCAGAACCAATCAACCCAACGATTCTCTCTGGTTTTGGTGGAAGATTTCTTTACCTTTATCACTGTCCCTTTATTCTGTTAATTTTTGTTACAACAAAGGAGTTTTTTTTTTTAAATCTATTTCCCCTCTTTCCACAGGGAGAAAAAAGAAAATCTCACGAAAATAATGAAAATCAAGAGAAGAGTTAAAAGGTGCACTTATGCTATCAAATAGCTCTGCTTCTGGTTCAGTGACAGTCCATGGTACATGTAGATTAAACTATGAGTTGCTGTCTCCCCTAGCCAGCCAGAGCTGAGGGGATGTCGGGATTGACACCCTCACCCAAAGCAGGCTATGCTCCAGAGGCCTTCAGCTGATGGGAAGAAAATAATCTCTAATCATCTCACCTGAAGAACAGAGATTTCAGCAGTCAAAACAGCTGCCTAAACAGATGACCTGAGTGCCCAAACGACTTGAGAGACTTTCTTTGTCTCTGCACTTGTGCCCCACACAACCACCTGTCCTGTCCTTTGTTTGAGTGATGGGCTCTGGTTGGACTGTCATCAGTGGTGACACATTCCTCTCAAAAGCTGTCATTTTCCCCCCACAAAAAAATACTCTGTCAAAAAGTTCCTGCCAATCTTTGTGCAAAATCATCTTAAAAATATTGGGAAAACCCACTGCTAACCAGTTAATGTTGATTAAGCAATCAAGTGGTTATTAATGGTATTATTACAGCTGCTGGTATTATGGAAGAATTATGTTAGTGATTTTTCAGGAAAACAGCAACTGCAGAAAATGCCTTCTTTGTGATCAACTAGAAAAAACTCTCAACAGGTGTTAAAAATGGCATACTACCATTTGCTGCACCTAACCTTGTCTCTTTAAAACCGATAAAATGTAATTGCACCATTGCAAAAATATGTAATGAATCAGAAATTAAATAATTCAAGGAAGGGAAAGGATTGATGGTGGATACTCAAACTTTCTGTCTCTGTATATATCACTTTTATATGTATACTTGTTGAAGGTTTTTTCCCCATGCTTTTCTACTCTTATAAATGAGCTGGCAATTTACATTATTGCAACTGAAGCTTAGAATGTCCTTCCTCGTTTGTGAACACATCCTGCAAGAAGCTGTCTGATGTCATTCTACCTGATCCAGAGCTTATGTTCTAAGTTTCTGATCCAAAACCCACTGAAGCCCTTGGTAAAACTAGCTCTATTGAATTTCAGGAAGGTTTTGACCAAGTCTAGAAGTAAAAATCTGAGAGATTTGTTTCCAACAGCAAAAAGCACGAAAAAGTTCCCTGTGAGCTTCCTGCTTTTCCTTCTGTGCTGCAGCATGAAGGAACCCAATAAAGTACCTGCAGCATTGCTTATTCCTTTCTATTAACACAACCTTGTATTTACCTTAATTAATCTGATTTTATTATTCTTATCCTTGTAGCTCTTCAGTTTATTCTCTTGCCCTAAGACATGCCTTCAATAACCACAGTTAATTTAGTGGCTATGAATCAATGGAGAACATTATATCTTCTCTGATTTTAAATTTCTCTAATGTGTCATCCATCTCAGCTGGTCTCTTACGTGACTGACCACTGTACCCACTACGACATGTACAGATTTGGGAATGGAGCGCTGTCACATGACCCACACTTGGCCCACTGACCTCTGTTTAACAATTCACCATTAATGATTACTCTCCACATTTGGTTATTCTGGATAATTATGCATTGAGATTTCTCTAGACTCCCTCTGGAATTATAATTTGCAAATCTAGTAAAAGCTTCGTTAAAATTATACATTATTTGATGACACACAAATCTGTTAGAGGAATTTCCTTTTGAAAATATTATGTAGGTGTAAATTTTGTATGTTGTAAATCAATTGGAAGAGCATGTTGCTGATAAAGAATCCCTCCAAAATGGCATTAATAGGACTCTTCTATTTCAAAAGTTGTACATATAAATTCATATTTCTGAAGAAATGACATGAGAAGAAAGACCCATAGGGATATTAATAATTCTGTCATTAAAGCAAGTTTGATTATTGTATTTACAACGTAACTTACAACCACCCTTGCGATGACAATGAGAAAACAAAACACTGAAAAATGGCTCACAAAGTTGTCCCTACACATGCTATGCAAGCCGTGAGGGGTATGTGAGCAAGTGACACTGATTCCAGCATATTGTAACAGTGAAGTGATTAACTCCACCACAATAATAATGTTCTTTTAATGTATCTTTCAGGGGTGTAATTATAACTAGTATTAGTAAAGTGCCAGCTGAGACCTATTATTCCTTGTACCATGTGCTATGCTACAGACACAATGAAAGAGAGCTACTTCATACTATTACAAGTTCTGGATACATACTGTCCCCTGTATGCCCATGTTTCTGTTCGCATGGGAAAGGCACGGCTAAATGAAGGACTGTGGTGAACTTCAACTACTTCCAGGATCTGGAAACTGGGAGATCAAGGCTGCACTACAGTGAACATTTGCATTGTGTTTTTTCCCCTCTCCATTTTTCATATGTTTTACAGAAATCGAGAAAGTTGTTAGTTTCCCTTTTTCCATCATGACAATTCCGTGGAAAAATTCTATATTCGGTTTCCTAAAGCTTGCAGACAAATGCTGTGAGATTAAACCCTAAATGATTTCATATGTTAAAAAATGAAGAAAAAACAAGACTCCCTCCCTAACCCCCCCAAAAAACCCCCCCAAAAACCCAAACCAAAAACCAACAACCCAAACCCCCCCAAACCAAACAACTATCTAAGGATCTGGTTAGTCAACCAACAAATCCAGCTGGGGTGCCTGATCCTCCACTGTGTAAATGCTCCCAGTCCTACTGAAGGTAATAGCAACCCTTATTTTTGCCAGCTGGGGATCTAGCCCATGAGGCCATAAAGCAAACAGGGTAAAAAGCCCATCAAACTAAACATAATACGTATAATTTAGGCTACCTTCAAGAGCTCCTAAACTAATAAAATCTGAATTGAGAGGTAGAACATAATTAGCTGTATTTGAGTCATATTTAATTTTATCAATGATATGAATAATTGACCTCTTTTCCATCTGTTTTCATTGTTTTCAAGCTTGACTTGCTTTTTGCATATACTCTTGCCAGGGGCTTGGTGCCATTGCTGTTCTCTGGACTTAACCTCTGCAGGAAAAAAACATCTCTAGATTTGCACCAGGGCAGCTGAGAACAGAAGGTTGGATTCATTGTAACAGAGCTATTCCTACATTCAACGTAGCCATTGGAAAACGAAACATTAGACTGGTACACTATTTAAAATTTTAATTATTTTTATATATTCTGAAGTAAGATTTTAGCTATTTTTCTGTGAATTTATTTTTTTAAAAAGTATGACCACAGTGAAATAGTAACAACTGTTAAATGTACCTGTCTGAAAAGCAGGAAATTTAATTTCTGTGTTAAGATCATATTGCTCCCTTGAATTCACCATGCTCTTCCCCCCCTCCCCTACTTTATAGTGTGTGCAAAATCCGTACCGCATTTGAAAATTTGCCCCACTGATGGTTTACATTCCAGCATTCTGACAATAATGAAGAAATTATTTATAAATTTATTCAGCATCCTTGCTACAAGTTAGATTACTAAATTGTTTGGTAGGAATTCATTTTGAATATGAACTAAATAAAATCTTACTATATTTGATTTCACCTAATATATATCATGCAGAAGAAACATAATATCCACTCATGAAACTAGCTTGAAGACTGATTGAAATATTATGTGGCCTTATGTAGTATGGGCAAAATACAGTTAATTAAAGCAAAAGATTAGGACCAAATGAAATATGAACTCATTGAGACCTACAATTTTACATATACATTGCCTGATTCTAATTTACTTGAGCTGATGTAAAATGTGAGTCACAGGAAAAACAATCAAGCCACACCTTTAGAATGACTGTAACTGATAGGATTACTGCTTTCATTGTCTTGAAATTAAGAGAAAGGCTGCAATCAAAACCCAGAAAAGAAATATAGGTTATTTAAATTAAATTACTTCTGTTTTTTTTTTTCCTTATTGCAGCTACCATTGGATGTTGTTTCTGGTGCCTACACTTTCAGACAATTTCAGAGACTGAGGAAAGATGGAGAATATGATTTATAGCATAAGACTTTTGAATTTAAATCCAGATTTATCACATGTATCATTAAGTGCCTAATACAGACATCTCAAGATTGGAAATGAGTGCTACAGAGTTCTTCTACAGTTACTACCAGTCTTTCAGTGGAAAGAGTGAGTTATGCCCAGAGGGCAATAGTATCAACCTAAAAATGAATCAACCAATGGTGGTTCTTACCTCACCCTAGTGAGTGTATAGAGGACTCTATATACCTAGAAATTAGTCTGGCACAAGTATCTGTTAAAAAGCCCACATTTTTAAGACAAAAAAAAAAAGAGAGGACTCTAAAACATAAATCAGTAATTCAGAAATGGTAATTAATTGTAGTAGCAAGCTATATTTTTATCAAGTGTTCCAATTCTAGTGTGACTGTTGGACCTGAAATAGGAATGAACTCAGAATGAATGAAATTCTATATCCTGCAAGTTTTATTATAATAGCTTTATAATTGACTGTCACCAAATTCTTCCCCTTGCCTCCAAGTAATTAAAAATCTACCTGTTCTGCACTGCTTTCTAGACATAAAACCATGCTGGAACCAGATGGGACCTCAACATGCATATTCCTCTGAGCCAGTGACAAATTCTGTTCTTACGTTTTTGCTGCCTGTGTTATCTGAATGCTAAATCACATGTATGTGTCCTAGATGGCCAAACAGCGCAGAATTTCAAACACATACAGCAGATATATAACATAGCAATAATTCCTATGTTTTTACTGTTGAAGCAGATTTCTTGTTTCTGCTTGGTCTCTTTGTGCTGTGCTGAACATTGGAGTCAGCAGCTGAACATTGTGACTCGAGGGAGTCAGCAGCTCTCTCCAGGTGGACATTCCCGGAGCACAGCATGGACATGGCTTGGCGAGTCCAAACCACCCACCTCGTGACATTTGGCTCCAGACTGTGTCCTGGGAGCGGTGCCCAGGGCACTGCTGTTCTCTGCCTACTCTTGGCTGGTATCATCTCACAATGCAAACCATGCCAAGGGTAATGTAGACTTGGCTCAAGAAACAAGGAACAACAAGAGTCTCCATTCAGACATATACTTTTCTCACTCACCTGTTGGGTAAGTGCAAACCCTAGACTTTCCAGAAAGAGGATTTTCATGAAGTTGTAGCATCATTTTAGTNTATTTTTTGTGTAGCAGCCTTATGTTATCAAGAGGGCTTAATTAGTGAATTATTAGGGAATAATTCTCGTAATTCTGTTTTTACTGCACCCATGTCTCCTGTTGTCTGTCTGGACTATGACTGGTAAAAAAAAAAAAAATTAAAAAAAAAAAAAAAAAAAGAAAGAAGAAAAGCAAGAAAAAAAAGCTCTCTTGTCGAAAATGAACCATGCACAACAGCAGTAAAAACAATGTGTAGAAGCATAATTCACAGAAGTCCATGCTTTTTGATAATCTTTCTCATTTCACTAACAAAGTCAGTTTGGATATTGATCTTTCATGTGACTGAGTCAAAATCCACTCTGAAATTCTGTGCTCATAAACTGGAAATATATTTTAGTAATGCTCTCCACTTTTCTTTGCAAAGATTTCCAGGTTTATGTAAAGAAATCAACATTAAAAAATTATTTTCTGAAATGTCTCCATACTGATTTCCCAGCTTCTTCTACAATTCCAGTTAATTAAAGGTAAATTAAACCAAACCATGTCACCCAATTACATCCACATTGCCCATTTTATTACACGTGTCTAGGCTGACAGCATAAAGAATTGCCTTCAATAGAAGAAAAGCAAATTATTGTCTATTTAAACTGCTGGGATGGCATTTTAATTCCTTAACACTTGATAAGCACTTAACAGAAGAGGACAAAATTACCTTAAAGCACCAAACCTTCTGTTTTTCAATTGACTTCAGTAACCTGAAGCTTTTTAATTAAGTACACCAGAGCAGTTTATTGCTTTAGCTGGTTCTCTGTACCTTTGAGTCTTCTAAAGTATAGACCCTTTTATGTGGTAATAACATTCCATATAGGTTTTCAAACAGCATAAAGGTATTGGTTTAGCCTATTTATGCTTAGCTTGCTACATCTGCTAAGTAATTGCTTTTTTTCTTAAATGAAATATTAGAACACTAGAGCATGTTCTTTGTATGTATAGACACTGTGGACAGTGTATAATAAAATCATTCATGCTGCAATAATTAAAGCTGTGTCAGCATTTTCATTACAAACTCCATTTTTCAAGTGTTTATAATTCAGCCATAAAAAAATGTCTTGGACTCTTTCCACCATATCTGAAGGCAAAAAATATATGTCCATAAAGAAGTTTACAAGTTTTGAACACTTGTTTTGCAGGTGTAGAACTTAAAAACAATTTTGATTTACAAATGAAGTTTGACAAGCAGCAACTGGCACTTCTAAATCCAAACAAATCCAAAACACTTGAGATTATCAGGTTCATAAAACCTTGCTTTCTGGGGACTGTATTAATTGCTGCAAATGGGTGTTGTCGTCCCTCATCAAATTTGTGATTGGTCATGAAAATACTGGTAAATGCTAACAATAAGTAAATTTGTAGTATACAAGATCTTAAATCTAATAATGTGAAGTGTGATTGATGTATTCTTTTATGAATGCAAGTATATATACATTCACCTCTTTGTAAAGGTGCTAAATCAAAACCCTATGCTAAATCCAAGTACTATGGAAGTCAGTGTGAGTTTTGGCAGAATTTTCTCTCTGGAGACAGCAGTTATCTTTTTTTTTTCACAGATCCAGTACACCATGGGCATCAGCTGTGTCTGCTTTCCCACAATACCCTGTTAATGTGCCTTAAACCTGGTGTGAAGGGAGCCCTTGCCGTGATAAAAGAGTAGCTCACTTGTCACGTCATTAAGTCTTTTTTCTTAGTCTGCTAAAATGGCTGCCAAGTAATGTCACTTGGATGGAGTTTCTTGTAATAGGACAAATGGATGGACTGAGGAACTACAACTAATTCCATGAAATAACAAACAGGGCTTTGCCACCTTACACATACACTCATCAGCTTGTGGAAATTTGGCCTGTGAAAACATGGAAGCACTGATCCATGGACCATCAAGCTTTGCTGGCATCCTGCGTCCTTGCGGATGCGTAAGAAGCCCTGACAGAGCTGTTCTCTGCAGTGCTGGCCATCTGCACAGCCTTCTCAAATCTCTGCTTCATTAAAAGGAAAAGCATGCCATCTCTATTAAATTAAGGGTGGATTTTTTCCACTAATAAGAGTAGAAGTGTGATTATCTTTCAAGTAGAATAACTCCTGTAACTTCTGTTCTGTCCTGTCTTAGTTATAAATCACCTCCATAGCACTGTATCTGTCTTCAGCTGTACATTAACCAATGGAAGGTCTGTCAGGATGAGTCTTTTTGTTTTGCTGAAGGAGGCAAACTGAAATAGGCTTTGCCCTACAGAGCAAAAAGCTCTGCAAACCACTGTCCTCAGGCTCTGTTCACACCCATTCTGCACATTATTTGGCTTGGAGATTCACAAGGCTTCATGTGGCATCTCTATGACCCTAAAACACGACTATTATTTTGGTTTGTTTTCATCTTGATAAGTGTGAAATGTTGTGAAGGGTGTGTTTCAGCTGCTCAAGTAGTATTTTTAAAGCATGATGCCCAGGATCATGAGGTGAATGCCTCATTATGTGATAAGACATGTTGGACTAGGAAGACTTTTTGGGGTGGTGCTGGAAGATTCTGCATGGGAGACAGGTAGTGATACACTTGGTGATACACTTGTCTGTGACTTTTATGTGCCTACAGAAACTGCTTTGCCTTCTGCAAAATGTTCACTGGGAAAGTAGATATGTCAGGCACTATCTTTGAAACAGGAATATGTTTGGGCTTACGAATAAACTAGTTCTTTACGAATTTTATGAAACCTGATTTGGAAAAATAAGGGGTTTTGCTCATATTGTCACAGCATTGAAAAGAAAATCCATGTTTGTATGGATGCATAAGTCCTATGGTTTAAAAGCCAACATTACTAACACTGTACCACATATCAGTTCTCAAGATGGAAAGGTCTATTTGCACTGTGAGAAATCTTACTGAGGTAAAAAAACTCATGGTAGAAATCACAGTACTTTGTACCATGCATGTTTCCTTCATTTTCTCCAATATAAATTTTGAAGGTAACACTAATGTTATTACACAGGTATGACACACATCTGTGGTACGCACAATGAGAATTTGCTGTGCTGATATTTCAAAGATTGGTTTATGTTCATGGAGTTTTTAAAGTCCGGTACAACCTTCTGGAAATTTAACAAACACATTTTTGACCTCAACCCTTCCTGTGTGGAGTATTGTTGGCTGATTTGTCCCAATTTTACAGGTTTTTAATTTCAAAGTTGTCAGAGTAACAAAACTTGTAGCTGGTGTTACTTTAAAACAGTTTAAAATAAAAATTGAGCCCTGCTGTTAATTCTAGGGAAGCAAATGAGACACCACCTGAGTTGAATTTAATATAGTAAATTGAAAATAAGATTGGGAAAAAAACCAAAACCCAATCCTATTATTTGGTCTAGTTGAATCTTTTTCTCGCTCTTAAATTTAAAGGAAAAAAAATAACAAAAAATAAATTATTCTGATTCATGGTTTCCTTACCACTGTTTTCTGAGGTTTTACACCAGAGTATAAGCTACTGAATCAAACTCGTAGTCACTGTGTATGGGATTTGTGCATATCATGGGGTTCATATATCTTTATCACCCTTTAAAGAATAGCAGTAAAAAACCCTTAGAAAGCCTTTCCCATTAATCATTTCAAGTGAACTCACATTTTTAGAAAAAGGACAGAGGCATGTTGCTCTTAAAATGCACTCCTTTGCTGTTTGTTTTAATAACATTTGCACTCCAATGCCTCATAGGAAGAGGACAGTAATAACAGCTTGGGTTTATAAAAGCATGATTTTCAATTTCTTCGTGCAGGTTTACTTCAATTATTCCCAAATATTTGGATACTGCCATCAGCATCCAAGCTGCTCACCTTCGTTGAAGTCTAATCTACTAGTAATTAGGAGAAAACCCATTTAACAAACTGGTGCTGGAATATCAGAATGACAGCATTATTTCATACAAGCACTTTACGTGAACATCTGCAAGTCCATATATTAAGAAAATAATTATCAACAGTCAACAAATCAACACCTCTTTACTGTGAGACCAATGAGTTAGAGGCACAAAAAGCACAGCTTTATGGTATTTTAAGACTTTCATTCTGATACAGAGGTGCAAGACACAAAATGTAATAATTGTCTGAATGCACCAGAAATTTGAAAAACTTTTTTTTTTTTTACTTGAGGTTATTTAGTTTTAATATAGACAGCAGGAAGAAATGTTTTATTGTATCCAGATTCCTAAAATATTGGTTATCTTTAAATCTGACTGACTTGGTATTAAACATTATTTAAAAATATGTATGTCAGACATTCACTACTAAAACCTAATTATCAATGGACAAAACCTTTCTAGATCAAAGACTTGCTTTCCATGGCAGTACCTAAAATGCCCTCTTAAATAACAGCTCACGCATAAAATCAGCATCTATACTCACATACGAAGAATGAAAACTAAATTATGTTCACATCTACCTAAAGTCACAGAAGTAACCAAGACTTAGGAAAGTAAAATTCACAAATCTGCGGTGCATTGCTGTAAATAATTGGTACGATTTTAATGTTAATAGCACTAGCAACACTTATTAAGTAGACTTGCAGTACATTGGCCTTAGCAGAACAAAGATCTGAACCAGCTTACCATTGATGCTTTATATGAAGATTAATAATACAGATGAAGAGAAACTTTCTGCAGTGATTACTTATGGAAAATATTTTGAATTTGTGGAATATGCATGATTTGAGGTTTTCCTGTAACCCTAGCTAATGTCTTGGTAACCTTTTGATGCTCATCAGTAACACATTGTTATGCCTATAAGCACTTTTTCTACATCTTTTTCAGTTTAAGACTCATTAAATCTTTAGCAGCCATGAGTAATAGTATCAAAGAAGATAATACAGGATTCATTGTGTCATACAATACCTATAGCTTCCACTACACTAGTAAATGGGAGCAAAATTAAAGCCTTTTGTAGAAATATTAGTTATAGCAAGCAAAATACTTGGTTAATATTTATGCCTTCAGTAAAGTTTTGTCAGGAAACAATGTAGTCTATTAATTAAAACTTTGTCTATTAAAAAAATATTTTCCAAATGACTGCTGATTAATTAACAAATTCTTTATTACTATAAATTAATGAAGTGTTAGACACTGTGTATCCATTATAAATCTTAAGTATAACTGACAATTTGCCATTGTGCTCTTCGCTGAACATGGAACTAATATAGCTAAAAATCTCAAATATCTGTGCCTAAACTGAGCCTCTCAGATCTTGTATTCTTGCATTTAAACAAAAAGCTTAATGAAGACAAACTTAGGTCTGAACATTTAGATGAAAATCTTGTGCTTTCAGATCTGGATATTTTTCAGATTCTGATAAATATTTTTTCCCTTCACACATCAAATTAATTGCAAAATTGGATAGCATAATAATTCCAGTAACTGACATATTGCTGTAAAGTACACTGTCAGCATTAACTAATATCAGAAATAAACATTGTTGCTCAACATATTGCTACTTGCTCTTTTTTTGGGTAAGGATAACAACGATCAGCTTCATGCATAAACCCAGAACTCTGTTACGCTCACGAGTTGTAGCTGAGGTCAGGATTAGGCTCTGTAATAAGGAAATGCTGTATTTTTCATGTTCAAATTATTTTAGGCACTGAAGTCAACAGAGGAGGTCTCGAAGGATCCAAAGCTCTATTTCAAAGTGGGGATAAAGCTTTCTTGTGAGTATATCTGTGTATACGTGCGTGTGTATATCAGAAAGATGGTGAAAGAGATAAAAGAAGTAGGTTACACTGCACACACCCAAAACTCACAGTCATAATAAACAAATGGGAAGAAAAGGTATCACATGATGCTCATTTAAAACACTTAAAGATTGTTCTATTTCAAAAATGTAATACAAAATAGTAGATGATACTGTAACCTAAGTGTAAAAGCATAAAGTTTGAATTAAAAAAACCCCCACATTAAAAACCAAGTTACACAGTATGTATGATCAAACCATGTGACTTTATTTAGTTTTCTTGAATTAAATTGACTAACAAACTGGAAAAAAATTTGTCAGGCGTGTTTATGTAATTGTGTTTATGTATGTGTTTATCATTTGGTAGCATCTTCATCCTTTTTTGTTCCTATTTCTGAACGCCTTACCAAGCAATAGGTTGCACTGAAAGCAAAGGATAAAGTGCCACTCAAAATTTGTTAGATTGGAAAAACCAGAGTAATTTGTTTTGATCTATGTTTTGTCAGAGTACTTGATGTGAGTATGATAGGGAGAAGTTGCTCATAACTCTATCACCTCACTTGTATTTGGTTGTACCTTAACCTCATAGCTATGCTGCAATACCTAGGAACATTTTTTACACAGTGTAATTATGTATGGATTGTTGCAAAGTCATAGTCAAGATACAGACGTTATACAGCTGACATAAGCTAAGCAAGAATTTCTTGTGAATTCACATTTGCACTTTGCAACTGTGAAAGAGAAGCACTGCTGATTATGGCTTTTAAAGTCTAAAAGCCATTTTCCACTGGGTTAAATTTAAGAGAGAGAAAATGCCTATTGCTATTTATTAGTTATGCTATTTATTAGTGATCCAGTTCTTTGAAAATGACTTTCTATTAATCACAGTCTGACCTCGCCATTAAGGGGCAATTGTTGGAACCAGAGAATAACTGCACTACTTCAGTGTATGAAACGAGCTACTACAGTGTTCATGCACTAGAGGAGGCGCAATGAAATTAGATTCTCTCCCTGTAGGGGGTAGACGTTGACCGCTGTCTGATGCCAGCAACTACAGGTATAAATATTTCTTCTGAGATGGTTGCTTTACCTTCCTAAACTTCGAACTTCATCCCTTTTAAAATGCCGTATTTGGAAGCTTGCTGCTAACAGACTGGATGTTTTCCAGCAGCAGAGCTAGGCTAATGGCTATCATGCACAAAGGATAACCGTAGCAGCCTAAAGCCATGGCTAATTAAAAGGACTATATATACTTGTCTGTCCAAGAGCAAAGAAAATAACTCTTCTGCGGAAGGGAAGACAACTGAAAGCATTTTATAGGCATAACTGTGCAGACTCATTTGTTCCACTTCCAGTGTTGACAACAGCCACCAACCAGGGTAATAGTTCAGAATAAATTAAGCCTAAAGTGAGAAGTGTCATCTCATTGGATCCTCTAGAAAATAAATTCAGATATACTTCTGGTATGCATTCTTACACTGTGTCGTCACCTAGTTGAGATGCTGGCAGAGTGTTTTGTACATGCAATGGACACATTCTTTTACATTGCCTGACATTCTACCTGAAAGTCCATCACAGCAAGCTTGTTAATGTGCTTCAGGATACACGGTACAGTAGTAAACAGACTCCCAATAGCAAAGTAAAACTCCAGTAAGAGGCTCGAAGAATACGTGTGTGCTAACATCAAATCTTGACTTCAAGTTCAAGTGTAGTTTAACAGTGAATTCGAAGTTGTAAATGCAAAGTAGAGGCAATTTTAAGGCTGCTTTAAACCAAGCATGAAAGACTGAGGAGTCAAAGTTGAGATTCTATACATCTGGTTCTAATATGCCTCTTGCATTTTAGACAAGCGACCTCCTTTTTTTATTTCAAGCTTTACTATCACTGTAGTTGATACAGTTTGTTAGTTTATAGTTTTGCAACATTTTCAGTACATTTGAATCAATGGTTTGGTAAACAAAATAATGCAGCTTTCTTTTTCAGGTTAAATTACTTTTATTGTTTAATTCCTAACATTTTTAATTCTTGCTTCCTCCTTTCCCTCCTCGCCCCCTCCTCCAGAAAAAAAAAAAAAAAAGTGGAAGTTTAGAGTATTTTACTTTCTTCATTTAAGGATTTTCGTTTATGCATTTTATAATAAGAATTATTAAGCTCTACTTCTACTCAGTAGCCAGATATTGTACAGACACGTATTTTAATAGAGAAGTGGACCTATGTATTACTGATATTATTATATTGCTCAGTTTTAGGTAACGAAGCTGCTTCAGACCAGCTGTATGGTCGGAGCAATCAGGCTGAAGTGGCAGGACAAGGGCATGGCGTAAAATGAAACAGGAAGAAATACACAGGGGATCTGCATGCAAACATTATTCTGCTTCATTTCTGCACCAGCCTTTAGAGGATTCCCTCAAAAGTAAACACAGTTAATTAATTCCCAAGTAAAATAAGTAAATGCAAATTTTCCACTTACTGTGCGCTGTGCTTTGTCCGTGCACTGAAGAGAGGAGACTGTTCTGCGCGCTCACCTAGATCCAGGTTGCCTTCTAAATTAGTCATACATGTAAGCTGGAGGAAGCTCATTGACTTTTTAACTGTGCAAAGAGCAACCCATCTCACTGCTGCTAGACAACCCTTCAGGACACTGTGCTGAACTTCAGCACAAGAGCAAGGCATCTATTACGCTTGAGGCTCTACCATTTCACCTACACCTGGGTGGATCTATCAAGCTTCATCTCTATTAGGGCGGTTTGGCTATGTGGTTTAAAGAAAAAAATAAAAAGAGAGAGGGGGAGAGAGGGAAAGAGAGAGGGGGAGAGAGAGAAAAAAGGGCTTGCCGTTGTCACACTTGTTTCCTATTAAAGAGCCTTACGGTGGATTGATTAATTGTGTACGAAGGTAGTCTGGCTGGCAGATGTGTGCAGCCCCAGTGGAGCACTAGATTCAAGGCAGATGGGTTGTACCAGGGCGCAAACAACATTGGAAAAAGAGAGGCGTGATTAAAACAGCAGGCCGCCGTTTTACAGTGCTGGAAGTGGGGATAGCATGAAAGCTCCCAGGAACTAAAGCTCCCCAAAATGGTAACTGTACAGACACAAGCAAACTGCAGTAAAACAAACTTGATAAAGCACAGCGGATGATCAAATTGACCGAGTTATGCAATACTGAAATCATCATGATTATTAATGAGCCTCTCTCCCCTCCTCCTCCTTGCAGGCACTTAGGTTAGAAATACTCAATTGCAAAGAGCATGAGCATGAGTTTATTCAAAACAGAATCCTGGGCTACTGTACAGTCTGAGGCATCTTTTGGAAATGGATTAGAGTTTCTTTGAGGGTTTTACATTGTCTGTCAGGTCTGGTTCAGTTTAAAAGAAAAGGAGAAGCTGAGCTGCGGGAGTGAATCTGCCGTTAGCAGTTATTTCTGAGAACCTTGAAGCAGATAATCAGAGAAGTGAACAAGGATTCCTTATTATAAACTTCTGTTTGATGTGCATAGGGCCAAAATCAGCCCCAGTATAATCACACCAGTATACGTCAGGGGTGATTTTGTCATGCTGCTTCTCCCAGACTATTGAAACTTGGCTACAGCAGATGGTTGGAGAATCTCTGTTATCACAACAATGGTTTGTAATAGTACACGTTAAACTCCCACACAGACAGGAGAGTAGAGCTACTTGTATAGTACTGAAATGATCTCAAGTGCAGAGCTCCCATGAGTGAGCTCATGTGTGCACCGGCTGTCTGCTTTGAGGTTTAAATAGCATTTGAATAATGCTTACCCATATTTTGCCGGACTTCTACTTAGAAATGGTGAGTCTGATACAATTCCCTCAGCGAATCTCTACTGCATTTTTTTCCGCTAACAGTGAAAGACACCACAGTGCAGATGCCTGCATCTGAACTGATTCACCTGGAACATCTTTCTGGTCAATGGTGAGAAACAAGCACTGCTAGAAGACAGTTAGTCTGAGACTATGTAGGTATCTAAAAGAGGTCAAGCGAATCACATCCTGTTCCTATTGATGGCCATGGCATTTCAGATTTGAGTCAACTAAGGTAAATCCTCCACTCTGCATGTCTGGTCCTCAACCAGTTTAGATTAACTTTAATCAATATAGTTATGCTTTATAAGAATCGAGATTATGGTCATGCAGCCCAAAACAATACTATTACAGTATTATAGGATACCATTGTAGGATACTATAGTACTTATTTATTGTGCATAGGGAATGTTGTTCCTTAATATCTACCAGCTGTTTTATCAGGCCCTTTAGACAAGAATGGTTTATATACAAAATCCTATGGCTATTTCCCATGTAAGCTCTTGTTATTAAGTTTTCAATAAGGCCCATTCATATCCAGGTAACTGAAACAGCAAAGGAAACATAAAAAATGGGAAAATATTTTTCTTTTCATAGCGAAGTTCCTTTCTTACTCTGTCCTAGAATTGTTTTAGCGCAACAGGAGATTCACAGGAATGTATTTTTCATGGTTCCCCCAGTTTAAGAATCTAGATTTGCTGGCATGCTCTTCTCTCTTAATAAAGTTTCTTAGCCACACAAAAGAAATGAAGCAAGAGTTAGGAATTAACGAGCCTTAAAATTCATGTGGGGGAGTTGCCTATATCTAAAGTTAGAAGAAATCTAAACTTAAGGTTCATCAAAAGTCTTAAATTCCGGGTCTGGAAGTAGCAGAGTGTATCAGGCCTCACAACACTGAACAGTTTATTGTCCCTCTTGTGCTTAAGTTTTTTGGATCCTTGGAAAGCAAGAGGTTCACCTTCAATCTAGAAGCATTTTTTTGGACTGTTGAAGGAGTAGCCTTTTACAAAATGGACTTTCAATTTTCAATGACATCCAAATGAATTCTAACAACCCTACTGTCCAGCTAATAGCAACAGCCTTACTAGAATTAGATGTTTTTAATATCTGCACTTTTCATGAGATGGGAAAGGATTTCCTGGCTCAGTTTTAGCTTTGGAGAGCTAAACTGTTTAACCTGGTAGCTGAAACATTCATCTGAGGCAACAGAGATGGAAAATGTCTCTTTTTCTATTTACCATAGACTTTTTATGCAAATAGTTTAACGAAAAATACACAGTCTTTGACAGAACGTGGAGCTGGATTTGATCTCTTCAGGAAGAGAAAGGAACAGACAAGGATGAGGATATTTATATTCCAGAAGAGGGTTTCGAGAGAAATATTTTACAGTGAAAAGCAGCTCTGTTACAGGCATCATTTCTGCCCTTCCTCTGCCTTCTCTGACCTTCTGAAATGAAATCAGTAGACACACGCTTTCAGGGAAAGAATCTAAATGAAAGAAGATACATAATCTGACATACAAATGAGGCACCTCAAATACACAGAAAGAGGCATTCAACAATGACCTCTTCTTCTGTTTCCTTTGGCATCTCACTCAGCACACTGGGTGCTGAGGATTACATTCTTGGTTCCTTGGGTGCTGTGGAAGGGGATAGGGTGTGTGCACAAAAGACCAAAGAGATGTATAGCTGTCCTCAATAGTCAGTAAAGTCAGATGGATCTACAAGTGGCAGAAGCCTGTGGAAAACAGACTGAGAGAGTAATGCTGTTTAGCTCTAATAATGTCTATGCTCTCACTTAGCTCCACATCCAAAATTATATAGTATTCATTTTCTGTGTTAATTCTTTACCAAGGTGACTGACCTGCGTAAAGTACAGGTGAAAACTAGCAGGGTCTGTGCCTTCTCTGTGCTCCTCCAAACGCTGGGAGTCACTGGAAGGCAGCACTCTGCTACCTTGAGGAGTTGTTGACATATCTCGAGTCTTTCTCATCTATTTATGCAGAAATTACTACAGCTAGTATTCAGGAACTGCCATGGGTTCTGGCTTGTCCTTTGTATTTTAAATAAGAATTTTCCTGAGAAATCTGTCTTTCACCATGTAGTTCCTGGTGTGTAGTTTTATTTGGTTTCTGAGAAGAGAACCTTCCAGAATGGTGGTGTTGATTCACTTCCCATTTACACCTCTGCAACTCACTGGCTTCAGGATAAGTTCCTTCCTGACATCTCCAAGAGTGTTAGGATGGCTCTGTTGCCTATGAAACTATTACATGGCCACCCACTATTAAACAGATGTTCCCTGGCTCAAAATATAAATAGAGTCTGGAGCGTGAAGCTGGCTGTGATTTATTTAGGTAACAGTGACCTTGTATGGAAATATTCTAACATTTTTCTTTTTGGCAAAAAACCCTTTGATTTTCCCTTTTTAATTTTCCTTTCCTGATTTTCATTTGGGCTAGAAAAGGGCTTTCCCTTCTCATATACTTATATTGAGATTTACCTGAGTTACAGGATGTAAAAAATGCTTTCTTCATGAAAATATAGGCATAATAATAATAATAAAAAGAATAGAATATTTTTAGAAACTGGATTCATATCCTCCCATCAGTGAAATGATTCAGGTAACAGCCTGTATCTCAGCAAATCAAATTATTCAAGTGTCTTGCACAAAACCCCTAATATTCAGTCAATATTTCCCATAAGATGTCTCTGATTTTTCTCTAAAAAATCACAAGAAATTGTAAAAATTACCCCATTGGACTACTGGTATTGCAGGGGGGACAGATGCTCTGGCAGCAGAGGGGTGGCAGAACTTTGGTTGTAATATGAAGGCGAGAGGAGACAAAGTGGCACCTGGAAGAGGCTCAGTGAGTTGGCTGTGGAATGATAGAGCTCACCTGGAGCAGTTAACCTAGAGATTTCATTGACACCTCCTCTGTGGCAAGAGAAGCCTGGTCTTTTTATTTGGGATGGGTAGAAATGCTCACAGAAACTACACAACTCTAAAGAGGGTGGTGCCTACCTTCTAGGCTTATTGGTCACTATCCAAAACCAGTGGAGAAGTCTACATGACACATCTCTCTACTATCTCTGTGTAATTTACTCAGTGTTGCGTTAGATCAATCTCCATCTAGCAGTACCAGAATTGCAGGTTACATATTGAATGAGTCCAGCAAACCTATGTCTTTTCTCAGAAGCTATGAATTTGTGAGGAGAAGGATGCAGAAAGATGTAAGAGATAAAAAAGGGGCTGTTAGGGAGCAGACTGCTACAGTGGCAAAAGAATTCTTCCTACCTCCTGTCTGATCCCAAGCCACTTATGATGCAATAACCTGTCTTCGAGGATGCCGTACAGCCCACACACTACTACAAACTGAGTGCCTCTAACTTGGGCTGGGAGATTTAATCTGCCTTCAAACTGTTTTTTGAGCCTGGATAATGAGTTGTGTGAGCTGAATGTAACTGGATGGGGGAGGACAGTGCCCATAACCTTGACTGCCCCTTGCTGCTGTAGGAAGACTTCAGGGCCAGGGCTGGGCCTTGTGAACAGCAGTCTCACCTTCTGTTAATGACTTAGGTCTCCCAAGACAATTTTGTAGAGGGTCTCCCCCCAGATAAAACTTGGTCATTTAACTCCCTTTATGCAAACTTATGTTTTTTAAATGAGAAAGTATTCCTTGTTCTGAACACCCAGACAGGACAACTTATTTTCCCAGGTTTCTGGGTGAGGGTCTGGTGTCACACAAGAATTTTAGCAAGAATCCCTAGAAATCAAACCCAGGAACTCTTTATTGCGAAACTGCTCCTGCAAAAAAGATCACAATTTTGTAGTTAGATAGATAATGTAGTAGAAATAAATTGCACTGGAACTCAAGATTCTTTTTGTAGTTACAAAATGTGAATATCCACTAAGATTGCATTGCATGTAGCAGGGATTGTATAACCCTGACTCAAATGTGGCAGGAGGTGGTGGAGGGGAGAAGATGCACAGGCATCATGTAACCACATTGCATGATCTGGGACTATGCCCACACTAGTGAGTGATAATTGGGATTGTCACCTCTAAAAACAGTTGCTTCAGACCTGGATGAACTTCAAATGCAGAGATCACTGGGGTCAGGGGCCGAGGACATGCTAGAGCAAAACCAGATGGTTTAAATGGTCTGTTAGGTAACAGAACAAAACTAACCAGTTGGTGTAAATATGGATTTGAAACTAGCCAGATGAGTCGGGAATTGTTAAGTGTGTCGTGCAGGGAGAAGAGGAGGGAGGAGGGTTGGTAATTAAAGCCTTCTTGCCCTGTTAGGACAACCGTTTGCCTATGAGAGGTAACAGACCAAGTTCTGTGGCTGCAATTTTGCCCAAATCTTGGCCAGTCTGATGGTTTGGCAGCGCTAAAAACAATAAGATGCCATTGTTCCCCCTCTCCTGAACAAAGTGTGAGGGAGGAGACGTGAACTCGATGCAGTGGGACTTCCCTTTTGGCAATGGTGAGCTGTGACATTGGCTCACTACATCTCAAAAAACCTCAACCTAAGTTTTAGTCATTTCTTAATGCTGCAAAATATGTATTAAGTCGTTCAGAGCTTTCCCAAATATTGGCTGAATATTAGCCAAAAGAGGGGCTTAGCATTATTCCATCAGAAGCTTTTCTGTCAGCTTGACAATGACGGTGGTTGCAGAATTGGGTCCATTTCTGTATTAACACCTTTAAGTACTAAATTAAGAAAACATTTGTGAATTAAACTCATTGACAGTAGAATGTGAAAAAATTGCAGCACACTTACAGGTTACAGGACTTTCTAAAATGTCTTTCTCCATTGCTGTGTCCATGTGAAACAACTGATTTTGTTTTGTAGGGAATTTATGGTTGCACACGGCTATTTTTTTCAGGTATATTAAACAGTGAAGGAAAGAATGTTAACAGGGAGAACGTGTTCATAATTTTTTACTACTGTCTCCTAGTGGAGGTGTTTAGGGAATTACATCATGGTGAGCTGTTCCAGCAAGAGCATAGACATGTCTTTAGGGTTGTTTTTTCAGCAATTACCAATGGTTACCAGTAGGTAATAAATATTTCTGTAGTGACTTATAACCGTGCTTCTTAGCAGTGCTGATAAATTTGGACTACTGTGCTCTTGCCACAAACCAGTTGCATCAAGAAAACCAAAGCTCAGATTTAAGAGTCAAAAAGTATACAAAGCAGGTCAGTATATTTTAGGATTCATGTATCTAATCTTCCACCTCCTTCTCCTCCTTCAGTAACCCCCACTAAACTTACTTCTTTTCTGTGAAAGTGGCTGAAATCCAGACTAACAGGGTGGATCTGGAGTGTATAGAGCCTTTTCTCTCAGTTCAAACTTGCACACATCACCCTCTACCTCTTCCACAAAGTTGCCAAAATCCTCTAAAGGCATTAGAGTACCCTTGCAGCCTAGCCCCTGTATTTTTTCTGATACGATTTCCAAACTGGAGAAACAGTAGGAGGTGGTGTTTTTTGGAGATGTTCTTAAATAACTTGTTTTATTTTGTTAGTCCTTAGTCTCACTGTCCATCAAGAGGCAACGATACTGCCCTCCAGAAAGGTAGTTTGAGATTTCTAGATCGCAAATGCAGAATAAACAGTAGTTTTTATTATATTACAAGGTGGGACTTCCACAAGCTTAGTTAAATATCATAAAAAGCATACTTCAGTAGGAGTTTATGTATTTTTAAACAGTAATGTACTTCTCTGTAACTCTTACAGGACAGAAAGCTGCAAAGGGATAGATAAATTGATGGCCACTTTCTCACTATTTTAAATTAGCATAGCTCTGCTGAATTGTACCAGGCTTTGTGAGCTAAGAATTGGGATTTCCTCAGTTTTACTACACACATTAATTATCTTTCTCTTTGAAGATCCACTTATTGATGTCATCAGGGGAAATTATTTTGGTGGTTTAAGTGATGATATTTCTGTAAATAAAAATCTTAATGTCTAATTCTTACTTCACTCTACAAATTTTTCAGTTGTGAAACTGTTGAAGTTTATGAAACAAGAAACTTTGATTATGACAGTTTGGCCTATTTATGTGTAACTGTTAAAGAAGACAAAATTAAAGCAAATCCTGAGGTCTTTTTACACAGGAAATTTCAAATGGAAGTGGAAGCTGTTTCTCATTGTTCAAATTCTCATTCTACAATAATTTCACATTTCAGACTGGCATGTTACATGTGTCACTTTATTTATGTCATGGAACCCTACAAGGCAAAGGCAACCTATTTAGTAAGACCAGATTTTGCTATGACCACAACTTGAAAGCACAGGAAGTTCAGTTTCTTTAACATAACATTTGCTTCTCTCTCTCCATTCATAATTTTTAGACTTGTTACTGCCTGGGTTCTCATAGAGGTTTCTCGTTTTGACCCTTTCTACTTGCAGTTTCTACCAAATCATTCTCTGTTTTTCTACTGCCCAACTTTCCTTCAACATCCCCTCACTCTGGCCTCCACATTTTGGCTTTTGCCTGGTTGGAGTAGTGAAGAAAACGCATGCTTTCCTGTTTAGAGTTGCCAAATCTTATTTTGGAACCAAAATAAAAAAACCCTTATGGTCTGGAGCTTATTCCAAACTCAACTCAGTCTCCAAGAGGTATTGATGGATTGATTGAGTGAACTCAGATTCATCTCATCTCTGCTCAGTTCTCATCGCAGCTTCCTGACCTGGATCTCTGCATCAGCCTTTGCTTACTTGTCTAACTGAGTAACCTCCAGGCTACGTTCATTCTTAAGGCATTTTATGTTGTTATCACTACCTGACATCATTCAGGCTTTTTATACAATTTCCACTTCCTATTCATTTATTCACTTACCCTTTCTCCCCTTCCTTATGTGCCAGGTATAATTTTGTTTCTGTTTTATGCTCCCATTTTTTCCTTGTTCCTACTCAATTTTTAAGCCTTAAGCTTAAAACTTAAACTTCTTACTCACTAGTATCTTGCTCTCTCTTCCTCTGGTTTCTGAATTATTTTCCTGCACACCATTTTCTCTTGAATCTGCACAGTAAGTTCTAAAGTGCAAAGCTCTAACTCCTTTTGATTATAAGCAATTAGCTGGCTTGAATTGAGTGGACAGACCATGACATCCTCTCAGACAGAGATAGAATACACTGGGTGAGAAGCAATATGGTAGGATGGGTGGGCCAAGGAGCAGATTCTTCTGCACCAAGCAGCATGATGCAGACACAGCACTTGTCAGTCCTTCTGCTTTGTACTTGGCTCTGACTATAATGACATTCACATAACTTCTTACTTAAATCTACATCTTTCAGAATATCTCAATTATGCCACAAGGTGTTCTGTAACTTAGACTGGATAACACCTTTTCTGCTAAGACAAAGAGTGAACATCCTGAATGGCACTTTTAATCCATTGTTATATATACTTCCAGAAACACAACTTTTTACAGAGCCAGGGTTTTTTAAAACACATTATTCCAGTAACGTAAAGACACGCTGGACAGAA
Organism: Steatornis caripensis; assembly: GCA_013398225.1. Taxonomy (NCBI): domain Eukaryota; kingdom Metazoa; phylum Chordata; class Aves; order Caprimulgiformes; family Steatornithidae; genus Steatornis; species Steatornis caripensis. Next base: position 16,663 of record VZSC01014168.1, on the reverse strand, counting down.
CTGGGGCTTCATTGTACCAGACACTGGAAATAGCCATTTCCTAAAGATTTCATCATCAATAATTGTCAAGACTGTTGACAGGATGTTTTCAAGATTCAGTAAGAGTCATGCAAAAATAATATTCTGAGGAGATTACCTAATATTCTAAAATCTCGAGTGATCAGCCATAACATTTTACTGCTCTGCAGCTATAGATTTCCATATGTAAATTCATACAAGCTGTCTTAAAGTCTTCAAAAATGAACACACAGTGCACAAAATATCTCCAATATATCACTTCTATTGAGAAAAATCACTGAAGAATGTTGCCAAAGGTCAAGAAATTCTTAACTCGGGTTCTGTTCCTAACCTTCATGAAAATGAACATTTGTTGTAAACTAGACTGTGTGCATTCTATCTGGAGTTCATAAAATCTTATATTTCTGCAGGTTCTGTCCCTTTTAGTGCAAGATTCATTGAGATTAGATAAATGAAGTACTAAAATCACATAAAGAGGTCAAGGCTAAACTCAAGTGGCCATTTGAAGAAAAACATACACACAGACAGGACAAGAGCTGAAATGCTTAGTAAGAATTACTTTCAATAAACACGTAAAGAGTCAGACGGAAATTACCTGAATTGGGAAGGAAAAAAATAAAAAAGAATTTTTCATATCCAGTGTGTAATTATTGGTACATGCAATGCTGAATCTTTCAGCATGGCACATGGAAGAAGTAAACTAATGAGATTAGGTTTGAAAATCAGTGATAAGATTATTTTTTTTCTTAAGATACATTTTTTTTGCTGCTTGGATTTTTACTTACAGCCTTCCCTGTCCATCCTTTTTTTCTTCAATATTCTACAAAATCTGTTCCTCATAGCAAGTCTGATGCACAGTACACCCTTCCTTGGGAATGACAGGTTCTCCAATGCTCAGCACAGCTACGGTACTGTTAGGTAGATGTTATACAATTTATTCTGTATTTTCTTCTTGATTCGGGTTTTGAAGATCAGAGGTTCAATCAAAGGAGTAGGTAATGTAAGAAGGTAGTTCTCAGATTTATTCTGAGGCCACCACATTGGCTGAATGAGGGAAGAAATTGTAAGAAAGCATCCTTTTTTTGTGTACTCAAACCCAAAAATATCTTGCCACATTTATTTATTTTTCTTAGGCTAATGAATTGGTACAGTTAATTTAGCTCAACTATTTTTTGTGAGAAATTTAGGGACAGATTTTTTTCTGTATAAAGTCTGCAACTTTTTCCTTTCTCCCTTTCTCTTTTTTCTTTCTTTTCCTTTATCTCTTATATTTTTTATTTTCTTCCTTCTTTTTCCTTTTTTCCTTTTTTGTTTTTCTANACAGATTTTTTTCTGTATAAAGTCTGCAACTTTTTCCTTTCTCCCTTTCTCTTTTTTCTTTCTTTTCCTTTATCTCTTATATTTTTTATTTTCTTCCTTCTTTTTCCTTTTTCCTTTTTTGTTTTTCTATTTTCTCCCTTTTTTCTTCTTTTTTTTTTTTTTTTAAAATGAAAAATTGAAGTCTACATCTAAATTTGATAAAAAAAAATCTATTGCCAACATTCTGAACATTTATGAGGGAAATGAGGCTACTTTAGACAAAATTAAAATCATTGCATCCTTCCACATACTTTTATTTTCCTCTCTACAGCTTTTTCACATGAGTTCTACCTGAAGTTATTAAACTGAATGGAGCTTCATTTCATTATTAGTCTGACTAAATTTGAATTTAACATGTCAGAATAGCGTGTGTTTTTTCCACACTAATAGAGATGCCATTGCTACCTTCATTTACTTACATTCGTCTTTTACTATCTTTGCTCATCCTTGTTTTTTTTCCCTATACTTTTCTTAATTTAATTGATACATTCTTTGCAATGGAGGATGAGGTATTCCAAGCCCAAGAACGTCAGAAATGTAACAACACCCCTGGCACCACTCTGCTCTTTCCTGGTAGTTTGATATATTCTATCGGCTTTCTCAATTGCTTCTAAGCAAAATTCAAACATCTTCACCTGTTTTTCCTGAGTGATGTAACAGCTAATTCAGACCCCGTTGTGGCAATACATGTATAGCCAAGACGGCTATATCCTCTTTTTCATTACTTCACATTCTAAATACTGAAATTCATCACACAGTGTTTAAATCAATGTCTAGTCATACAGTTTGTTACATCCTTTTGCACAGCTGACATGGTCAACCCACCTTCCTCGTCCTTTCCTCTCCTACTACCGCACCAAAGCAGTACATCCATGAGAAACAGGAGTCACCAGACATATTTTAACCATATTTCTTTCCTTGAAAGCTCTTCACAGCAGGAGTTTAGTTTTCAGAGGGTCCAGAACAAATCAAATACAATGTTCTGAGTGCTGTATTCTAATTATCTTTCACAGAAATACTGCTAATACCTACATGTATTAGACCACAGAGATGGATTTCAGGGAAATATGAAAATACCAGGGAGAAAACAGTGAGCTAATTATACCTCGTTACATTCAAACAGAGCCTGTCTTGAAGGCTAGCATTGATTGTTTTAAACTCATCTGCTAAATATAAGTAAGATGTCAAAATTTCCTCTACAGAGAGAGAAAAAGTGATGGGCTATAAAACGATGCTACTCACACATCCAGAACACCTATTTTAAGAGGGGTTAATAATCCCCTGAGATGTTTAGTTCTTTCTTTTGTCTATAGAAGGGCCTGCAAGAAAAGTCTTTTTGGATGGGTCAGCCTTAGAAGTCAACGTATTCCTGTTCTTCCTTCACCATTTCTGCCCTACCCTTCCAGAGCACTGCATCCATGCTGCTTCCATGGTCTCTAAACCTACTTTAGGCAAAAATTGCCCTGAAAACTAATCTTTAATTACCGTCCTCTGAACTATCCAGACATAGCTACGTAGTTCAATCAGCTTCAGGTTGCTTGCTTTCCTGTTTGAGGATATAAATGCATCTACCTTCTCTTCTTGCAAACAGGTTGTGAAAGTACTGAAAACCTTATACCACCCTGATGACTGTGCATCACCACCAACACAGTCAATACTTTGTTTAAAGGGATCTGTTTCATAGTTTAATGGAGCCAAAATGTTCAAACATATAAGAGTAAACATTACATTCACTCATCTTGGAGTATCTTGTGATTTTTTTCCTTTTACCTGCTCCCTCAGAAGCTCTTATGCACATATTACATAGCATCCAAACAAATTGGAACCTCCTGCCTCAGCTAGTGTCTTGGCAAATTTCTCTCTTCCTGGAGCTCATTCAGGATTTTCCTGGCTTTGTATGTAACAGAATGGCATCCAGACAAACCTCCACCTCCCAAGCCAGCCTTCTGATATTTTCAAAAGCAAAGGCAGCATTTAGGAAGCTATGACTAGGCATAAACGTGTAAAGCAAAGACACGCACCTTTCTTCAGTGGGATTGATTTAAGGCTTAATGTGCGCAGTAGAAAGATCCTCGCAGATATCAGGGCTTTGCATTTGAACTGTTATTGGCATCCCTTTCAGAATGCAGATCCAGGAATGTGGAGGTAATTTTAAAATAAAGCCATGATTCTTACTGTAAATTAATACAGTTTGTATTTTCTTTAAAAACAATTTAAAGAAAAAAGTAAAAAAAATCATTTCAGGATGATTTACTTTGAAGTTGGATGAGGGCCAAGAACTACAAAATGGAAGACAGAGAAATGTGTTATAGTGAGCAATGGAGTAGCTCTGATCAGTAATCCAGATATCTCCCCTGATTGCTTAAGATCAAATCTTGATAGAAACAAGGTTGCTTGTCCTCCGCTCTGATGTGGTTTCAGATGGAAGTTAAAGAACTCAGAATATTTTTTTTTTAAGTGAAAAAAGAAAGAAATAAAAACCAGGACAACTGATCCTCCCCAGGATAATCCAGGACAAAATTATTCTTTCCAGAAAAATAGGATTTAGTTTTCAAAGTTGTGGTTTAATATATTTCTCTTTTTCACCATGGCTGTATCATATTCACCCATCAAGATGTAACATTACTGGCACTAAACAGTGTTTTTTTATAAAGCCCATGGGACATGCTAGGTATAAATGTCAGTCAGTCATGTAAAAACTTCTTTGATAGCCTTACTTCGCTTAACCAGATTTCACAGAGTAGCAGAGCAGCTAAGTGAGGTGCAAACGTGTGTATGGAGCTTAGCCTTACAGGTTAAATTGTTGATGGACATTGATGAAAGACAAGCATGGTGAAATGAAGCTCTCTGCTGTCCTAGTGATTTAACCCTTTTAATTCTTCCCTCTGAGCTACTGTGGTCTTGCGTATTATTCTCTGTATTTATGTGGTTACTGGTGGTCAATGTTTCAGATTTTTACTATTGCTATTGCTGTTGCAATTTTTATTGCTCTTATTAATATTACTGCATTTGTTGGCACCTTTCTGTAGGCAATATACTTATAAATGTTTCTAATACTGTTGTATGTAAACCAGACAAAGTTCTAAATCCTTAAGGATGTTCTGAAATCAAGGGTGGATTCACCCTACCCAGTTGTGGCTTCCAGCTCATGTTTAGGGTATATTTACCTTGCAATCAGAAAAGATATAACTTTAACTCTCATCTATACTGATAGGTGTTAGAAAGCGGTGAGTAGNGTGGCTTCCAGCTCATGTTTAGGGTATATTTACCTTGCAATCAGAAAAGATATAACTTTGACTCTCATCTATACTGATAGGTGTTAGAAAGCAGTGAGTAGATGTCAGTGCTGTTGGGACTGGTACGGGCACCACTCTGGTGACCACAGTTTGGGAAATTTCCCCCTAGTATCCCAGGTTTGCTGACCATGAAAGCAGATTCAGCCTGTGTGCTATGGTCATAAGAACAGATTTGGTTTATTTCACTGATTAAGACAATCAAATGCAGGACTACTCCCCAAAAACTGGATTAGTAGCTAATCCAGACATAATTTTATTATGTCTGAAATTTGGTTGCTCCTTACATAATGCCCCTTTAATGATCTATGAAGTCCAGTCATTTCTTTCAGCACTGCCTGTTACATTTGTGAACTTCTTACGTTGTTATGTCCAGCAGTTTCTCATGTCATGTCCAGGAGTTTCCTATGCTCTGCTCAGTTGGCATCACCTTAGGCCAGGGCCAGTCCTGCAGTCCAGCCATTTTCCTGTAGCTTTAACAATAACAACTGATAACAAGCAGCAATGTGGACGTCTGTACCATCATTACAAGTCCATCAGGGTTCACGTGGCAACCCAGGCACTCCTATTAGCTGATAAAATTAATGTAAAATAAAAAAAATTGTAATAATTAATGTATCTTCTGTTTCCACACTGACAGTAAATTCAATGTCACACAAGGAGTTATAAACAAGGGTCAGAGAATTTCAGCTCATAGGAAAGTCATTCCAAGTCTGCTTCAGAACAATATGAAGTTCCCTAAAGAGTGCCTATGACCAATAATGCCGTTCTTACATTGAGTAGAATTTTGGTTCATAATTCCCAAACTGGCGCCTCCACGAAACCACAGGGGTGTGAGATGATTTCCCTCCATCTAACCATGTTCTAAATACCTCAGGTGAAAAAGCTCCTTTTATCTCATACAGGAGATTGTTTTACTGTGAGAGGTATTCCCTGCTGTTCATCTTATCTTCAACTCCCTTCTAATGCACTTCTAACTGTACTTTCCTGTATTTCAGCAAACAATAATTCTTCACCCCTTGTATTTACGCTGTATGTGTATGGATTTCATTTTTAAAGTGAGCCAACGTAAGCGCAACTGTCATTAATCAACATCTGGCCCCATATATTTCTTTTCACATCTGTGAAGTCCTTTCCAATTTGTCTACATCCTTTTGAATAGTCGAGTAGAAGTAATCACTTCTATTCAAGGACTATCATCTCCCTGTGACACAACGAGATGTTCCTATGCAGGCAGACCAATATCATGTTTGCCTAAGCCATCACGCCATTCTACGAATTGCTATTTGAATAAATATCTTTGAAATATACTGTTTCTTTATTCTTTCTTTTCAAGTGTTTAAAACTTCACTGCATGTGCATATTTCTGACTAATTTTCCCTTTGTGCATTAGAATTCATGGGTAGCTGAAGCTTATTTTATCATTTCTTGACTGATATTTCTAGATTTGCAAAATATCTTATTTTTATTTTTCCTTCTTTTCACTGCTGTTTTATTCTAAATTTCCCACAGTAGCATACAGTAATAGGTTAAATGTTTTTTCAGAAAATTAATGAAGATTTTGAAAAAACAACAGAAATTATAAAAAAACCTCATTAGAACATGCAAGACAATTCTACTGACCTGTGCTCCATAAAATAGGACATCATTTTATAGCCTAACAGGTTCTTAATTCTTATACAGAAACAAGTACTTATAACTGCTCTCTACATAATTCATTTTTTTTTCTCCTGCTTTAAATGTTGGCAATTATCCTTTTCTATATCTAAGATTTTTTTAGCAGGAAATTTAGGTAGTGTTTTACAGGTTCTTCAACTATGAATATTATAGGAGCTGAACTTGTAGGAGCAGACTAGCAGCAGTATCTCAAAAGGAAAAAGCACTAGCCTAAATGCTGTATCTGATATCTCAGAATAAAAACAAAAAAAAAAAAGAAAAAAGAAGTGATAGCATCACAAGAGTAGTGCAGATCTTACGGAATGAAAAGAAGCTGTAAAATCTTCCTAATGCTGATGTTAGGATATTTTGTTTGTAGAAAGAGTGCTACACCATAGAGAACTGTGTGACTAATAAATGGAACTGTGAAGCTGGTCATATCTCCAACACACCATGTGTGTTTTCCTTACTTTTTGAAACTACGTACTTATTGTTTTTTCCCAAATAAAAGATATTTGCGGTTTCATATTCTCAGAACTCCTGCGTACTTGCAAGGGGAGAGAGAACACCTGTAAAAGGTTAGATTATTAAATTCCTAAATGTTGGTGGTTTAGGTGGGGGACCAAGCAACCGTTCATATTTATTTCAGAAGGAGTCCCCTAGACATGTTATTGAACCCAGTCCTGGTTACTAACACTGACACCTGGCAGGAGGGCTACATGTGCAACTAAAGTAAATTACAAAATTCCAGCACTTTTATTTCTTCGTTCTCTTTAAGCACATAGGTGAACACTTCAAACTCCTGCTGAAATTGGTGGGAGTTGTGCCTATAACCTGCAATAGAGTTTAACCTTCTAACTAGAAACCTTCTGAAAATGTTTTCTTAGAAAATGTCAAGTTGCTAGCACAAAAGACTTCGGCAGGAATGAGCCAATATCAAATCCTCATCCACCAAGGCTAGGGCAGCTTTTCTGCTTAACAGCAAAGAAAGTGCTATTGAACAGGTACCGAAGAAGTCCAACCTTCAGAGCTCTTGAGTGCCACTACCATGTAAAACTAAGTTACAGGCTTAGAAAGTCCAATATGTTTGACTTTCCTGTGTGAAGAATGTAAGGATTTATATATATATGTCTATATGTGTACTTCTGTATATATATAAATCTATACGTATACTCGTGTATATGTATGCACACACACAAACACATTTAGCATAAGGTTTGTGGGGTTTTGTTTTCCCAAACGTTACTGTAGTAAAATAGTCTGTACTTCAGTATTTTGGAGTCTATAGTTCTTGGCTTTTCCAAAGGCATTCAGAGCCTAAGACCCTGACTCAGTTACCAGGATCTGGAAACCCTCACAACACAATGCTCTTGTCTCAGTAAGTTAAAGACAGTTGCCTGATACATTTTATTTTGGAAAATAAAATCCAAATACATACAAACTTCCTAAATGAGAGATTTTGAAACATTTTGTGAAAATAAAACAGAAAGAGAGAGAGAGTGAGAGACAGATGGGTTGATTTAATTCCAAATTTAAGAATTAATGTTTTACCTGTAATACTGATGTAAATCTAGAGCAACCTGAGATTACTTGACCATAGAAAAACACAAATGACAACTTGGAAGAAAATCTTGATGAACCTCTAATTGAATCAACACATATGTAAAAGTAATCTAAAAGCTACTCATTGTTCCAAAATATACTGGTTTCAATAGTGGTTTACCTCATCCGCTTTTTACTTATTGCTAAATGTCACAATTAAGAACATACTTGCTTATTTTGCTGCTACTTATAGCCTTGTTCATTTTATGAAACTGAAATGAGTGCTTTATTTTTTTAAGGAACTTTCACTCAACATGATGTGAATTATTAACAAGCTTAACTTATTTTTACTACAGACTTATAACTGTAGGAAGTTGGGTCCGATCTAACACAAAAGTCATTAAAAGAGTCATATACAGGCCTTGTGAAGACTTTCTGTATATGTGCATTTTCAGAGTAAATCCCAATGTTTTACAGGTTGAATTATCTGAAGGACAGTAAAAGTTGGATCTAAACAGATGAAGATTTAAAACTGGAGACTAATTGCACATGAAAGAGTTTATTTTATAACAATAGAGTGGAGAGCATCTGGATCCAGATATTCGTGGCTGTTTTGGTTCCAGTTACTGATTGAAACTCCTTTCTGTTCCATATTCATGTAAATTACAGTGCAATGGGTCAAAATAACAAGACACAGTTTGGAATTGTGCTAATACATCTGCAAATTTAAACAGAAACAGACAGGAACAGATCATTCTGAAGCTTACCAACCATTCAAATCTAACAGATCTCACGAACATCAGTCTTTATAGTGTAACATCCAGGCAAATAGCACTTATATGCCTTTTATACACTTGCAATTTATAGGACTGTGTCCATTTCTCCCCATGTGTTATGCTGGAAATCTCTTTTATGCCATGTAATTGAAAATAATGTGGCTAAATAAAATACAGTAGCCTTAATGGTGAAGATGGGTAGGAACTCCTGGGGCTTGTAAATTCTTCAATGCAGAGCAAATGCCTGAATTAAGTGTTTCAGAAATCAGAAGATTTTAAGCAGCTTTTTTAAATGAAATCATATATGTGCATTGCAAGTGCAGTTCATTTTTCAGTTGTTTAGGTGATGATCTGTGCTTCTCTGGAAGTCTCATAAGTATTCAGTTTTAGAAAATATCAATACGTCTCATATAAAAACATTTTTAAGCCAGTATGTAGTGTGTATACTACAATGCAGAATGGCCATGTGCAGTTTAATTCATTCTTGAATTTATTTTTGTGTGTAGTTTGAATAATAGAAATTTTAGCTTCAGTAAATGCTTCAAAGACATTTCAAATATCATTATTATTATTAACCTTCCCAAATTGTTTACTATCATTACTTCCCGGACTGTAGAATTTCAAACATCTTTACAATGTCAATGTCAAATAGATATCAGCAAACATAGATAAAAAAATAGTTCTTGTAAGAAAGAAGTGCACTCATAGTGGCAAAATAAGCACTTAAGATTTTTCTGCTAATTCTCGAGTAGTGTTTTTTAGAAACTTTTGGTGAAAAGGAAAAATTGTGGCAGTAGGGTTTTTTATTAGTAAAACTAGTCTTTATTTACATATTTACGAATAAAAAGTACCCCAAATAAGAAAAAAATTTAAAACAAAAACAAAACTGTTGACTTATAGAAAAAAGAAAGGTCTTTACCTACAAAATGTCATTCATGGAAGATCAGACAGCACTTCCTTGACTAGAATCGATTTGTACCATGTAGCCATAAGCTTGTTGTGCAGATTTTACAGCCAACAGAGATAAATGGATCCTTTAACGGTCTGAATCTTTTCACTGAAGAATCATAGAATCATTAAGTTGAAAAAGACCTTCAAGATCATCGAGTCCAACCATAAACCTAACACTGCCAAGTCCTGCTAAACCATGTCCCTAAGTGTCACATCTACACCTCTTTTAAATACCTCCAGGGATGGTCCTCAACCACTTCCCTGGGGAGCCTGTTCCAATGCTCGATAACAGTTACAGTGAAGAATTTTTCTCTAATATCCAATCTAAACGTCCCCTGGCACAACTTGAGGCCATTTCCTCTTTTGTTATTGCTTGTTACTTGGGAGAAAAGACAGACCCACACCTCGTTGCAACCTCCTTTCAGGTATTTGTAGAGAGTGGCAGGGTCTCCCTCCGTTCAGCCTCCTTTTCTCCAGACTAAACCCCACTTCCCTCAACTGCTCCTCATAAGACTTGCACTCTAGACCAGCCTGCACTCTAGAACAGCTTTATTGCCCTTCTTTGGACACATTTCAGCATCTCAATGTCTTCCTTGTAGTGAGAGCACCAAAACTGAACATAGTATTCGAGGTGTGGCCTCAACAGCACCAAGTACAGGAGGACGATCACCGACCTAGTCCTCCTGGCCACACTATTTCTGATACAAGCCAGGATGCTATTAGTCTTCTTGGCCACCCAGACACACTGCTGGCCCATATTCAGCTGTCTGTTAACCAACAGACCAAGGTCCCTTTGTATCAGGCAGCTTTCCAAGCACTCTTTCCCAAACCTGTAGTATTGCATGGGGTTGTTGTGACCCAAGTGAAAGAAACAACACTTAGCCTTGTTGAACTTTGTACAGTTGCCCTTGGCCCATTGATCTATCCTGTCCCTGTATATCTGCAGAGACTTCCTACCCTCAAGCAGATCAACACTCCCACTCAGCTTGGTGTCATCTGCAAACTTACTGAGGGTGCACTCAGTCCCTTCCTCCAGATCATTGACAAAGATATTAAAGAAAACTAGCCCAATACTGAGCCCTGGGGAACACCACTTATGACTGGATGCCAACTGGATTGAACTCCATTCACCACAACTCTTTGGGCCTGGCCATCCAGCCAGTTTTTTACCTAGTGAAGAGTACTCCTGTCCAAGAGATGAGCTACAAGTTTCTCCAGAAGAATGCTGTAGGAAATGGTGTCAAAGGCTTGACTAAAATCTAGGTAGACAACATCCACAGGTTTTCCCTCACACATTAAGCGGGTTATCTTATCACAGAAAAAGATCATGTTGGTTAAGTAGGATCTGCCTTTCATAAATCCATGCTGACTGGGCTTGATCTTCTGGTTGTCTTGAACATGCTGTGTCATGACACTCAAGATGATTTGCGCCATAACCTTCCCCAGCACTGAGGTCAGACTGACAGGCTTGTAGTTCCTTGGATCCTCGTTCTGGCCCTTCTTGTAGGTAGCTGTCACATTTGCTAACCTCCAGTCAACTGCGACCTCCCTGGTTACCCAGAACTGCTGATAAATGATTGAAAGTGGAATAAATATGTAACGTAAGTTACACAAATTTCTCTCTCAATGTATCCATTTTTGTCCATTGACTAAGGAGTTGTTGAGACTTAATAAATAATAATTAGTAATTGCAGCTACCCATCTCACTGTAAATGTCTTCCGTGTAGATACTAAAATGTAAAAGACATTAATGCAATTCATTTTTGAGACACATATTTTTACATAATTAACACACACTCAATATTAAGAGAGACATAAATAAAGCACTCAGTTTTCTAGAATTTTAAAAAAAGAAAATAAACTTGAAATATTCATTTGTATTTATTAGAATGTCGTTAGTCTAATAATACAATAAACACAAATTAAAATTGTAGTGAATATTTATGTGTTATATTCTCCCATTTTTAGTGATGGATTAATGTCATCTCAAGAATGTAATAATTGTAGATAATCCTGATAGTCTGTATTACTAGAGGTAAAGTTTTAAAATACATTATTGTATCTCTTGTACTACTTGTAAAAATAGTTTTGAAATACTAAGAACCTCATACTATTTTTTAATTTTTATTTTAATATAAAATTTCAATAAGCCTTTTTTCCCGACTGTCAACTAAAAAACATAATTTTTTTTATGGAGGAGAAGTTGTATATCTTACTACTTATTTGTCATAGTTAAAATTGCACCTTCAAAAGAACTGAAGTGATATAATAGCACAGACCAACCTAGGGCATTTTGGTTTAAGCTTTAGGTTATTAACTTTACAAATTTGTTCTTCTTGTAAATTCTTTCACTCTGGAATTAGTATGCCAGCAAAAAAAAACAATTTCTGGCTCTCTTGTTAAAGGTTGTCATGTCACAACTTTACTAGAAATGATAATATAGCAACTAACTTAAACATTTCATAGCTTTATACTTCTGACCTATAAGGCAATGCATCAGAAAGAGGAGAATTACCAGTGAGATTATTAGACTTGAAAATCTAATTTTTGAAAATTTTTGTTTTGTTTTTTATTATAAATACACAAAATTTAGGTGAATCCTTCTTTTTCCTCTTCAATAAGAATCTGAAGTGACATCTGTGTAAATCACTTGTGATACTATCAAAATACTGTGTTAAATCAGGAAAGTAAGTGAATATGAGGAGCAACGTGTCTATTCAGCATTACACAACACTGACTGCCAGTTTTGCTGTTCAGCAGTTGGTCAAGGTTTCTTTAGAAAGATACAGAAACGAATGGTGTATAAAACAAACAAAAACCTCCTGATGATATTGTAGCTGGCATAGGAAGATAATAATGGCTTACAGAAAGAGTTCTTGTGGGTGGTAAGAAAGTTATTGAAGATTTCACACAAATATTCCACCCCAAATGCTGAGTATCATTTGAAGTGTAACAAAAAAAAGAAAAAAGAAGTTTAACAAAATAAAAAAATTCGTATTCAAGGTAAAGTACACTGCAGTCATCCCAGGTTATTGTAGTCTGTCCCTGTGATCAGGTGTCCTTCCAGAGACAGATCACTACTGATCAATCCTCAGACACAGCTTGGACCCAACTACTTGAACAACTAACCTCCAATGTAATTATTTTAAGATGGTGAGAATATCTGTTTTAAAAAAATACAGAAATAATTATTCCTTGAGCACCTAATCATCCTGTATATATTCCTCTCCTGAGATTTGAGAGTACCCAAGATATTGCTTGCCGGTCATGTTGGATCATGACAAGTAAAAGATATTCCAAGTATCACATATGAATATAAATGGTATCAGAGTATGATTTAGAGGTGATAGTTGAAATCTTTCCAAGTGCTGCAGTTACTGTGGGTACATTTATGCAACACCTTAACAGACTTTCAATCATCTCAGCTGTACGTGCTCTGTATTCTTTTCAAGTACAATTTGCTACCAAAACCTACTAAAGTCAAAGAAATACAAGAAAAAAAAAAAAAGTTTTTCAAGAGAAAAATAAGAAGAATGAGAAATAAATACCTCTGTAACTAGATGAATTAAAAGCAGAATGAATATGTGATTAAAAACATCAGTGCAAAAGGTTTTAACAACTTATTTAGTTGCAACCCTTGTCATTTAATTGAAAGAAATTATTACATTGTAGCAGTCAGATTAGTCTATTTACTTTAATTAGAGCTATATGAATTACAAGTTCAAAGTCCGAGTGAGTGCAGATTTCTGGATTCTATAGAGTCTGGGGAAAATACTGCACATGAATGGAATTTTTAGATCAAATCACTCTTTTGTAACAGCAAAATATGAGCTTCAACTAAGCACTTCTTTTTTTCTCAGCCAGACAATGGACTTCTTGGCAAGAAAAGGATGATGAAATCAAATCACAAATCCAAGACAGAAAACATGCAAAGTGTTTTGAAACAATTTAAGAATACACATTTACCAGTCAACCAGGAAGATAGTTTTGTCATTGAAGTCCTGGAGCCAGAATCTTAGATCTAAATTAATTTCTAGATATTTCATAGATTAGTGAGAATTAATTTTGATTAACACTTTAAACCACAACTGAATGACCTGACTGTGACAGTACAACTCTCATTTTCAACAGAGACATAAGCTTTTAAATGTCTTTCTCATTGACTTACAGATTTTAGAAATTTCACACTGGAATTCAATTGATAAAGGAATGCATGGTCTGGAGAACGTGAAGAAAATTTCTTTTGCTTTCTGCATTGACCAGAGCCCAACATCTAAATTATTAGTTGTGTCCTCTTCATAAAACAAACTGAGCAGCTCATAAAAACAAAACTCCCCCAGTTACACTTCATCCATCCTTTTCCTGCTATGTCAGTTGTGTTCCTGTGGCACTGAAGTCTAGAAAACATAACTCAAATGAATTATGAAGTTATGAGTAAAGCTATACGCTGGAAAGATAACATTCTCCTTCAAAGGGTTATATGAACATAGTTAACATCCAACTTTCCCTATCATGGTAGAAATCTCCCGATGCCAAAAGATGGATTTTCGGTATTCAAAGCAGAAGAAAGCTCTGCATGACTCACAAATGGAGTACCATTTGGATTTCTTTCAATCTAGAAAACAGTTATACAGGAATGGTCCCTAAGGATAATACTTAGGTCTGTTGGAATACTCAATAAAGTTAATGTCTGTCATGCACTTACTGCTGCTGTCACTGAGGAGAAACAAAGCAATGGTCTTCTAGCTCTGTGTAAGTAAATATTTACATCTTAGCTAGTCACCTCAGGCTCACTTCACAGTCAATGAGGAGAAACAGGCATTTTGGGGCAATAATTTATCTCATCCCAAACAAGATAGCTAACAGCAAGCTACATGATCTACACTTTAAACGAGTTATGTGGACATCTAAGGTTGAATGAGACAGTATCACAGCCAGGGGCCAATGTAAATGTGATACAAATACTTATAGGATTTGATCATCAATTTTCTAATACAAAATACTTTATTGTTGGCAGGAAACAGTGTAAATCAAGTGATTCAGTTCCTTGACCTATGAGCTGACTTCTTTGTCGGCTAAGCTTTTGGGACCTACTCTAATCAAGCAATTATATACATAATTGGACCTCATGCAAACAGGGCTAGAGAAACATTCTTCATTCAGTACAATTTCATCACATTGGAAGGAAGGAGAATTTTTTTATTCAATTGAGTTTAATTTTCATTACATCTCAGTTTAATTTCTATTAGTTTCTATCTAGAAAAGGAAGCACCTTTCATGCTTAAGTTTAGTGTCATTATGGATAAAGTAGTAGCTCTAAAAGCACAGAAACATTTGATTCAAAGCTCAGTAATGACAGAAGACAGCTCTCTATAGAACTAAACAAATCTTTGATCAGGTCAATATAATTCTTGCAGAAATTAACAGAATGCATTTCATGAAGAACAAGAGAAGATAGACAGGAACATCATTGTCATCCTTTTCCAGCCCTCACTCTTTTAGAAAAGGAAGACTTTAATGATAGAACATGTCTTGATTTTCAGATTTACGCAGGAGACAGGTCATGTTCATAGGTTTGAATTGGGTGTATCGCTTTTTGTCTCTCCAAGCGTGTTAGAAATCTAGCAAACTAATTGCATACTCTTCCCTAAATCCAGTTCAGGACTGTACCATAATATCATTATTAGGTACAAAGTTATCTTAATTATTTTTGTAGTACACCCAAAACCAAAGAAAAAACAGACTCCTGGCATCTTTAATAAATCCCATTTGAACAAAACACTGAAAAGCAGAAGTAATATAATCCAGAGCTTTGAGTAATCCCAAAATAAGTATACTTGGACTTTCAGTAGTTATTGCAACATGTGAAATATTCCAGCTTTTCTCGGATTCTTCTTGAAACCGGCTCTGTCCTTGAGGTGTCAGATTAACACTCCACTCAGAAGACAAATTGTTCATGGGCATGCTGGACATGTGAGAGCCATTAGACAGTGTGATCTACATTCTTGAAAAATGAAAAATTCTAGGCAACATTACATTTTATAAATGCAAGATGTTTATTATTACTGCACTAGCAATAAATGTTTAGAAACTGGAGAGGGTTCACAATGATTCTGACTAGGAACATATGAGGATGGAGCCATTGAGTTCTGGCGTAAAATAAAAGGTCTGGAAGCTATTATGCATTTAGCCTTCTATGAGTATTTAATTATATCAATAGGAGAACACAATTTCTGTTGCGTGCTTTGTGATGAATGTCTTCATTTATTTCTGTTACAATGAATGATAGATGAGTTCAAGCCAGATGTGGGAACTCATTTGCAATTTGCTTAAATTATTTTAGTGAATTTTCTTCTAAAGTTCACAGGACACCTCACTGAATGCCATGGGAATTAATCTGAGATGTAAAATTCGATTTCTGCTTCAGGAATGAATTTGCTTTTGCTGTTCTATATGCAGGTAAGTGGTAATAAACATTAAATGCTGTGTGATTAACTGGTTTTAGACACTAATATAGCCTTTAATGAGAAAAATATATTTCAGTTTCCAAGTCTTTCATCCAACCTGTCATAAGAAAGAAAGTAGTTGTCAGGCAGTTTAGTAGTACTCAGCTTAGCTTAATAGGTGATTCTGCCAAAAGGACTTATTCTAGGTAGGGAAAAAAAATCCTTGATTAGAAATGAAATATCTACAAGGGTCTTTATGTTTTAAAGGTTTTTGAAAGAAATCATGGCAGAGAAATTACCAGTCTATTTCTTGAATTTCAGTCCAACAGGTTTATTTATATTTTCAATGATAAAGTGAAAACATACTTGACATTGTTGGTGTGAAGGCATGTTCATTACACTAGGAAGCAAAAAATGTGACCAAGGAATGTATGGTTAAGAAGCTACAAAAAATAAGAGATGAATTGAGGCATTCAGACCTGCTGATAGTTTGTCTTACTTTTTTAAAAGTATTGACAAAATCATTATATTTAACCATATTTATATATTTTGTTTGTCCTTACACAGCAGGTACGTCCATCCTGTCATTTTTATCATAGAATCATAGAATGGTAGGGGTTGG
>VZSC01014167.1:790787-840784 GCA_013398225.1 Steatornis caripensis | reverse complement strand
TGGGTATTAGCTAAACCAGCGGCTTCTGGGCTGTGAGCTTTTTACAATGCTTTGTTGAGTGTCCTGGTTCCTCCAGGCTAGAGCTTGGCATGGTCTATGGGGAGGTGAGAAGGAGCAAGCCAAAATAAGGAGATTGGTCATGGCCTTCNTGTGAGCTTTTTACAATGCTTTGTTGAGTGTCCTGGTTCCTCCAGGCTAGAGCTTGGCATGGTCTATGGGGAGGTGAGAAGGAGCAAGCCAAAATAAGGAGATTGGTCATGGCCTTCTCGGTGCGTTTGGAGCACGCTGATGAGAAGGGAAGTACACTTTGGCAATGCTGAGGCTGTGGGGCCAAAAGGCTGGGCAAGTCACAGAGTCAGCAGGCTTGTGCAGCTATTTGGTCGAGTGGAGCAGCATGATTCAGGAGGGTGCAGCTTTTGGCCGGAGAGATGCTGGTGAGAATCCCTGCCTCGCTTGTTAAAACCTGAAAACCCAGATCTGGCTTAGGTACTCAGCACTTGCTGCCATCTCCCTGATGGGAACCGGGAGCTGTGCTCTGCTTTGGAAAGGGCTTAGAGAGGGTGGAAGGGTCAGCTGGTCCTGCTGCCCATGTAGAGATTTTAAATATTTAAGCAGGGAAGTGCAATTGAAAGTCTACTTCTGCTCTGGAAGTGGGGTCGGAGTAGGGCAGGAGGAAATGTTGTGCATTAATATCTCCTGGATCTGGTCCCTGCTTGAATGATTAATCTGCTGTGCAGCAGAAAGGCTGTCACGCAAAAGCTAGACTGGTACCATTAAATTCCAATATTTGGATGGTATTACACTGTTGAAGATGTGGGGACATAGGGGTCAGGGTTGGATCCAGTTAATGTTCCAGCATAGACAGGTTTTCTTTGCCACGTACAGTTCTGTCTCCCTGACGTGCCTCGGGCTCTTCATTTGAGAAGTCGCTCGCTGCACCTCATGCCTGCTTCCCCACTCTGAATACGGGGCTACTTCCCTCCTTCACAGGACTGTGGTGTAACTGGGTATTTCTAAAGTGCTTTGAGATCTTATGAAAAAAACCTGTTACTGCAGGAACTGCAGGTACTACTTACAGATCTCCTTCTATCAGCCCTGAAATCTTGCTGATACTCCTGGGGGCTGGGGAAGGTCTTTACCCTGGAAGGACGGGGCATGTGCATGCTTGCCCAGGATTGCTTCTGGCTTCCTCCTCCTCCACACTCCTCTGCTCAAGTTTTACCTTGAGCACTCCTGCTTCATGTGACCTATTTAAAAAAAAAATTTAAAACAAATAATTATTTTGCATTAATTCCTTTATAGCTGGGGGATGCGCTGAGCAGTCTTAGGGACTGTGGTTAAGCCAGCCTGGGCAGCGCATGCCTGCCTGCCCCACGTGTGTGTGCCTTTGGGGCCTGCGGGGACTCTTCCACTGCTCTCTGAGCAGTAGACGGTCAAATTGCATCTCTGCCGCATGATGGACAGTGATTTATGAGCTACGGCTTGCAGCACCGGCTCTCCTTGCAATGTTGCTGGAGATGACGGGAGGTGTGGGGTGAAGTTTCGACCCAGCTGTTCCTGGAGCAGCCAGCAGCAGGACCAGCCCTCGCTGGTTCATAGCTCGTGTTAGCCGATGCGGTCGCATTGCAGGCACCTGCACCTGTAAACAACTGCCAGGTTGGTATTAAAAGATGAGTTTTGCTAAGACAGGCTGTGATCAAGAAGTGGTTTCAGGTTTAAAGCTGTACAAGTATGCCTAAGTGACAAATGTGGGGTTTTTGTGGGTTGGTAGGAAATGCCGGGAAATGCAGGGCGGAGATCTTTTAGGCAAGGGTTTTCTTTGCAACCGTACTGGGTATTACTCACCCGTCTGCTCTCCTGCATGAGTCAGCTCAAAGAGCTGCCATCATGAGACTGAACTGGAAACTTGTATTTCAGCACCCTCCTTGCTCAAGGGCTGTCACTGTGCTGCTGAGAGAGGCTGCAACGGGATGTGAAGAGACCCACGTAAGCGCGAGTAGGAGTGGGGACTCGTACCTGCTGGCGGGGCTACTGGATGTCACGCCTCAGGGTGCAAACAGACTGGGATCCTTCTCTGCTGCATCATCCCAGCCGCCCACCTGCCGTTTCCAACACAGCTGGTTGCAGTCTCCGGATACTGGAGCAAAAGGTATCAGCTTGGACTCTGTTTGTGAGCCCGATTCAGCAGATCCCATCTTTCTAAACCATTTCTTTCCCTTGCTCAAGTCCTGTCTCTTCTCCTCCTCCTCCATGTACTTTGCTCCATAAGGGCTGGGCTCTGGCTATCACACAGTCGTTCTTCCTGTGGCTGCAATAATATTCCATGTTCCAGTGTGTCTGTCTGGACTCGAGGGCGGTGGTGGGATTCAGCCCTGCAGCCTCCTGCCGTTGTCCAAGCATGCAGCTCCGTGGGGCTTGGTTGGCTCCTCAGGGGGCTTTAACACACGTGTGAGGAGAGGTGGTGCTGGAAAAGCCACGGGGGGCTGTTTCTGTGCTAAAGCTGGTCAATAATTTGGCATATGTGCTCCAGGATAGGCACGGAGCTGCTTCATACACACCCTGGAGCATGCCTGGTACTGGGTGTCTTCCTCCACCTTCACAAGCATCTACCCTGGTCCCTCCTTGGCTCGTTTCATTCTGCTCCCAAACAAGCACATGAAATGGCCTTGAAATCTGTGCCCCACGCCCCGTCCTGTCCCCACGTGAGAGCAGCCACCGCCCCAGCCCTGCAGTGAGGTGTTGATAAATCCAGTGGCCGACAGTGAATTCATCTCACCAGGAGAGGGAGGTGGAAGAAATATGTACTGCACACATGTGCACATGGCAGTGACAGAGAAAACATTTTGAAGCTGTCACGGGGCACCCCAAGCCAAACGGCACCCAGATCTATAC
Organism: Steatornis caripensis; assembly: GCA_013398225.1. NCBI lineage: Eukaryota > Metazoa > Chordata > Aves > Caprimulgiformes > Steatornithidae > Steatornis > Steatornis caripensis. The sequence goes on along the minus strand of VZSC01014167.1, from coordinate 837,892 downwards.
ATGAAGTTTGTGACTTCGTAAAGCACAAGGCAGGCTGCTGCCCGGGAGGGCTCTGCTCTCCCCCACCTTGGGCTGCTGTGCAGGGAGCCAGATGCGGCGTTTGAGCTGGGATGGTGTCCGGGCAGGTCAGCCCTGTCCTCTGGGTCCCTGGGGGATGGCAGAGAAGTGGGGTCAGGGTGCGCAGGACAGGCTCTGGGTTCCCCTTTTGGACCCAGCCAACTCCCAGGGGAGCTGGAGCAGCTCCGAGCAGTGGCTGGCAGATCTTGGCATCGTGGTGGTGTTTCCTCCGGAGGGGCTGGGGCTGGCCAGTGAAGCCCCTCCGGGTGATCGGGGCGCTGACTGCCTCAGGGGCAGTGTGGCCAGAATCATCCTCGCACACCCTCGATGTGGAGCCGGCGGGTCTCGCGCCAAACCCGTGCTCCTGCCTGGGGCTCCTGGGGGAAACGCAGCTTTCACAACTGCCCTGCTCCGCGTGGGTGGCTGGAGGTCCCCTTTGCTCTTCCCAGAAGCATGGGCTTTGCCTTGACGTCCTTGTAAGATGACCCAAATGGAGTGGGGGGTGCTGTGTGTTCCCCCTATCCTTCTCAGGTACCACTGCTTTTTGCTAGGTGCACTCAAAGCGCTCAGTAGAGTCTGTGGAAGAAAAGGTGTGAGGTTAGGGCAGAAATAACTGAAAGGCCCTGTAGTAGACAAGGAGGGGAAATGACTGACATCCATCCTGGGTAAGAAAACGCTGGTCCCAGAGCACGCAGCACCCAGAGGTTCCTGGGGAGTGCCCCAGCTGGGCAGCCCCGAGGAGGGGGGCAGGACCGTCCCTGGTCTTGTTTTGAAACCACCTTCCTCTCCTCTGCGCTGTGCTTTTGCTGTACGCCTTGCCAAACTCCGGCATGCTCAGCCTGGTTTTGCAGAGTCATTGGACCCCGTGTTTAAAAGGAGAAGTGAGGGAGGGACATGTTGAAATCAATTTTTTGACCATTTGCCCATTTCCAGCTGAGAGATTGAGATAAGGGTGAGGGCAGGCTGCGGCTCCAGGATTATCAAGCCAAGAGGTACGGAGATCAACTGCTGTTAATGCTTGCGGAGGGTCCTTTCATACCAGGTTTTCGTTTAAAGGGAAGATACCCTTTAAAGATAATGCGTGTTCTTTGGAGAGCTGCTCTCAGCAGCACCTATAACCCCGTGCGCGAGTTAACTGCGGGCTTTACTGATGCTGGGGGCAGCCTGTAGCCTCACAGGAGTATAGCCCTGTGCCCTGTAAGGAAAAGGGTTTTCCTTTCAGACGAGTCGTTCCTAAAAGGAGTGGAGGGGTTTATGCTATATTGCGTTCGCTCTCTGTTGTGCGTGTATATGGTATGTACTCCCGGGTAGTTATTTTGGGGGGCAGATTTGTGTTGTGGGGAGGGAGGTCTGTTTTGGGGAACGCTGACCCTCTGCCTTCGGAAACCAAAGTTCCTTTACAGCTCCCGCCCTGGCGTGTCTTGGATGTTTTGCAAGGTCCTGGCTAGTCGTCCTGCGGTTTGGGGCATGGAGTTTATTGGGATTGTGTTTACTAACGAGAAATCTCTGCTAATTCTGGAGTGGCTTTTCTTATTGTTTCGTGGACAATGAGTAATTTGAGGTGCAAATATGATGAGATATGTGAGCTCGGTGACTTTTGTCACCAGTGTTTTGTGGGGCAGGTGGCTACTGGTAAAACCGGGGGGGGAAGGGTATTTGCTGCTCCTGAAACTCTTCCTTTGCACACACAGGGGCTCAAAACCATGCGAGCCCTGCACAGAGATGTTCTGTAGGGGCCACGCTGGCCTGTGACATGGACATGTGCTGCCCACCCTGCCGTGCCGTGCCCAAGAGTTTCCAGGCAGCGTTGCAAACCAGCCCCGACAATGCGGTGACCAGCTGGGGAACTTGCAGGGACGGTGCTTTTTAACAGACACTTCCATACTGACGCTGAACTTTTCCTCTCTAAAACACACAAAACCCCAGCACAGCCACCAGCTCGTGGCTGGGGAATGCTTGCCTGATGCTTAGCAATATTTGTGATTGCAGTGGATTTTATTTCTTCAGCATTATAGGGAGAAGGGAGGTGCATTTGAGGATTAGCTAAACTCTTACGAGTTGTTCTCTCTGTGCTGGTTGAGGTAAGAGGCATTGCTTTGACCTCTGTTATTTTTTGTTGGCAAGAAGCAGCGAAAGGTGTGAGCAGCTCAAGGATGCTGTGTCCATGTCTTGCTTTTGTCTCTGCGGGTGCTCTTTGCTGGGCCAGATTTTGCTTTTGCAATCAAAGCTAAAAGCAAAGATGACAGCAATCATTTTCAAATGCCATCGTGCACTTTACAGCTCTACTTCCCGCTGACAACGTTTTGCAGTGGAGCACGGCGCTAATGTCCCAGATCAATAAGCAGCATTTGTGTGTGTCGAGGGAGAGCGATGCAGAGTAGAAATCAGTTCCTCCGCTGTGTCCCCATCCATCAGCAAGGGAGGAGATGCTTTTAAACTGTTTGCCCAAGGTGAAGCAAATGCTAGGCTCGTTAAAGTCAAGGCTGAGGCTGGCAGGGCTGGGCAAACACCTCTGAGCATTGCTGCCAGCAAAGGAGATGGGCACCTGCGTGGGGCATCGAGGCAGCTCCACCACCAAACTGGCGAGAGGAAGTGATGGTGAAGCCCGGTTCCTCGGGACTACTGCACTGGGGCCTGGGAACTGTTACAAAAGAGCCCTCCTGACATGGGAGAGAGCAGAAGTGTAACGGGCAGCTTGTTGCAGGCCTCGGGGGATGAGGCTGAATGATTGCTGGGATGAGCAGGGGTAGATTTTGGCTTTTCGGTGTCTCACTGTATCTCTGGATTTTTATTCCGTAGATTAGCTCAGCATCCCCTGCCCCCAGCAAGGTGCTGTGCGTGTGCTGTGCAGCCCCTCACAGCCCCGCTCCTGTGCTGGCTGACCTGGGTAAAGAAAACCTGCCCCCCACATCAACCGGCTGCCAGCGCTGGCGGCCCTTTTTCCATCTCCTGGTCCCCCAACTTCAGGGAGCCCCTGTTGCCAATATAACCCGCTCTTACAGGGTTTCAGGGCAAAGGAAAGCTGTGTCTCTCCTTAAACAGCGTAACCTGCCTTAATTAAGGGACTAGATGATTGCAGGGATGAAAGGGATGGGCTGCCTGCCTCCCTCCTGCCCTCTCGCAGGGCTGCTGCCACCAGCATCCTCCTGCAGCCCTGGCTGGAGCCAGCGTGCTGTGGGGTACGTCCGCACGGGGTCCCCCACGCTAGTGGAGTCATCTGCTTGCAGTGCCTCGTACGGTAGTTAAGGGGAGAAACTTTCCAGTGCAGTTCCCACAGTCGTGGTTTCCTGTTTGGATTAAGCAGAAATCCTTGACCAGGCTACACAGCACCACTGAACCCGATGTGGAACCTCTGCCCCGCCGCGCTGGGTCTGAAGCATTTTGCTTACGGTTTCCAGGATTGGTTGGGAGCCAGAGAGAGGAAGGCCAGAAAGACAAAAATAAAACCTCCCCTCAATGGAGAGTGTAACGTCAGCCCTGGTCAGAGCCCTGCTTTGCAGAGCCACGAGTGCTCGGCAGCCACAGCGGTGACACGCAAGCGTTGAGCGCAGGCTGCTGTCCTCCCCCGGGCTCTGGGTCCATCCGCTGAGCAGCAAACGCTTGTGCGGATCAACGGCCCCTCTGAACGCGAGGCTGCTCTTAGCTGTGTGCGTCAGTATGTTAAACGCCCAGGAGCAAACCAGCTCTTCCCTTGGTCACCTCCTGCGACGTGGCTACCCGCGTTGCCATCAGTGCAGGCGTTTTGATAGGGATCTTTGAGGGGTGGGTGTTGCTGCCACCAGTCTGTGATAGGCAACTGCCTTGCGAGTTGCACTCAGATAAAGTATTTACAAGAATGAAAGCTGACAGTAAAGCACCAGTTTTTAACTCCGTTTCCTGCTGCTTTTTTTTCTCGGTAACCAGCTCTGCCTGGACAAGCTGGTTCAGGAAAAATGCTGCACGCCCTTTCCTGGTGCTCTCCCCAGCATGTGCATTAACTGCATCAGTTCTCAGCCCAACCTTGTCCAGCATGCCCGGGTGCTGCAGGAATTTCCCGCTCTGCAGTTTTTGCACCAGGTTTCAAATCCCTCCCCCATCCCCTGGGGGTGAAGATGGCTTCTGCTTTCTGCAGGGTCCCCGTCTGTGCTTGCAGGGCATGGTGAATCCCAAATACACATCGGAGCCCAGATCCTCCATGTTACCCCCACTTGTCCTCCCCACCACCCCTGCTGGGCTTTTCAGGACTATTTTTGTCCCCTTGCTCCCAATTCCTCGCTCATAAATAATATCAGGGACTGAAGTGACACCTTTCTTTTGCCATCCGTCCAGTCTGTGTCACGAAGTCCCCATCGCCAGGGGGCTGCCCACGCAGGATGGGGCGGTGGGAATCGGGGCCGGGGCGCCTGCGTCCCTGTGCTGCTCTCGAAGGAGGCCTGCGCGCGTTTCCGCTTGTTAAAATGGCCATGGCGAGATAAGGTCTGTGGTTTCCTCTGAGCATGCGAGTGAGGGGGAGAGGCGGCAGCGGCAGGCAGAGCTGCAGCCGCTCCCCTGCCCCACGCTGAGCCTCCCCCCGTGATGGACGCTGCTGGAGAGACCCCCATGGGGAGCCTCCCCGGGGAGGAGAGCCCCGAGGTAGGTGGCCTCAGCCCTGGGGGGCTGGGGAGCGTCTTTGGGGTGTGATGGTGCTGGGAGGGGGTCGGGTTGGATGTACCTGAGGGACCCTGGGGTGCAGAGCTGGGTGCTGAGGCTGCGAAAGGGGAATGAGAGAAGAGGGACCGAGTCTGTGCCCTGGCTGGGATGCTTTGCGAGGGCGAGCAAGGAGTGGGGGTGAGGATGCGGGGGGACTCCCCGTGCAAACATGCACCCGAGGGCTGCGTGCGGGGTCGACGTGGCTGCAGCTCTGCACCAGCTCTGAGGGTCCCCTCTCAGCTCGGCTGCAGCTTCCCAGCGCCTCCCAGCGCCTCGGGGCTCCCTGCTGCCAGCAGAGCCCCCAGAGCCCTGCTCTCGGCCAACCCAACCCAACCGACTTCCTCTGCAGTGGCCGGACAGACAGCGTCCCTGTGTCTGCCCCCGTGGAGATGGGACCCACAGCTCAGCACGCCTCTTCCCAGCACTGCTGGGAGCATGTGGACGTGATCACCCGTGCTGGGCTCCCGGGATGATCTGTCCTGGTGGTGTCCTCTGCAAGGCACTTGTCCTCCCTCCTAAGTGTCACCGTCTCTGCAGCCATGGCCTCCGGCACTGGTGACGCTGCTGCAGCTAACGGGGTGGGGAGGATGCTGGTGGCTGTATCTGGACCTGGATTTAAGCAACGCTTCTAGATTTGAGCTGGGCTCTTGGCATGGGGATTAGCAGCAGTAAACACATCCTCGTGGCTCAGCTCAGCTTTGGCTTAACCAGTCCCGTGCGCATGCGGGTGATCACACAGCAGATCCTGCAGCAGCCATCCCTGATGGCAGACGGGAGCAACAGGGAGCTGCCTCCCAAATCAAAAGCTGTTCCTCCCGCTGCCCTCTCGTGCTACTCCACTGCTGGGCCAGGAGCAGACACTTGTGCCTTGCTGATAAGTAACGGCAGCAGACAAATAAAGTCCTTTTTCTCTCCCCTCCATACTTATGACCCTGCTGTGGGGCAGCGCTGCCCGTGGGGATGCTGAAGGATTTGGGATGGGGCCGTGCTCGCTGTGCCCTGGTGCAGGCAGGATGGTGCTGGGAGCAGCAGAAGATGGACAGTCCCTGGTCAGGGGCAGGCAGGGGCCCTTCTGGGTTCAACGGGTCCCCCTTTCACAGGGGCTGCTGAGCCACCGCAGCCCCCGGCACCGACCAGTGGTTAAAAGGAGGGAGATGGAAGCAGCTGGGAGAGAAGCAGCTCGAGGGTTAAACTCGCCATGGGTGGAAGAGTTGAATTTAGTCCAGACGGCCGGGGGATTATGCGAGCCCCATATTTGCCATAAGCAAATGTTAATGTTCCAGCTTGGGGTTAATTTTTTTTCTGTTAGAGGAATCCTAAGGTTGTTTTGGGCCCTGGGGTGACACACAGGTAGGGCTGATCCGTCCGTCCATCCGTCTGTCCCTGTCAGTCCTGGCTGAGCGGGGCTCTGAGGCCGTGCTCAGTGTACGCCCCTTGGCATGGAAAGGGCCAAACTTGTTTCAAAAATTTCTATTCATTTTTTGGTGTGGCCCCATTGCACTCGCAGAGGCTCCAGCACTGGGAGCCACAATGGATGGCACAGGCGCCCCAGTCCCCCTTCCTCTGGCTGCGTCACCTGGATCGTGGTGGTGGTGGTGGCGGCAAAGTCACCGTCACCTGGCCAGGCTCCGCAGCAGGAACGAGTTGCTCAGGTGCAGTGGTGGCCGAATCCAGACCGTGGTCAGAGGAGCGGGTGCAGGACAGGCTCTGCCTCTGCAGTGGAGAGGGAACAGGGGGTGAGGCTGAGCTGGGAGCTGGGGTTTGCCAGGGAGAAGGGTAGTTTTGGCAGAGGTGGTTTGATTTCCCAGCCGGAGCTGTTGAGAGCCAGGATGAGGTGGAGGTGATGTTCGAGGCAGGGGGCAGCAGGGCTGCATGGGCAGCAGGACCCCTGGCTGGCTCCAGGGCTGAGCACCCCTGGAGACGGGCTGTGCCTTATTGCGTGACGCTATTCTAATTTAATTGCCTTTTGGAAAGGAAATGCCATCACTGATCATCCTTCAGGTGGGGAACGGACCTTCAACTCCACAGCTCAGCAACGAGCCACGCACCACCGCAGCAGCGCTCGTGTTGCTTTCTGGCAAGGGCGCCAAAGTCGGGAATCCCGATGGCTTTGACATCTCCTTGCCCGTAGCTGCCCTGCCTAACCTGCAGCTCCTTGCTGGTTTTTTTGCTCTCTCTTGGTTGACTTCCTCTCCAGCCTGGTCCTGGGGGACCTGGCTGGGCCAGTGAGCAGCACTGTGGGGCAAGCGGCAGGTGGCTGCTTTTAAAGCCTCCTGTGGGTCACCTCAAATTGCTGTTGCCATCCCTGCCACCCCCTTCTCAATTAACGGGGTGAAGCCCCTGTGCCGCCCTGCCAATGGGTGGTGGAAGAAGCGGCCCCTTGGCCACAGGGCATTGCGGGGTGTCACGGCATCCTTTGGGGCACCCCACCCCGATGGGCTGCGGGTGATGCCACCCTGTCCCAGCTGCCCTGCCCTGCCCAGCTGTGATTTCTTCTAAAACCACTCTCTACCACAAGATCTGGCGAGAAACCTCTCTGCTTCTCTTCTTTATCTAGATGGATCTGTCCCACCGGTTCTCCAAGCAAGAGGTACGAGCGTTGCCCCACCACGGTCTCCCTTGGTGGCACCGGAGNAATTTAATTGCCTTTTGGAAAGGAAATGCCATCACTGATCATCCTTCAGGTGGGGAACGGACCTTCAACTCCACAGCTCAGCAACGAGCCACGCACCACCGCAGCAGCGCTCGTGTTGCTTTCCGGCAAGGGCGCCAAAGTCGGGAATCCCGATGGCTTTGACATCTCCTTGCCCGTAGCTGCCCTGCCTAACCTGCAGCTCCTTGCTGGTTTTTTTGCTCTCTCTTGGTTGACTTCCTCTCCAGCCTGGTCCTGGGGGACCTGGCTGGGCCAGTGAGCAGCACTGTGGGGCAAGCGGCAGGTGGCTGCTTTTAAAGCCTCCTGTGGGTCACCTCAAATCGCTGTTGCCATCCCTGCCACCCCCTTCTCAATTAACAGGGTGAAGCCCCTGTGCCGCCCTACCAATGGGTGGTGGAAGAAGCGGCCCCTCGGCCACGGGGCATTGCGGGGTGTCACAGCATCTTTTGGGGCACCCCACCCCGACGGGCTGCGGGTGATGCCACCCTGTCCCAGCTGCCCTGCCCTGCCCAGCTGCGATTTCTTCTAAAACCACTCTCTACCACAAGATCTGACGAGAAACCTCTCTGCTTCTCTTCTTTATCTAGATGGATCTGTCCCACCGGTTCTCCAAGCAAGAGGTACGAGCGTTGCCCCACCACGGTCTCCCTTGGTGGCACCGGAGTGGGTGGCAGCGCCCCTGGGGCTCGGGGCCATGGCTCAGCTCCTGAAGATGCTCCCCGGGGACAGCTGGTGGTGGCTGGGCAGGGCTGGATGCCAGGAGGCGGGTGGCAGGGACAGGCAGGGAGCTTGGTGGGGGCTGCTGGGGAGGGACACCNTGCCCGTAGCTGCCCTGCCTAACCTGCAGCTCCTTGCTGGTTTTTTTGCTCTCTCTTGGTTGACTTCCTCTCCAGCCTGGTCCTGGGGGACCTGGCTGGGCCAGTGAGCAGCACTGTGGGGCAAGCGGCAGGTGGCTGCTTTTAAAGCCTCCTGTGGGTCACCTCAAATCGCTGTTGCCATCCCTGCCACCCCCTTCTCAATTAACAGGGTGAAGCCCCTGTGCCGCCCTACCAATGGGTGGTGGAAGAAGCGGCCCCTCGGCCACGGGGCATTGCGGGGTGTCACAGCATCTTTTGGGGCACCCCACCCCGATGGGCTGCGGGTGATGCCACCCTGTCCCAGCTGCCCTGCCCTGCCCAGCTGTGATTTCTTCTAAAACCACTCTCTACCACAAGATCTGGCGAGAAACCTCTCTGCTTCTCTTCTTTATCTAGATGGATCTGTCCCACCGGTTCTCCAAGCAAGAGGTACGAGCGTTGCCCCACCACGGTCTCCCTTGGTGGCACCGGAGTGGGTGGCAGCGCCCCTGGGGCTCGGGGCCATGGCTCAGCTCCTGAAGATGCTCCCCGGGGACAGCTGGTGGTGGCTGGGCAGGGCTGGATGCCAGGAGGCGGGTGGCAGGGACAGGCAGGGAGCTTGGTGGGGGCTGCTGGGGAGGGACACCCCGCTAATCCCAGGGGATGCACGGAGCAAGTCCCCACGCAAGGTGTTGGCGCTCCCCCCGCAGCTGGTTCGGCTCTACGAGGAGGTGCTCTACACCATCTTGCACCGCCTGGGCAAGCCGGAGCACCACCACGTCGCGGACTCCCAGGAGCTCTATGCCTATGTGCAGAAGGTGGGTCCCGACCTCCCCAGCGGCATCCCCGAGACCTGTCCCCTGACATGTCTACCCTGCCAGCTAAAGGAGACGGGGAGCACTCGAACGGAGGTTTTAGCGAACACCTTAAGAGCTGTAGCAGCAGCAGCATCCAGCTGGAGGGCTGCGACAGCTTGCGGCTGGGAAATACCGGCCTTAGGGAGAAATGTTTATCTTAGGCTCGGGATGGCCGGAAGGCAGCTCTACCTCGAGAGCTTTCAGTTGGTCCCCAGCCCTTCGGCTGGGCTCTTTGCTCCTATCCTCTCCCCTTGAGCTGCAGCTGGCTCCTAGGGAGCGGAGGGAAGCCCCTGGCTGCTCTCCAGCCACCGTTAACAGGGCAGCACCCGTCACCAGCCCTGATGTCTACAACAGGCGTTCGGCATGGATGCGGAGGAGCACAGCGTCATCATGCAGCAGGTCAAGGAACTGGAGGTACGCAGCGAGACAATGTCTCCCCAGTATGCTATGGCTTGGGGGGGGGGGCCACATCGGGGTGGTGCTGGGGGGCTGCACTGCCTCCCGGTCCCTGTGTTCAGGCTGTGGGGGTATGAGGTGCCCTGGGCGGTGCTGGAGGAGTCGCCAGGGGCTGTTTGCTGGCCCGAGCGGCAGCTGGCAGTGTGGTGCTGCTTGAGCCCCATCCTTCCTCGCAGGGTTGCTGACGCCCCCCACATTAATCTTTATTTTTTTCATTCTTCCAGAGCCCAATTCTCTGCCTGAAAGCAACCGTGAAGGAAGCCAAGGGGATTTTGGGTAAAGACGTCAGCGGTAAGTGGAGATGGGTGAGCGTCCCATCGGAAAAGGGACGGCCGCTGCTACCGGCGGGGACTTGCACTCCTGCACCCTCGCAGGGTTCAGCGACCCGTACTGCCTGCTGGGCATCGATGCCAAGAGCCAGGAACCAGCCCACCCCGACCACAAGAAGCGGATGAAGGCTGTGGTCAAAGACCTCATCCCCGAAGACCAGATCCATCGCACGCAAGTCATAAGCCAGACCCTCAGCCCGGTGTGGGACGAGACGTTTATCCTGTAATGCACCACGCTTGGCTTTGCTCACTGGGGGCTGGGGGGTGCCCAGGGCTCTTGGGGGTGGATGTGGGGGTTTGCCACTTGCCCCAGCCGTGAGCTCGGGTTCAACCGGGACGATGCCCACTGGGGCTTGCCAGGCTTCTGGTCTGACCCATGCAGCAGGTCCAGGGAGGTGAAAAACAAAAATGTGGCAAGAATCCATCCCTTGGGGCTCTCCCACCCTTCCCCAGGCTGTGCAGGGTGGTTTGGGGGTCTCCCCCGGGGGACCCTCCTGCCTTCAACCCCCAGCTGCCCTGCCTGCTCACTGCCAGTCCCTCGCCTGCTGCTCGAGTAACGGCATCCCGCTGGTGCCTTGCAGGGAGTTTGAAGACACGGAGACGGCCAGCTTCCACCTGGACATGTGGTGAGCGGCAGCCCCCCCAGCCGGCCACCCCGACCCCCAGCCCTGAGCAGGGCCCTGTCTCGTGGGAGGGTCACTGGGATGGTTCTTCAGCCTGCACCCTTTAAAACACCCCAGAAACCAGCTGGGCACCCCTTTCCCCATCACTTTCTGCTGGAGAAGTGCACCGTGCAGGATGCGACCAGCATGAGCAGAGAGAGCTGATCCTGAGCCATAATTTTATTTATGGAAAGAAGCCACATGCTTGCAGATTTTGGCTGGACAGCTGGTTTTGAGGATGGCCTCAGTCCCGACATATTCCCCTGCCACCAACACCTTCCCTCCTCCGCTGTCATTGCGGCTCCCTGAATTGTTTTGCAATCACCTGAATTTCCTCCTTTCCCCCGCGCTGGGTTTCGCTGCCCACCCTCGCAGGGACTCGGATGTGGTGGAGTCGGTGCGGCACAAGCTGGGGGAGCTGACGGACCTCCACGGCCTCAAACGGTTGGTGCTGGCGTGGCCCTGGCGTCTGCCGAGGAAAGAGGGTTTAGAAAATGCTTGTTTGCCTTCTGGATTTTAAAATTGCTTTGGGAGGCGGGGGGAGCAGGCGGGCAGCAGGTCTGCATCGCCCCGCTTCGCCCCGACTGCGAGTGGGTCATGGCCCCAGGAAACCTTTTCACCCCCTGTTCCTGCCTTTCAGGATCTTTAAAGACGCTCGAAAAGACAAAGGGCAGGACGATTTCCTGGGGAACGTGGTCCTTCGCCTGAAGGTGAGCGCCGCGGTGCATCCTCTCCTCCGAGAGGAGGACTGTGATGCCGCAGGCACAGATTAAACCTCGCAGGGTGCGGGCAGGATCCCAGCCCCGTGGCAGCACCGAGCTCACCCATGATCATGGCTCAGAGCCACAAATCAATGCCAGGTTCCTCAGTTCGGTGGCAGGTGCCCCAGCCACTCCAACACACACACTCAGCGATTGTACATCTTTTATTTTGAATCCAGTACTAGAGATCCTCCACAGCATCTTCTCGCCCCGTTAACACAGAGGGACCTGGACCCTGGGCGGGATCTTTTGCCTGGGGCGGCTGCCTGGGGCTTTACCCTTGTCTCTGTGCGTGCAGGACCTACACTGCTGGGATGACCAGTGGTACCAGCTGGAGCCGCGGACGGAGACGTACCCCAACCGGGGACAGTGTCACCTGCAGTTCCTGCTGACTCACAAGAAGGTAGGAGGGGATGGGCAGGTGGCTCCCTTCCCATTGCCTTGGCAGGACGGGGCAGCTGCCTCTGCCTTGGGCCCTATCTTGGGGTCACAGATCCCTGCCCCAGGACCAGAGATGCCAGCACCAGCGTTTGCATGTGCTGGAAACCAGCTCAGCCTTCCCTGAGCTCCATGCCAGCTGAAGGCATTGCTCCTGGTGCACCTGCACCCCTTGGCTCGGCTTCAAACGGGGCTGTCTGGCCCCACTCCTTTTGGGTTCCTGGGTCCCCGCTCTCTGACTGCATCCCTGCACTTGCAGACAAGTTATGGTTATTGCTTCTATGCCTTGTCTCTTTTCAGAGGGCCACCACGAGCAGCCGCACACAACCGAGCTACACCGTCCATCGCCACCTCCTGCAGCAGCTGGTGTCCTACGAGATCCTTCAGCACCAGGTACAGAGTGGGAGAAGCAGCTCTCCAGCAGCTGGTTGGGGATGAGGGCTTCCTTTGGAGCCCACTGCACCTGAAACGCTGCTGCAAGGGGATATGGAGGAGGCTCGTGGTGATGCCTGCCTGTGCCTGGCATCCTTGTGGAGCACCTGTTCCCCCCACAGTCCTGCAAGCACACCCTGCCCCCGTGCCTGTCCCCCCTACTTGCTCAGTCCAGCTTGCTCCAGGACACGTCCTCCTCCTTTTGCATCCTCGCAGGCCGGCAGCATCGCCTGGGACGGGGAGCTGAGCAGGCACGCCAGCACCGTGCTGTACCTGCACGCCACGCAGAAGGATCTCTCTGACTTCCACCAGGTCATGGCGTGAGTACCCCATGCCTGGGGAGCCACGATGCAGCATTGCGGGAGGATCAAGGGCCCCAGCACCTTCCCTGGGGCCATCTGACCACAGCCGGTCTCTCCCATGAGCTCTGCGTGGCTGGTATTGCCCCTCTGCCCCGAGCAGCACCTGCCCCTTCAATCTCAGACGTAGCCACGGGTGGCGGAGCCCTATGCTGGCCCCTGGGTGCCCCCCAGCCCCCAGGGGCTCACCCCAGCCTCTCCCTCCTCCCCAGGCAGTGGCTGGCATACAGCAAACTCTACCAGAGCATCGAGTTCAACAGCAACTGCCTGCTCCACCAGATCACCAGCATCGAGTACCAGTGGGTGCAGGAGCGCCTGAGGCCAGAGCAGGTGAAACATGCCCAGTGCACCCAACGCCAGGCTTCTCCTCCCACCTCCTTGGGGCTGTTTCCCTCCCTGGGCGCCAGGAAGGGCAGGAGCTTGTGGGGCTGCCAAGGGGGCTGGAGGACATTTCTGGGGAGCAGTCAGCCACGGGGACCAGGACGACCCACGGGTCGGTGGGGGGGTTGTTCTCCCTCTCCATGGAGAAGCCTTTAAAACCCTTTGCACTGACAAGTCCCTCCTCCATCGCTGCTAGCAAGTCAATCACAGCCTCCTGCAAAACTCAAATATGACCCAATTCCTGCTCTTCCCTGTCTGTTTTCCCAGGACATCCCAGCATCCTGCTGAGACTCTGAATTTTTTGTGCATAGCAGTGAGGCTTAATCACAAAGCTCAGTTCAGCCCCTCCAGGGAGAAGTTCCCCGAGGCATTAGGGGATTTTCCCATCCCTGGAGCAGGCTAGAAAGGAGCAGGAGCCATGGGCTCCCTCCACCACAGTGCCAGGGTCCCGTCGGCATCTCTGGCTGCTGCCGAGGAAGACAGCACATGTTTCCTTCCTTATCCCCAGAAAGCAGAGCTGGCCGAGTCCTTCCAGTCCTTGCTGACTTACGGGGTCTCCCTTATCCGGAGGTACCGCATCATTTTCCCCCTCTCTGTCCCGAGGTCTGCAGAGAGGCTCCAGTCCCTGCTCCGGTGAGTTGAGCATCGGTGCCAGCTGCGCATGGAGGCGTGTGGCTTGGCCACCACAATGGACAAGCCTGTAAGCTTGAGCGAAAACCTGCATGAGCCCTTTCTGCCCTGTTTTAGGCTACTGTGACACTTGTGCTGGGCTCCCCCATGGCGGATGTTTTTGGGAGGGGAAGGTCCGGACAGGGTCTCTGGAGGGAGAATGGGTTGCTTCTGACGGGCTGGTGCTGGGTTTCACTCGAGGTCCTTGTTTTCCAGGGTCCTGGTCCAGATGTGCAAAATGAAAGCTTTCCGTGAGCTGTGTGTGCTCAGCCCTGACCTCCCCCAGATGGTCTCCGTGGCACTGAAGGTAGTGGGACCAGGGTTCTCACCCTCCCCGGCCCCAGGGAGGTGGGACCCTGCAGCTCTCCCTTCCCATCCATCCCCTGCCCAACGCCCACACCTCAGCCTCTCCTGCAAAGCCACATAGACCACCCTGGGTGGGGAAGATACCTGCCCCTCTTCGACCCGGCAGTCCAAGCCTGTGGTTTACACCACATGGAGCTTGGTCCTGCCCACACCCAGGGGACAGGGAGAGTGAAGGGGGTGACAGACCTGGCTTTGTCCCTCCTGCCGTCACACCGCAACTCCTCTCTTTGCAGTCAGGCACGACGGAGTGGTTTCACATGAAGAAGCAGCACCTCAAGCCCATGGTGAAGGTCAGTTCCCATCTCTGACATTACAAGAAACAAATCGCTGGGCTTGGGGTGGGGGATCCGAGGGGGTGGGAAGACAAGACTGACATGAGGCTCCTCCAGTTTTCTGATACAGTCAAGGCATTTGGCTTTCCAGCTTAAAACACCACGAGCCATGTTAGCTGTGCCTGCCAAGGCGCATTGAATCTTAAGGCCTTGGTGCGATGCTCAGGAGAACAGGAGGTGGTCCCCAGCCCAGCCACGCAAGAGCATGGTGACAGCGGATGTTACTGACAACTTCTTGGTGCTCCCAATGTTGATCTAATGATAGATTGCTACCCCACGAGAACAAGTCATAGAAATAAATCAGATCAGAATGGAGTTCAGATCATCTCAAAGTCACCGAGCATCCAAAACAAGCTGCTCCTTCCTTTGCAGAGCATGGAGGAGAATGGTAAAGCCTTGTCCAGACTGCTCGTGGAGGTGATAGGAGATCTCCAGCAGTGCCAGAAAATCTGGAATAAATTCTTCATCAAGTAGGTTTCAGAGCTTGATCCCTCCTCATCCACCTTCCCTGGGGCCAAGAGCAACAGGGCACTTTGATGCCTCATTCCTTGGCTCTTGGGCTCCACAACAGCACCTGTGGTCCCATCTCTGCCCCTTAGAGCTGTGCTGTCCTCGCCCTTATGATGAGGGCATGGCCTGGGAGGGTTTGCTGGGCTCGGGCTGGCAGGGTCCTGACTCCCTTTTTATCTCTTGCAGCACCTTGAAGTTGAATCTCTTCTCCATTGCCTATCTGGAGCTGGAGAGCCTGGTGAGCAAGCCTGGGCTGCTTTGCCCTCATGAGACTAAGGTCTAAAGCCAGGCTGAGATTTTTGGCCACTCTTCAGGTGTCAACTGGTTATTGCAAGCCTGGAAAGGGAACAAGCCAGGGAAACTCCCCGTCTTTCCCGGCGTACCCATAAAGTGACTATCAACCATCTGTTTACTTGACCCAATGAATCTCCTGAAATGCCACCCAAAAGGAGGAGGAGTCCCCTGAGCTGACCCTCACCCCATGGCTGCAGAGAACCCACAGCAGACCAAGCCTTCCCAGCCGGACCCTCACTAACAGCTCTCCCCCCTTCCCTTGGTCACTGCCAGGTCGCAGAACATGTCCGGGAGCAGCTGCGCAAGGTTGACAGCAGCATGTCCAAGCCCACGGCCGAGAGTCTTTTTCACCTCTACATGAACCTGCAGGAGCTCTATCGAATGAAGGACTTCCTCCCAATTAGGTACTGTCCTGGAGAGAGGGGAGATGCCAGATGGGGAGATGAGCAATTAATTCAGAGGGACTCCAAATCCTTCACATTCACCTCCACCACTAATTACACCCAAGGCAGGCAGACCAGGCTGTTGGTGTCTGGTGTTGATATGAGCATCTCCAGAAGGGTTTCAGGCTCTTCTCTGAGTGGGGTTGATGGAGACCTCAACTTCCAGACAAGTGGAGGTTTCTCCTTAGCACATTGCTCCGTGCTGCCTCTGCCCCGAGGCAGAGTTTCTTATGAGACCAAGGAGGGGTGATGGCCTCACGCCATTGCTGTGCAGTTGGAGAAGCAGGTGCCTTCACCCACAGGGACGGACCTCTGGCTCTGAGCGATTTCCACCAGTGGTTTAAGGAAGCTGTGCCTCAGTGGCTGCAGAAGGCGTACACCATTGCACTGGAGAGGGCACAGAGAGCCATCCAGATGGACCAGGTAACCGGGGGAGGAGAACATCCTCCCCTGTCCTTTGGGGACACTCCAGCTCCTTCCACGTCTTGCTGCTGTGCCTGGCTCACAGCACTGAGACCACCATGGAGGTGCCTCTTGCAGCCCAGGAGCAGGCTGGTTCCTCCCCAAATGCATAACAAAGGGCATAGGCTCCTGGACCAGTGATCCTACCCTGGCCCCATACCACATCCCCATGTCCCTCCCCTCTCTGCCCTCTGGCAGCCCGAGTGAGCTGATGACCCTGCGTTTGGGCCATGCTATGAGCATCCCCCTTGCTTCTGACCTTTAGGAAGATAGCCACGGAGCCATGGACTCCTCACCCCACTCTTCATTGGGTTAGAGCACAATGGGGCACAGCCCGATGCGGGGAGCTTGGGATGCTCCATCCATCCTTGTCTCCTCCACTCTCCAAAGTGACTGGTTGATGACATCAGATATATGGAGCTGATGATGGGCCAGAGAGCCCCAAAGTAAAGGAGCAGCTCCCCTGTCTGGGATGGCTCCTTTCCGTGCAAGCTGAGTTGCATTTGCTTTCTCTGCCCTCCCAGCTGACGCCCTTCGGGGAGCACAACAAGTACAGCACATCCACCGTTGACCTGTCCACCTGCTACGCCCAGATCGTGAAGACCTGGCAGCAGCTCAACTGGCCGGACCCTGAGGAAGCCTTTATGATCATGGTGAAGCTTGTGGAGGTTTGTACACTGGGCCCTGCCATCAGATCCATGCTCATGAGCATCAGCAGCCGCAGTTTCCTCTCCTGTTCTTGGACATGTGTCTCCATGAATGGGGCTAGTGTCCCTTGCTGATGTGGTGGGGTCCCCTGGCACTACTGGGGTCCCCGTGTTGCCCTGCTCAGTCCCGTTGGCTTCTCCTCTATCCTGCAGGACATGTGCAAAATCGCCCTGATGTACTGCCGGCTCATCAAGGAGAGGGCTGAGGCTCTGTCGCTGAGCGAGCAGAATGAGGGTGAAGCAGCCAACAGGGTTGGTATCAGGGCAGGGTCCACTGCTCAGGGAGAGGCAGTTGACCCCCAACAGCTGTAATCCTGGAAAATCAGGAGGGAAATGACGTGAGCAGGGAGAGTAGGATGGGGATGGGGACGGGGATGGGGACGGGGCTGGAGCTGGTGGGGGATGCACCAGGGGCCTGTGGGACACCCTGAAGCAGACCCACCTCTCCTAGCTCTGCATCGTGGTGAACAACATCAAGCAGCTGCGGCTGCTGATCCTGAGGCTGCCATCGCAACTGGACTGGGCCCAGCTGGAGCAGCGCACGGGGGCCGTCATTGACCGCCAGCAGATCCAGCACACACTGCACAACCAGCTTGACAGCACCATCTCCTGCCTGGACCACGAGGTCCGGGATGTGGTGCAAGCCCTGGCCACCAAGGTGACTACCTGCCACTGACCCCCTGGCCCAAGGCAGGGAGGTTTCACCTAAGGGGGCCTGGAGTCTACAGTGCTCCTGGCGGGGAGACGAGGCAGACCTGGGCATGAGGAAGCTGGTGCAGAGGGCAAATGCCCGGTGCCTCTGTGCTTTTCTCCCTGGCAGCTGGAAAAGGGCATCGCCAGGCACATCCAGGAGCTCTCGTCTTCCAATGACACCCGGGAGCCTGAGGACGTAAGTACCTGGCCCAGCCCCTCCTGGACCATCTTTTTTGGGCAGCCATGAGTAACCCCTGCCTATTTGGTGGAGGCCCTCATCACCCTTCCCCAGCTCTCCCTGCCCCACGCCTGGGGCACAGGACACACCAGTGATGGGGCCCAGATCTCCATATGCTTCCTTTGATGCCCATGTCAGTAGCAGGACCAGAATGGGCCCAGCCTGCCCATGTCCTTCCTGTCCACAGAAGGCAGCTCCAGCCAGCAGTGCTCTGCCCCTTTCCCCGCTGTGCCCTGCTGGGTACGCTCGCATCGTGCCTTCCCCAACACCCTTCTCTTTTTGCTGCAGTCCATCATCCCACTCATGAAGTTCCTGGAGTCGGAGCTGCAGTATCTCAATGAGCATCTGGTCCAGGAGAACTTCAAAAGGTGACCGGGGCCCTGGGGATGCCCCGTGGCAGAGGCCAGCAGTGTCACAGACCCTCGGCAGGAGTGTCCCCCCAGCCCCATGGGGCTTGGCGACATCCTGCTTTGGGGCTGGCTGCTCAGCCCAGGGCGATGAGAAGGTTTCCTCTGGGGCTTTGCAAAGCCCCTTGGCTGAGGACCAAAGCCCTCCAGACCCCTGCTGACAGCCTGCCTCCCTCGGCCCCGCAGCCTCCTCACCCTCCTCTGGCATCACACCTTGGCCGTGCTGTCAGCAGCCGCGGAGCAGTTAGTCCCCTCGGCACAGCGCTACAAGCAGCTGCACTGTGCCTTGAAGGTACGAAGGAGAAGTGGCAGGGGTGGTCCCTGGCACGGACAAGCGCTTGGGTGCCAGCTAACAGCATCCTCCTCCCCAGAGCCTGGAGCTATGCTTCTACGCTGAGGGCTGCGGGCTGCCGCTGGAGACCCTCCACACCGCAACCTTCCTGGTACGGGGCGCTGGGGACAGGGAGTCCCCAGGGTTTCCTCTGGGTTCTCTCCAGGGAGGGTATCCCTGGGCTGCAGACCCGTCTGCATACTTCTCTGCCACCTCTCGTCCTCCCCGCAGTCGCTGGAGACCCACCTGGCCCTCTGCTCCGCCACCAGCCGCAAGCTCATCCAGAAATACTTCAGCAACAGGATCCAGCAGCAGGTAGGCATGAGGATGATGCCCCCAGCCCCTTCCCACACCCCACCCTTGCACATGCAAGGCTGCCCAGCACAGCCTACCTGTGGAAACAGGGGATTTCCCCCCCACTCTCCCTGTTCTGGGGCCATTGGGGCTGGTTCTGCCCCAGCAGTGGGCAGGAGGTGGGTCAGTTACATCCCAGAGGATGCCTATCACCCCCTGGTACCCCAAAATGCCCGCTTAGCTGCCACTGGACCCTGGGCATCCCTTCTGTGAGAGTACTGAAAGGCAGTGCCCTTATTCTTGTACTCCACCTCTCAGCTGGACACCAACTCAGAGAAGTACGGGGCCGTGACAATCAAGGCACTGTACCGCCCTTCGGAGCAGAAACTCCGCGTGGAAGTGCTCAACGCCGTCAATCTCATCCCGCTGGACTCCAACGGTGGGTGTGGGTGGGCTGGGGAGCCCCGGGAACCCCCATCCCCGGTCCTCCATACGCCCCGGGGTAGGAAAGATGCTGGCGGTGCTTAGAGTAACAGGACTCTTGTCTTGATTTGCTTTTGCATCCAAGGAGGTGGATTTGGGGAAGAAGAGGGGTTATTGTGCGGCTCTGGGATGGTCTGGTGGGATGTGGCAGGCAGGACGGGGCAGGACGCTGTGCCCACATCCCACTGCCTTTGCTTTGCGGCACAAGGCAGCAGCCAGGGCAGGCGGCTTTTTTGCATCGTGCAAACCATGGCTCAGCCAACAACAAATGCGCCGCGGTGACAAGGGACAGTCTCTCGGGTTGGCTGTCATTTGGGGAGGTCTCCAGGAGAGGTCACTCCTCTTGCAGCCACCGGTGGCCGATGTGGGCAGCGCTAGGAATGTTCCTGCACCCTCGCAGGAGCGTGGGCTGTGCTGGGGGTGGCGGTGAGGGTGCCCTGAACCCCCGACCACCCCGGCTGGGCTCAGCCGGCCGTGCTGGGGCACAGCGGGAGGGGGCTGATGTCTGCACCCCGCCAGGCTCCAGTGACCCCTTCGTCCAGCTCACCCTGGAGCCCCGACACGAGTTCCCCGAGGTGGTGGCTCGGACCACCCAGTGCAAGAGGAACGAGCTGCACCCGCTCTTCGATGAAGCCTTCGATTTGTACGTAGCGGCTGACACCCACTGCCCCCCCCTCCCCAACCCCTGCAGCCCCCCACGCTTCATCTGAGCCCCTGCTATGGGGATGCTGCTCCAGAAACTGGGTCCTGCCCTGGGATTTCACCTCCTGCACCCCCTTGGGGGCTCAGCCATGGGGTCCCATGGTGGGAGCTGGGGTAGGGGCACCCAAAACACCTGGGTCCCGCAGGCTGGTGCAGGGCTGTGCTGGGGCTCTGGGCTTTGAAGGGTTGGGGTCAGTGCGGTGGGGAGGGGGTGACTTCACACAGCGTCACCCTGGGGAAGCCTGTTTGCTCCTTGCAGGGAAGGTTGAATTTTGGGAAGGAGCGGGGTGGGACGTGATGGCCCCCGCATCCCGTCCCTTTGCAGTTTGATCCCCCCCGAGAAGTGCCGGCAGGAGGGGGCCTGCCTGCTGCTGACTGTGTTCGACTACGACACGCTGGGCAGCAACGACCTGGAGGGCGAAGCCTTCTTCCCCCTCCGCCACCTGCCCGGCCTCAACGCCGACGAGGACCAGGCTGATGCGGGACGGGTGCCCCAGACCCGCCTCCCGCTCACCCACCCTAAACCCAACGGTACGTGGTGCCACAGCCGGGCCGAGCCCCCGCTGGCCCCATGGCGTGGGGAGGGGGCCACAGCGAGCGTCTCCCACCACCCCTCCCCTCCTCTCTGGCAGGAGACGAGATCCTCCGGCTGCTGGAGTCCAGGAAGGGGGACAAAGAGGCTCAGGCCTTCGTTAAGCTCCGCAAGCAACGAGCCAAGCAGTCCAAGGAGACGGAGTGAGGGAGGCGGAGGAAAAGGGTCCCAAAATGAGGGGGTCTGGCCAGTGGGACCCCAAGAGTTTTGACAGTACCAGAGCCGTCCACAGGGGCCGGGGAGACAGAGGGGGTCCTTCTGCGCCCCTACCTCCCAGCACCCATCTCGCCCCCGCCTTTGGGTCCCAATGCTCCCAGGAGGCTGGGGAGGGTGGGCACACGGTCTTTCTTTGCCTGCCTGGACTAGCAACACTACAAGGGGGATGTGAAAGTGTGTGGCTGTCCCTGCACGTCCCCGTTGGCAGGTCCCCTGCCAGGTGCCGCATAGCCTGGCCGTGTCCCCAGCCCTCCTGGCTGCAACACTGCAGCAGGGCAATGCAAATGCATCGTCATTTACCTGGAGGGGGGGACACAACCCATGGCCAAACCTGCCCTTTTTTTCTTTTTTTTTTTCTTTCCTTGTGGTTAAGCCTCTTATTTTAAATTAAAAGCAACAAAGCTGATGTGTGGGCTGAGTCTGTGCAAGGGGTGCTTTGGGGTAAGGGCCGAGGCTACAGCAAGGGCTTGGCCGTGCTGAATCTGCTGGGCTGTTTTCCTCTGCAGGGCATCAGCTAGTGTTGTTTTGAGTTATGGGCCATCACAAAATACCACCTATGCTGAGGTATAAATCAAACGGCGGGGAAAGCTGCCGCTGCCCCGCAGTGCTGGAGGCAGGCAGGGCTGAGCACACAGTATGGCGTGTGCCCATCAACCTGCCGATGGAGCCCCCGGAGCTGGGGTTTGGCACATACAGCCCAGGTCTGGCTCAGGCACAGCAAAAGGCTTTTAGGATGAGCAACATGTGGTGCTTTAGTGATGAAAAAAGGGTCCCAGGCAGATGTGTGTGTCCTTGGGGCTGCACAGTGCTGGGCGAGAAGGGACAGGACCCAGAGCCATCCCTGTCCAGCCTGGCACTGCTGGCTCCAGGCCTGCCACCTCCCTGTGCAGCCCGTCGGGCTTTGTGGTTTGGATTTTTTTACTTTGTTGGGGTTTCTTTCCTTTTTTAAGATGTTCATAGCTCTTGTGTTTGTGTTTTTGTATTCTACCGCTGAGCGTATCGACCTCAGGGTGTCTGCTGGAGCTGAGCGAGCCTGGGGGGGTAGCTGGAGCCTGGGCAGCAGTAAAGAGCACCGCAGCCCCGTGAGCCACTCCACGCGGTGCTTTGGGCTGCCGAGAGCCCAGACACAGCGGGCAGGGCCCCAGCGCTGCCCCCAGCCTGTGCCAGGGTCCTGGGTCCCCCTGGGCACAACATGCAGTGGCGGGCAGCTCCACGGGGTGCATCGCATGTGCGGTGGCCCAGGTCTAAGGGCAAAAGTGCCCAGCAGGGCAAGTGGTTGCTATTTGCTGGGGTTTTTTTGGGAGCTTGTTTTAGCTGCACTTATTACTAATTAGAACTCTGGAGCAACCTCTGCCCCACCCTGCAATGGAGTGGCTGTTCTTGAGCTGCAGCAGGGTCTCTGGGAGCTGCTATGGCCTGGGGAACTAAAAGCATCACCCTCCCCGAGCATCTGAGCACCAGCTGCTTTCTCGGTGGGCAGAGCAACCGCTGGGTCAAGTCAGGTCAAGCTGTTGATGTGGGAATTGGGGGAGGGGGGGAAGCTCCTTTGGTATCTGTGTGACACATCGGGGCTCAATCAAAGCCACAGCAGGAGGGATTAAGGCACTGCTTGCGCACAAGGAAGCCATTTGCTGGCTTAAATCACTCGTTTCAGTCCCGCCTTGTAGTTCTGCAGAGAAGTAGGATTCGGGAGAAGGGTCCCTGCTTGCAGAGGAGCCACCGGCCCAAGGCTGCACTCTGCAGCGCAATTGGTGTTGGCACCTGCTGGCAACCAGCCTCATGCTTAGCATGGCTTAGCTATACGGGGCTGCAGGTTCAANGTTCTGCAGAGAAGCAGGATTCGGGAGAAGGGTCCCTGCTTGCAGAGGAGCCACCGGCCCAAGGCTGCACTCTGCAGCGCAATTGGTGTTGGCACCTGCTGGCAACCAGCCTCATGCTTAGCATGGCTTAGCTATATGGGGCTGCAGGTTCAAATGTGGTTTAGCTTATTTTTAGCTGTATGTTTAAAAATTGTTGTGCTCTAACTTGCTCTGGGCTGACAGTTCACCTAGGCTGTCCTTGCTGCAAGCCAGTGTGTCCCAGAGAGCAGATGGCATGGGTTAACCTCTGTTTTGAGGCTATTTGTGCTTTATTATCCATTCAGGTTATTTTTGGCTCAGCTCCAGGATATTGTGTGGGTCTCTACCCACCCCAAAAGAAATCATACCCTTTACAGAGAAGGACCAATAAACCTTAAAGGATCAGAGCGTAACTAACCCCATGGACCAGGAGGAGAATAGCCTAAGCATTAAAAAATACGAACTGAAGCACACAGAACGAGCTCCGAGCAACTGCAAGACTGAGGAGGAAGAAATCCCTACCATCATCATCCTGGTGAAGAACCCTGACACACGCACACTGCTACAACACAAGAGGGAAGGGGGCAGGCACCGATGTCTACCGCTGTTAATTGCGTGACCAGTCATCGAAATGGGGTGATTCAGCTTGTTGTTGTGATTGAACTAAAAGGGTAAGTGGTTGATGCACCTTCAAAGCGTTAATTAGACCAAAACAAAAAGGTAATTCTTAGATCCGTACGCAAGGCGTGTTCTTTTGGGCGGCAACCCATGAAACTAGGTACGTAACGATTTAAATGTTCGTATTCCCCAGCAGCTGCACAGGGGCACACAGACCTCACCTCCACCCAGCCTGGCTCCTGCAGGACATAAATTCTGATGCAGACCAACATCTGGGCGATAAAACACTCTCTGCTCTGTGGTTTCGCCCTTTTCAAAGGCATCTCTGCCCCCCCGAACCGCACTGCATCGACTCTCCCCCTCTTCGACTGCACCTCGATCATAAAGGCGAAGGGTAACTGCCCCGCAGAAGGGGCTCGATCCAGAAGGGAGCTCTGGAAGAAATTATTCCTAGTCGTGTGAAAGGGAGAAGGCAAAATTGGCCACAGATGTGTTGTCTGGAGGGCTCTACCGCACAGACTTCTCCACACCTCCCCAAGCCCCAGAGCAGGGCACGGGGCAGCACATACACCCCGGGCACACATGCGCACACACACACACGCTGCTTTATTATAATTTTTTTTTTCTTAGCAAAAAAATAAAAATTTATTGTCCTCTAAAAAAAAAATCCATCCTGCCCTTGGAAACTGTGACACAGATTGAGTTCTTTCCAGCCCCACATGCAAATTCACTCTGCCAAGAAAAAGAGTCTAAACCAGGTTTCCGACAGCCAAAACACGTATTTACAGAGTACGAGAGAACGACAGCTGAAATCACAGTTCTATACATGGAATCAACAACACGTTTTACACACCACCAATCACCATTCTGCCAACTTCTACACGGATTAGGGGCGCTTCTGCCCAGTGCCCTTCCTCCTGGGGAAAGCAGGGAAGAGCCTGGTCAAGAATTGCCACCAGAAATACTGCAGTGTGTATTTTTTTTAAAAAAAAACTTATACTGTACTTATTTCATTTTAACATTGGAAGCTACGGAGTGGGGAAGCCCCAGAAATCTCTCCGATGCAGTCACTAGTTTGCAGGAATACTTCACCTTTAAAATACTAGGTTTTACATCAGTAACATCTATTTTGTTGTTGGCCATCACTCCAAGGATTATTATAATTCTGGAGGAAAACACTGGTAATATTCTTCCTTCTCAGATGGGGGAAAAGGAGAAAGAGAGGAGGTTCGGAGGCTGGTGGAACAGCAATGAATTACTGAGTCCGTTCAGTGTTACGGGCTTCCTTACACCGTAAGGACTTCTCTTCGTTGTCTCAGCTGCACAAGCCTTGCAAGTGGCTCAGGTTCAGCTTCAGAGATGTATGGAAAGTGTAAAACCCTTCCGCAGGGGATCAGCTGCAGCAACCCCCTCCTTTGCAGGGGGGAGGATCTGCTTAAGGAAAATGTTGTGCTCCAGCTCCGAGACTTGCCCCCGGTCCCTCCTGCGCCACAGCTGCCAGGCGCCTACATCATCTAAGGCTGGAGATGATCTAAAAGTGGTCCTGTTAGCCCAAAGTGATGCCAAAATTCTTCAGCTCACGGCTGTCGTCTACAGATCTAGCCTTGCTTTTTTGATATCTAACTACCCAGGATAGTGTTGTCTTAAGCCATCTCCTTCTATATTTTTTTCCATAATAATGTAAAAGTAATAAAGTTTATTGACCTTTAAGATACAGTTGTTTTACAACACAATTAAGACTCCCTTCCCCCAGCTCTCAGCTCAGAAGTGTCTGACCTGCACAAATAGTCACTGAGGTCAACGCTTCCAAAGCTCCCAAAAATTTGGGGAGGAAAATGTCATTATCTGAGGAGGAGCCTGTGTGAAGAGGCAGGACCCAGACACGTTCACGGCTGCTCATCAAGAAGCCTTGCGGACTAAAACCTTGTTTTGGAGCACAACTCAGCCAAAAAAGCCCCCTTAGCTCCGATGCGCTACTGCGTGTCCTGTAAGAGGGAGTTGCTGCTTCAGAAGCAAGTGGGGCTGTACGTATTAGCACCAGGTTTATTTCAACAAGACTTTTTACACCATACAGAAGCTGACCATAGACTCTGAAGCCTTAAACGCAGTGCTGCGATTACAGTTCACCCTTCCTGCCAGGGGCAGGCACCAACAACTGCTAGAGTAGGTCAGACATGCTGCCCTTTCCCTCGGCTCTCGCCTCACTCAGTTATGAAATTGTCACATAAGTGGCCCCCCAAAATATTCACAAAATACTCAAAGATGAAGTTCTCTTTTTTTTCCCTCTGATGCTTAAGAAAATAATTCACATTTCAGATATTTATTTATTTTTTAAAGCAGCAAACAAATTCATAGAAACCTAAATTTAGGAAGTGTTTCTTAAAGAACCAGAGGAAAGAGAGAAACTGGCTGTGTGCTTGTGCAAAGACAGTGCTGAGATACATTGGGTTGGGGGAAAGGGACAGAGACATGACATCCCGGCGCTAGTGCTAATTCCTTCAGGCTGTTCTGCCACAAGTGCAGCACAGCAGTGGACAGTTAAAATTTAAGGGCCACAAACAGGGGAAGTTCTCAATTCTTTGGTCCTTCAGTGTAAGTTTTAAAACAGAGAAACTGTTTTACTCAAAAGGGGAAAACATGGTTTCTCTGGACTGGAATTTTACTTGTATGCCCCTGCTTAAGCAGTGTGCCCCCAAAGAAACTGGTGGCAAATGTATCTTCCCCCTAGACCCGACAGCTCCGCATCACACCACGACTGGCAGTCCCGTCCAGACAGCTGCCATCAGCAGACAAGTTCCAGCTGAAGAGAAGGGACGAAGCGAAGAATCGCTGTGGGGATCAGATGCAGCCACACAGCCGGGTGCTGGACAGTTCTGGAAAAAACAGGGTTGGCCAAAGGCAGCATCACCCTGAACAGTCCCACAGGCAGGCAGGAGAGCAGATGAACCACCATGCTAATAAAAAGTGAGTGTTACAAACCAATAGCCAAAACAGGCTGATCAGCTCTGATTCTTATAAATATTAAAGACCTGATTCAAGAGTTTATTTCCTATGATTTAAGTTAGTTACAAAAACTTTTTAGTAAATTTTTATCTTAATTGGGCTTTTTCCTTCTCTCTCCACTTTTTTCTTAAAAAAGAAATGTTCACGTATTTTAATAAAAAGTCCTTCCTTAAGATCAGACCAAGGCAGATGTGCTGCCCCACGGCACAGACATTCAAAGGCTATAACCAAACAACATAGCCACAATAGTCACTCAACAGTGTCTCTCCATTAAAAAAAATAAAAAAACTGATGCTAGTTACAATAAAATACACATGGAAAAAAAGCATTTTTACCAAAAAACCCAAAAACAAGTTAATGGGAAAAACATAAAAAAGAACTACACAGAGCTGCACTTAAGAGATCATCTGGGAATGCATACTAACCCCTTCCATGTAAAGGAAAGGTGGAATTATGGAAGTAAACCTAATTATGTCTTTGCATTAAATATGAAGCTTTCTGAGAGGCTCCGGGAAAAATGCGGTTTTGCTACAACAGTGGGCTGCTGGAGGTTCCAGTGCTTTTCCAGGTCAGAGAGGGGTGGCACAGGCAGAACCCCTGTGCAAAATAAAAATGTTTGGTCAACTGAGTGGCCTTTTGGTTGAGATCCCAGCAGGTTACTGCAATCCACCTGATGTAAAAATCCAACAGACACACTGGTAAAGTTAAATCACAGGAAAGCTCAGCTACTGGAGAGGTTTCAGCTGGTGGCATTTCTTTGTCATGCTGGACTTTCTCTGTCACCACAGGCATACATGATCTCTAGCACCAGCGTTACTGGACCCAGTAGTCCACAACCCATCCTTGGGACGCTGACACGGGAAACATAACTTTGTTCAATAAAAGTGTCCTCAGACTACCTGGAATTGCTTCATGCATTTCAGCAGTGACTATGAATCAAGTCCCTGTGGCTAAACCAAAACTCATCTGGTCTGAAACAGTAATGAGTCTCTAGACAGCCACCAGGCAAAGGGGTGTCTGGAAAGAACTGACTTGTGCATCCGTATTTCTTTCATAAAGGGCTTCAGCTGACACAAGGGCAATACTTCTAAGGCTGCTCAGATCTGGAACGTGGTGCTGTGTCAGCAATGAACAGTAGTCACTGAATTTTGGGGCTTGGTTTGCTCTAGGTCCAAAACATTTTTTTCCCTCTTTTCTTCTTTTCATACAAATATACAAAGAGTGTAAAAAAAATTTAAAAAGCGAACTTTGCTGATTAAATGACAGACAAAGTTCCTACACATTCAGAGATCGGCAACGTGAGGCCCACCAGGCAGGCACCCAGCAGAGCTTCCATCAGGGAGGATGGCTTTAACCAAGCTGGGTCAGTGAAAGAGGAGGGAGACCGAAGACAGGAACAAGTCATTTCAATCCACCTCGATCCTCCCTGTGATCTCAACTCTTCCTCTGGAAAGCACATGGAAGCTCCTCTTGCCCACTCTAAATCCTTCTGGAAATAGTCAAAAATTTGTTATCACCTAAATAGAAAAGAGGAGAAACACAGACTCTTTGCAAATGGCCCTTTGATCTGTATTAAAAACAGCTCTCAAAGTTCCTCAAGAGTTAGAATTAGTGGGGCACGGGTGAGGGGCAGTTTAGATACGGGATGTAAAATATTAAAAAGTGCTCTGCAACTAATTTTTGTTTTATGTGTGTATGTGCGTGTGTGTGCATATATATACATACACAAACATGCACATACACACATATATACATATATACACATACATATATATATGTACACATACATATATATGTACGTATGTATAAAGTTAAAAAGTTCTATACGATATGATTAGAACAAGTGTCCTTGGAAGGTCACGACTGGAGAGAGTGGGGCCTGTTGGGATGGCAGATGGGGCACTCGCCCTCCTCAGCGCACGTTTCACACAGCACTGCGTGTTGGCACGGTAATACCACGCGGTTCTCCTCCTGACACTTAAGGCATTTCACTGACTGCATCTGAAATACCGCCTGCAAGAGAGGGGGACAGGGCAAAACATAAGCATCAACGTCACAAAGCAGAAGGGCTCCCATCCTATGCTACACAGTTTGGGGAACGGCAAGGAGGCAGCAGGCGAAGGACTTGCAGCAGTCCGCCTGTTCATCTTCTGAAGGAAAAGCAAAGCAGCACAGCATGATGTCTTTTAGGACTGTTAGGATCAACAGAGCAGCTCTGACTAACTTAAAGTTAGGCACAAAGAAGAGGTAGATATTTTCCTGTAAGCTGGATAAAACTTACTTTGGCTACGCCCACATGGAATTGCTTTGATAGGCTGCTGACTGCTGGCCGTGTTAAAGAAAAGGCAAAAAAGCTGCGATCTGTAGGAGCAGAGAGCACAAAGCCCTGCCCTGCAAATCCCTGGCACTCACCTTATCAACTTTCTCCAGGTTTGCCCGCAGCTGTTTCTGAAGGGTGTAAAGCGAAGATAGCGAGAGGGTTTCCAGGTCAGAGAAGGAGCGCAGAAACTGAGGGTCCTGGCCTGTGTGGATCCTCTCCAGCTCCTCCTGCAGTTTCTTCACTTGCAGCTCCAAGGATTCCCTCTGCTCCCGGGCCAGTTCACATTCCATGTTAGCTGTGTTGGCACGATCATTTGCTTCCTCTGCCTCCTTTTTCCAAGCATCACAAGCCTACAGGTTCCAACACAGAGGGTAAAAAAAACAGTCTGAAAACTCAGTCAGCCTTCAATAGAGAATCCCAGGCAAAACTATCCGTTTTCACACGCACCTCACCAGGAGTGTGTTCTGTCTAACCTGCTCTGGTCCCAAGTTCTGAAACGTCCTCAGAGCTCCGCTTCAAAATTCTGCTCATTACAGATACCCCATCTGGTTGGGATGTGGTTCTATATATTTGGCTCACACCATTAAGAGGAAAACTTTGCATACCGGCAAATTATCATGGATGTAAGTGAACTGCCAGGTCTAAAAGACCATCAAGCACCTCAGTGCATCTGTTATGACACCTGGCCTTTCGCATCCAGCACCTGAACACGTGAGGCACAGCGATTCATGTCCCCTTTCCCAGGCAGAAGAAAGAATAAGAGTGCTTAAGAGAATCTGCTTGTAAAACCTACAGCTCTTCCTTCCCATCACCTCAACGTCTGGAAAGCTTCTCCTTAAAGGCTGACATCCTCCTGCTCCTTTATACTCCCTAATCCCTCCTCCCAGGAGTTGCTCAAGTACCTGTTTGGCTTGTTTCCAAGACTCTTCCCACTGCTTTATTGTGCCGTTGGCTTCATCCAGCTCCTGTCGTAGCCGTGCCAGCTCCGCAGCACCTGGACCTGACAGAAATGCAGGTGAGGTACTGGGCGAAAAACTCCCCGAAGCAAAGTGTTCCCATATGCTGCTGTTCATCCCATTTAAACCTGTTTCACAGGGAAATAGAGAGGGTTATGTCACAGGTGCTGGCAATTTCCCCATTTCCTCCCTACCCCTGTGAAATCCAGGATTCAAAAACATCTACATAGGAAAAGGACGACCATCTTAGGAATTACTGTGATCCCCAGGACCCAGGGGTCTGTCACAGAGGGGCTTTATAGGGGAAGCTTCACACGTGATACAGGGAGGACTCAAGAAACTGAGCAGAGGCAACTTTGGAACCAGGCTGTTTTTAGAAGCATCGATTTTAGAGCAGAGCTGACTACCAGCTTGGATCCCCCTTCTCATATGACAACCTCAGAACTGCTTACTACCGTCCCACTTTTCTGCGCACCACAGCCACCAGTGTTGGTGAACACATTGCTTCACACAGCCCACCCAGGTGGTGCCTCCTCTCACACTACATCCTAAGAAAACTTCTGCTTTTGTCTCCTCAGCTTGGTGCTTGGAAAGACAGCCTCACTTCCCAAACGGTGAGACTAAAATGCACCTAACTGTCTGCATATGCAAGAAACAGCACTAACTGGAAAACCCTGTTTATAAACGAGTGGAGGCAACAGTATATACATCAGCTTCATCCCTGTACAGAGTTCTAGCACAAAGCTAGTGATTGGCACCAGAGAATACTAACAAACCACTTCCCTATTTTAGCTTGTTCAAATAATTTCTGTCCAGAAAGACATTTCAAGGCTTAGGAGACAAAGCAGTAGAAAACCAGTTGTAAAACAGGCTATTTTTCACAGACTCCAAAGTTTGTACTCTTTTAATAACAAAAATACTTTTACTTAAACTAAGCATCCACACTTTGTGCTTGGGGGAGAAAAAAAGCTGGTAGTAGGAAAAGCTCATACTGAAACAGAGCTATTGAGTGATGTGGACTCTTATGCACGCAGACATGCACCAGTCTGATGTGGCAGTCATTTTCATTTAGTGGTGCTCACCACTGGCTGTGGACATTCCTAAATCTAGTTGCATTTGATAATTCTGATCTTACAGCACCCAAACTGACCGTGTCTGCAAGCAAGCTCTGGGGCCAATGGTCTCTCAGTGAGGGCTAACCCAGCACCACTTATTTCCCAGTTAGTGCCAGCCAAGACAGTTACAAAAAAAGTACAGCTGAAAAACAGTAACTTGGCTTCACCAAGGGCTTAGGTGCATTAACAAGTCATTTAGCAGAGCAACAAGGGCTCTTTGCTGGCTCAGGCCACTTACCATACACCTATTTCAGCTGCTCTGATGCATGCTTGGTTGAGAGCAATTTTGTTTTTAAAGCTCCAGTTTCCTTGAAAAGGAATCTAGCACTAAGCAGGATGCCGGCAAGCCACAAATTCTGCCATAATGCTGACCAAGCTTTTCTCGCCGTTTCTTTTTACTCCCTCTTTCCACCTGCTGTTCTCATTTCACATTTGAGGTAGCAAGCCCCTTTGGTCAGGAGTGTGTTCTCTGCACATTTTGCATCTAGCACAGTGGGAACTAGCCCAGGACTAGGTATTTTTAACTCAACTGCAATACCAATAAGTAATACCTGCGCACACTACACACTAACTTATGTGCATTCAGCAAGTCACGTAGACAGATTCCAGACTCCCAGCCGCTAGGTTACTATTTCAATATCTTATCAAAACCTCAGCGAAAATGGTCTTGTTGTATTATAGGAAAATACGTAAGTTTTTTCTTAAAAATAAATTATTTAAATGCATTTGTGAATTTCCTGCATTTCTTTGGCTTTTTATTTATATAACTACATAATCAAAACAAATATAACTGCTTAACTTGTTTCTTCTGCAATTAAAAGCAGGCCTTATCAGCAAGTTTTCCTTTTCTTACTGAAACTGAGATGAACAGCCAGCCTCAACACTAATTAGTAGCAGAGATGCCCTCTGATGTCTCATTACAGTAATTGTAAAAGCTGTTAAAGTCAAACAAATAGCAATCGCAAGGCACGGAAGCATGGTTTTGGCCTGTGCAAACAAGGGATGCAGTTACACAGATTAAGTGTGTGTAGAAATAGACTACAAAAGCATGTCATAATTTTTATCATGTTAAGCTGAATATTAAAGTGTAGCTCAAATTTGAAGAAGCATTTACGCCTAGTATCAGAGAGAATATTTACTGTTACTAACAGAAATGAGCGGAGCCAGTGTCACCGTAGCCTTGAGCCCACCAAACAGTTTTATTTCTCAGGTAACCCTGTGTCTTCATAATAAAATACATTCGGCCCCTCAGTTCCCAGTTCTGCCTGATACAGCTGAAGCTCCAAAGCAATTTCTCTTCACAGTCCNGAAACTTGGACACTCTCTCCAGCACAGTCCAGGCCTATTAATCTATCCTGAATTCACACAGGTCTAGCCATTCACAAGTAACACCTCCAGCAAACCATCCCATCTCCATAAAGTAATCCCTCTAGCTGAGCATCCCTAATGGTGTCTGGACTGTAATTTACTCCCCGCAGAGTTCTTTAGGGAGCAAAGGGGACAAAGCTGCAACACTAACTTTTTGCAAAGTCCATACTGCAAAACTGCATGCAGAGTGCCAAAGAGGAGAGAAAAGTACAATGACCCTGTCTGCTCTAGAGCTACCAGAAGCCAATCTGACCTACAAGCAGTCCCAAGGGTCATCAATCCCCACCTCAGCTAAGCAAAGCCGAGGACCCAACTCTGAGCTTTGTGCAGAGCGATGTCTTCGCACCGCACTGGTGGCAGGAAAAGGCACAGCTCTTTTCCCTGAAAGGCATCATCAGAGCAAGTCACTTAACCCATCTGTCCCTTTTTCTCAGGCTAGATACATGGGAAGCAGCAGGAATTGCTCCCTTGTTCACAAGGTTTTAGCCGATTTTTGGTAAAGCAGCTTCTAGTACTGTTGCTCTTTTCATAGGAAGAAGAGATACAAATGGCAGCAGTGAAATAATACATCAAAATTAAAGCTAACTTAAAAGAAAATACTTACATGGCACAGACAGGCATGTACATGGGACACACACACTGTGCATTTACCTAATGATCCATGAGAAGCTGATGTCCCCAGGAATGTGTTTTCTGATTGGCTTAAGTGTCCCTGGGGCTGATGAAGGAAATGCGATGAGAGGCTGACCGGTGGAGAAGGAGAGGCAGAGTGAAAGGAGGCAGAGCTTCCAAGGGACCCGGGGATATTTACAGGAGCAGAACTTTGCAGCAAACTCCCACCTGGACAAAGAACACACAGAGAGGATGGCTATGTATGACCATGAAGCATGGGCACAGTGCAGGAGTTAAGAGCAGAAGGCGTTAGGTTCCCTTTCTCCTCCCTAAGCCCGTCAGGATTCCCTCCACTTCTCATCATGTTTCATTCCCCTCTCAGCCTTTCAAGAGGAGCGCTGAAGCTGCCATCCCATGAACCACATAGGTTAAGACCCTCCAGAGTTTAATGGACTACTCTTTCATCGGCCAAAGCAACAAAATGTTTTCTGAGCAGAGTTCAGCCCCTGTCAGTCTAGAGAAGATGAATTTGGTATCTGGTGAAATACTTTGCAATGAAAAATTCACTTCTAAAACATGTGCCTCTACCTTTAATGCTTCCAAACAACCTGTAGTGAAAAGACTATCATGCTGGGTCAGGTCATGTTCTTAACCACTAAAAATCAGTGACTAGCTTTAGTCATTTCAAACATACTTGAGTGCCTAGATCTATCAGTAATAAAAAACCCCAAATAAACAAAAGCCCATCCTCCAAAGACATCACACTTCCCTTACACAAGAGGTTATTCTGCCTGCCACACACAGACTGAGGGAGATCTCAGCCCTGTTCCCCACTCTCTCCTGATCTCCCTTCTTAGAAGGTCACCAGGTACCACCCAGACCTGATGTAAACAGAGGTAAAAGCAGTGTGGAGGATCTCTAAGCCACTGTAGATGGGTAGCGGCAGAAGCAGGGCTGTCAGCAGACATGCACAGTAAACTCTCTGACCAGGCTCTTCTCTTTGGTAGGTAAGTGGAAGTGATATTCTTTAGGGTTCCTTCCACAGGTCCCTTCCTACCTCAATACAGCTTCAGGCAGTGTAGTTCTCTTGGAAACCTTCAGACAACCAAAGTTAGCTCCCATTCAAAAACCTGTCTCACACAGCGAGGCTAGCTAGGACCTACAACAACTTCCAAAAATTTATGAGACACTTCATTTTTCCCTGGACGCTATTAGAGATGGGTAGAAGAGGCCTCAGCCTACCTCCATGTATTAAAATGAGACATACATTACAGGAATCAAGTCAGCAGACCATGATGACACTCTGACAGATGGATAACATTACCAGGTCAGTGAATTTCTGGTTACTGCTAGGGAGAGTTTTCTGCTTAAGATACAAATCGTAACACTTTGGCCTGTTTTTAAAGGTATCAGATGCCTTCTAGAGTCTACTTACACGCCTAAAAAAAAAATCAAGCAAGTCCCATTCAGTCTCAAGAAACATCCCCAAGACACCTGGGCCCAATGACAAGAACTCAGCTCTGCTAGTCAATAAGGGCAAGCTTTCGCTTCAAAGATGCTCAGCGGTTGCCAGAGTTTGTTATAATGGCTGTTTTAACCAATGTTATTTTGGGACTGGTTTTAGAGCTTTGTTGGGCTGGCTCCACTGAGGTGACTGGGCAACACTGCTTGGCAGAAGATAAAGAAAGCTCTGTGCTTTCATGTACCTATCATGATGCCACTTGTGTGGGGCACTGTGCTGCTGTCAAATGTCTTCTCCAGGGCAGCCACTCCGAATTCATTCAGGTCCAGGTCATCCAAGGCAGACTCTGCCAGACACAGAGGTACCAATTATGTTATAAAGGACCAACAACTTCAAGAGATAGGATGGCCCAAAGAGCCTACATGCAGAGGAGCCTTCGCTCTCTATTTGTCAGTCTGCACGGCCCTACTCTCCGCCCTGTGCAACGCTGTTCTTAAATGGTTTGGCAGAAGTGTCATGGGCAGCTTTTCAGTTCAGGTTCTTTCGCCTGATTTGATTTCTTTTTGTCTCAAAGTATTCCCAAATGTTATATGAAAACAAAAATTTGATGAAGTAACAGCAGTTCCCATAAGTCTTCCCCAAACTGCTCTTTTAAGTCTGTCCATAATATGCAGTAACACTGGCTTACGACATGTCTGGGTCTGGCTTGTGCTTTGTCCCTGCTTTGCTGAAGAGCCACTCAGAAAACAAATACCAGCGGAAGCGAACACTTGAAAAACATCTCTGAGGTTCAAAGATAGGGTAAAATAAAGAAAGCTTATGAATGCCTGCAAATGTTATACCTATTTGAATATGCCTCATCAGTAATCATGATCAATGTAATTCCATCCCACACATGCCCACTCATTTCTATTATTATTTTTAACAAATCAGTGAGATCACCTCAGAAATGTTAGATTAAAAAAAAGGAACAGGTGACCAAAAAACCCGTACCTATCTAAGAGGAGTGATTCTACTCTCTGGACTCTCCTGTTCTCCTTTTTCTTACAGCCTCTGTCCTACACTCATGAAGGGCAAGTCCTTACAATCTACCTGGTGGGAACCCTCGCTACAGAATTGTCATTTAGAATGTAAGGGGTTGTAGCTGTGGAAAATGCCCCTGTGATTTCCTGCCTACTCCAAGACCTTTTTGTCACTTTGACAAAACTAAAACTAAGGCCCTTTCAACCATCTGACATGCTGAGTAAGTGGCTCAGAGGCCTTCTGTTGGTTCCGTGGGTGAATTTCATCCATAATGACCTGCAGAAAACATCAGATGTGTCACAGTCACAGAAAAAGCTTACAGCCTCAGGAATCTGCCAACAGTGACAGAGACGAAAAACTGGAGTTCACGCGAACACCCATGCTATTTCAATTCTCATACCTGGTGATCCACATCTGCGGAAGCCCTATTAGCATAAGTAAAAAAGGCAAAGTTACCTATGACAGACTCAACGGTGTCACTGGTTGGGTAGAAAGGAAGGGCATTGGCATTCATGCCTGGTATGCTGCTGGTGCCGGCAGGGCTTGGTGGCGTTGCAGCCAGACTGGAGGTGATACTAGAGGAGATGCTGGATGTCAGTGGGCTCCCCACCGGGAGAATACCCAGTATGTCCTGAAACAAGAGGTTTAAAAGGGAAAGAGGTAGGAAATAAAACATCTTTATAGAAGAATCCCTTCAGAAACATGCAGGAATGAGCCAAATATCAGCAGCAAACCTGTTCCTGCCTGCTTCCAACCTGACAGATGGCTGCTGCTACTACAGGGCTGGGGGTGGGGGAGAGATTAACAGCTTTTCTTTAATTTCTCCCAACTGTTCTGCATTCTGTACTCTCCCCACCCCAGTATTACAAACATCCTTCAGGCTGCCCCAGAATTAACTCTGGTGACCCACAGGTTGCACGCAATCATAGGGATCGGTCAATCACTCACTCGAACTTAGCTCAGCACATGACTTCAAACCTGATACTAAATTCTCTTTGCTGAATCCCTGAACTTCGATGACTCCAGAGATCCGTTCCAGCTCAATTTTCTGAAACTTGGACACTCTCTCCAGCACAGTCCAGGCCTATTAATCTATCCTGAATTCACACAGGTCTAGCCATTCACAAGTAACACCTCCAGCAAACCATCCCATCTCCATAAAGTAATCCCTCTAGCTGAGCATCCCTAATGGTGTCTGGACTGTAATTTACTCCCCGCAGAGTTCTTTGTATCCACAGACATTTCTTGCATCCTTGTCTGTGGTGGTGCGAGCACTGAGCTAGGTTGAGAGTCCTACCAGCAGTACCGTACCTGTTTGGGCTGTAACAAAGGTTGCTCCTGGCTCCTGTGTTCCAGTGAGTGGGACTTCATTTTTGCTTGCTGCAGTAAAGAAACGAACAAAAAGATAAACGGAGGGACTAGCAGCAAAATTAAAGGTGGCCAACTGCTGGCTTTGGAGAGGCCATGGGAAACACAGTCCCCTCCTCTCTTACAGCCTACTCTGGGCACTAGAGAATTCAGAGCGCAGGAAAGCATAGCAAACTGAAAACATTCCAAGTAATTTGCTTTCTACATAGCAAGACGTCACCCCTAGAGTTATGCAAAGACTTGTCACAATTACATTTGCCTTCTGCTACATAAGTCCTCTGCTAGCACAAAGGACACCTTAAGCAGCAAGACAGAAAATGAATTATTTTATCTTGCTACAAATAACTCATCAGCCCTACTGGTATCTTTAAAAAGGGCCAGAAATGGCAAGAGGCGTGCTATGTTTTTAAATTACGTACACGTTTTTCATCTTTGGGAAAATAACATACGTAGATTATGTTTTCCCTCAGACTTTTCCAGCTCCCAGCTAGGATTGCAAAGTAAAATACACTGATAACCAATTTTAAAAGAAAGATCACCAGAACAGATTTTACAAAATTTCCTTCCCCGAATCCATTCACACAGAGAGCTCAAAGCTATAAAACAAACATAAGTGGGGTCAAGGCTGTCCGGAATTGCAAAACTGCATGAAGGCCAACATACATTTACAACTCTACTATCCAGCCTAAAAAATTCAGCTTAAGGACCTTGCAGCACTATATCCTTAACGGGTATCAACCCTCTTGCCTCACAACATCAGTCAATTCTGCACTACAATAACCAGAGCTGGGAAGGAAGTGGCCTCGCAAGCTTGTCAGTGTGTAATGGTCTGTTCTGCCGGCCTTCCTCTGTTCCTGCCGCACTGCTCCAAGCGTAAGGCATGGGAAGATCAATCACACCCTCTGTGCACAGAGAGGGAGCAAAAAAGTGCCGAGAGTCAGGGCTGCTTGTTTTCTTGCTACCCACGCCCCCCAAAGTCTGAACCAGAGACATAATTCAGGCATAAAGTCTGCTCGATTGTTTTTATTGCAAATGCAGGCAGGCAGCATCTCTGCAGGGGAGATTCAGGCATGATGTACAACAGCAGCGCATGAGACGCCATGCTGACCCAAAGTGATACGCCTTGACTCTTTGGCTTAAACAGTCTTATGAAAAAGATAAATGATTGCTGGAGAGGGATGACACAACCAGACAGGCAAAAGAGCAGCACAAGAATTTCATCTCTTGGTTTTACTTAATTAAATCATTTTCTCTGCTCAGCTGTATGCCTACTGGCAGATGGGGAAGTCAAAGCCTGGCAAACAGGCAGTTGAGATACAGACGCAAAGATCCTTCTGCGGTGGGTACCACTCTCTCACGCTTCCCTGAACAACATACGCTGCGTTTACATACAGCAAAACCAGCCCTGAACCGATCACAGGCTTGTTTTCCTTTGTGTGCTATAGATGCATTACGGTAGTGCATCTGTGTGTGTCTGATAACACGCTTGCTAGATTATCCAACACATCCCTACCCTGTTTGACACTCATATGAACACAAAATGTGCTATCAACAGACGTCAGCAGCTTAAGTGAAGGCACATACGCAGCCATACCTCCCCCCCCACCCCAGAGGCTTCCTGCCAATGTAGCTAGCTGGCTCTGGTGCAGTTAAGTCTTAGTGGAAGGTTTTTTCCTTTAAGGAGGAGAAAAAGTGAACACATTTCTAAGCTAGTCCCAATCCCCACTGCCTTGAACTCATGCAACATAACTGAAAAATAGAGCAAACCAACTGTCGCCACTACACCGGTCTCCTTTAGCTCTAAATAACATCAAAAAGGGCATACACCAAGATAGAAAAATCGAAGGGCAGGTTGAAATTCTCCAGCTCACTCTGGTGCAGTCAGGGAAGAAAACAGGGGACATAAATTACGAGTCAAACTGAATTTTCTGACCAGCACGGAACACATCTACTGTACTGTGTGGCAGGACTTAGGAACACCTCCTGGTCGTGGCATTTGAGTCCTTCCAGTGCAGCCAGCATTTTTCCAGCTTGCTAAATCTTTTGGGACTCAGGAAAAGTATTTTTAAACGCTGGCTCAGCCTTACCACAAACTACGTGGAACCTATTAACACAGAAGGTGCGTTTTTCATTCTACTAAGATAGAAACTATTAGTACTAATTCTACAGAAGAAAAATGACAGGACTATTGCAGAGCTGAGCCAGAGTGTCTCAAGTTTTCAAACAGGGGCAAACAAAGTTAGATGCCTAATTATTGGTCTAATTTACAGGGTATATGAGAATCTCTCTGTACCCACTGCAGCCAAAGGGAATTACAGAGGGTTTTAAAAAGTAAGTAATTATAGATTAAAAGAAAATTAAATCAGGACACTTAGGAGACACGTGATTTTGTCTGTAGAAGCCTAGCATAAGGCAACTGTGATTACTTCCATCTATATCTTAATAGCTATTTATTCCATTCACTTAATACAAATTTTTCCTTAATTAAAGCCACATGAGTAAGAAGCTACCTGCATACAGTATCTTTGTAGCAAGGTCTGGACTTCAGACATAAATGCTCATCCTCTGGCCCTCCTTTTAAAAGTTCTATTCATGCCCCATCCCCTTTCTCCTTGGCTTAGGCTCGCTGCCCATTTTCTCCAAAGCAGGGCCTCCCTGGCACTCTGCCTCTACTGGCAGGAAACAGGGGTTCTCTCAGTCCTTCAGCTTTGGGTTCACTCCTCCTTTACAGCAGAGGCAACAGAGAACGAGCACATGTTTCTTCTTTTGTTTCTAAACAACTGCCCTGCCTGCAAGAAGTGCCAGGATCACAGTATGGTCTGCTCTCACCCCAAAAGACGTGTTGCATCAATTTGCAATTTCCTAAGCCACATCCACGTTAAGCAAGACAATGCAAGCATTTATAAGAAGGCGTACATGCATATAGCTTAATCTGCATTTGTCACTTAATCATTTTAATTAGACGAAACAGTGTTTTAAGACTGGTCCTACTGCAAAGTTTGGTCATACTTTCTTAAAGCTGTAAAAATAAATAAAACAAAACCCTGAGTCTGCTTCTAAATGCAACTACTTTACGCAAGATCTTGTCTGGACAGGCTATTTCTGCTGTTTTCTCATAGCAGTGCAATACCAATGCAGCAGTGTAAGCTTATTAAGGCCATCTTTAATATCACAGACAAGAGTTTAAATGTAAAGCTGGGTTGAAAGCAGCATTTCTGGTCATCTCTGTTTTCAAGCAACACAGACCAGGTATTTTTATTATTTTAAAAAAAGAACTTGTAGGAAATATTTTTTGCCAATGCCTCTTCATCAAAGTAGCTATTCCCTCCCCTAAAATCTGGATGATGTTCTATTATATCTACAAACCCAGTGAGGAACAAAAACTGAGACCAGGCTCTAGGTTGAACTCTGCTAACTTGGAAGGGATGGTGCAGAGAAACTATGAATTCTAACATCAAGAAAGGAAAGTCACAATAAGAAGTTGACTGTGGAAAAGCTCATGTGTGGCAGAAGAAATGGAAGAGACTGTTCTAGGCATAGGGAGCAGTCTGAGTAAGGCATGACACCAAGAAGATGACTGAGGAAGCAGCAATGCAAGACTCGGATATCCAAATAGGGTAAGAGGGAATGCCATTACAGAGGCAGGTTGGGTAAGAGTGCAGAGGGTTCCTCAAAATGAGAACGAGGGATTCAAATCTAACACAGAAGCCACAGGAGAGAGTCAAGGATCACAATGATAAAGCCAGAGAAGCAAGAGAAAACCAGTATGATATTTTTAATACACCTGAGAAGTGAATGGTGAAAACAGACGACAAACCAAGTCATGGATATCAAGGTAAGAGTTCTGAGTGAGAACAGAGAAGGAAGGATGAGTTTCCATGAGACAGTACAGCAAAAGAAACAGCAACTCTTGGCAAGGACCTAAATATGGAAAGAGAGAGCAAGAAGTGATATGTGGGAAGTTACTCTGGGTCAACACAGGACAGTAGTTGGGAGGGATAGGAAAACAAGCAGCAGCTTGACTTCTACAAACTGAGTGTGCGATGGCAGCTAGGCAGACGAGAACAGACGCAAGATGGAAGAGACAGGAAGGGAGGCTGAAAGCAACAGCAGAGATCTGAGAATCGCTAATGAGAATGGTGCTTTCTCATTTTCGTTCCTTGAAAAACAAAACCACATTCAAGCTAGACTAGGCAATTTCTCATTCTTCCTCATCCCCCCAACTCTTCTATCCAATATTCCCTACTAACCTGGCATTTGAAACTCTTCAAATACTCGGCCCCCACCTGATCTTCTCGCTCAAACCCCGGTGCTTTCTTGTAGCTGCCAGCTGCTGTTACTGAGTCTGGAGGAAAACCAATGGTCTCCAAGCTGTGTGGCTTTCCAATGGCGCCAGGAGGAGACCCACATATATTAGATGGGCTTCCGAGACTGCTGTTCCTACAAAGAATCTAATAGAAGGAACAAGTGTCAGGAAAGTACAGCCAGCAGCAACGACTCAAAGAGGAAAGGCATCCCACAGAAGAGCTCATTCACCTCACTGTTTGGGCACCAATTATACTGACAGTCAACACAAGCATACAAGCTTCCAGTGAACAGTAATCAAAAACCAGGAAGAAGCTCCAGTAGATTTATACTGGATTTATACAGTCCCACAATTACGGTTTTAGTGTCATTACTTTGTACTGGAGTGCAGTCTTATAAAAAAAACATCCTACTCTAGTGACATTTATTCTTTTTGAGGCCTCAGATGCGACTGATCAAGTTTCCAAATCTGATCAAAACTCTCTTTCCTTAGGCTACAGTGGATCCTGTCTGCACTCTGAGCAGTAGTGTGAAACCTGGAAAGGTGCTACGGCAGTCAGAACAACCAAGCGTATCTGAGCTACGTGTAATACTGTCTCTTCAGCTTTCTAGTTGGAAATCTGGAAGTTTTAATGCAGGCACAAGCCAGGTATCAACAGCTGCACTAAAAAACCCAAGGATTTCCAACAGTTCCATTCTTTGGACTATAACCAGGGATCACAACCACATGCAACAAGGCTAGTTTTGCACTGTAGATGAAGCCACAGACAGCAGCAGAGGAGATTAAGATGAGTTTTAGAGAAAGTGCCTACCTGGATCAATGCAGATATCCCATTTCACTGGGACAAGAAATTATTTGCCTGCACTGGCAAGTATGACTGTGCTCCAGACAACATTTAGACAGCTACTGCTACCACAGATTCAGATGTGGCACAGTCTGGGCTGGCATTAGAAAAAAGGAGCATCCTACAATGTTTTGATTTTATTTTTATACAGACATTCTGCTGTCCACGCTTCCCTACAGTCGCAAAGATACTACTCACTGTGGTGGAGGTGGGGCTAGTTGGCAGAGTTCCTGATTTATTCCACACCTACAGTGCAAATACAAAACAGAACAGGCCACGTGAGGCTGGCTGCTATAGGGACCTTTTTCTCTGATTAATTCATCATGTAAAATGATCACCAGCAAAGCCATATTTGTTTGCAATCTACATGCAGATGCCCTGTGGAGCGATGAAGTCACAGAAAGACATGTGTTGCCATTTGGCATATATCCAAGGATTAGAAAAGACTGTTTAAAAGACTAAGAGCTTGAGATAAAAAAAGACGTAAACAGTCTGTTAAGTGGAAGATATCTTCAATTTCATTGCAGTTTTCAGAGAATTTAGACGATACATTCATAAGATGAAGGGGGTTTGTTTCTTACTGCTTTCCAGTGTTGTTTAGCGAGAGAAAATATATGTCCTGACTTTTCAAGATCTGTTTAGAATTCTAGCTGCAATCAAGTTCAGGAGAACTATGAAATGTTCGGTTGGCTTTGGCACTAATAAAAATCGAACTAGCGGCTTCTCTTTTCAAAGAGGTGGAGTAAGATAAAACAGAGGTCTTGAATGAGTTCACCTCATTCTGAACAGTTTCAAATGAGTTAAACTCATGCCATTTTACCTCCTCAAAACCTCAGCCAACCATCTGAAAAGGTTACACACCTTATCAACAGTAGTGCAAACAGGAAAAACTTAACGAACAAAAAAAGCCTCAGCAAAAATGAAGCCGTCCAGCATTCCATGGGCTTCTTATCTGTCTGTGTGTATCTGTCCAGCATTTAAAGATCTCCCTTCTTGTACGTATAACTAGAATAAAGCACTACCAACAATCTGGGGCATTACCTAAACATATTACAGAGTTTAGTTATCTCCAGAAGTAGGAGAGGGAAGAAACCAAGGATATCCTATAACGCAACACACAGTATGCACAGGTTAAGCCTCTGAGATTACATATGTAAACAAGCTCGATTGTAGTTATGTACTTTAGACATTATTGGCTCACAGCCTTTAATTAGAGTACATGGAAACTAAGCCCAACAGGTACCTCCAGACAGGAAGGACTTAAGACTTCATGTGCGGATGTATTCCACTTTCCTGAAAGTACATCAACAAACTCTGCACAAAAAGGAAGGCTTAGAAATTTTATAGGTGAGAGGACAATACTAAAGCCACTGAATTGTATGTTCCAAACAAACAGATCCCTCTAAAAAGCATGGAGCTGAGATCTAAAAGAAAAATGCTGTATCCTTCAGGCTTTTGAATACTTAAGATTTCTCTTCTTGGAAGAAAATAGTACAGTGACTCCAGGAAACCCAGATTTCTAAAATATAGACAAGGCTTCCCCACAGTACTACATACATTACTAAGGTCTGGGGCATGTGGACTGGAAGGGCTGACCGGAACAGAATCACCAGCTGCTGACGGCATATACATCACAGGGCCTGTCTGTGTCGGACTAGACATAGCTGAGGATTGCTGTAAATCTTCATTGAGCGCAGGCTCTGGAAGAAAGAAAAGCACACGGAACATTACTCAAAGCTGTAGAATTGCAATGGAGCACAAGATGTTTAAGAACAAGAATACCTAGCTATTCTTGAGAGAAGAAATATTCCATAAGCATCTACTTATGAGTACAGAAGCAAGGAGAAATCTTATCTGGCAAATGGCCACTACTTATCTAATATTCCTTACATTATTACTGTCATCACTTGTACACTGTGCTGCTCTTTTGTCCATTAAAGCTGCTCCAAAATTATCTTCCCTGCATCAATTGTGTGTTATTCATTCAGCTGTCTTGAACTAAGCAGAGCTTCCTTCATTGCTAGGCACAAAGTTGATGGGTGCATTATAATTAACTGAGGGAGATAAGTTTCCATCTGTGCTCAGTACAAAATATTACCAAAAAAAAGTAACGTACCTAGAAAGGCATACACAAAAAGAAAGCGTCATTGGCTTGGAAGGTAAAGCAGAGATGCTGTAGACTTGCAGTATTTACATCTAACACAACTCAGCATCTCTACAAAAACTATGTAACTGACACTATGCCTGCATCACAGTATCTTTAAAGTACTGGTTTCAACACATTTCTTGCTAACAATCAGTAAAACTCATGCTAAGAGCAGATCTAATAAATGGACTCCTGCTATTTTAATTGAATTAGGCCCCCAGTGTTCACCTTGCTAAGAAAGCACTAAAAGACACAATTCTGTAAGACGCCAAAAGAAATAACCAGGTTGGAATGACCTAAGCGCCACAGAATGCTACTCTGGCTTTAACGTAGTACGGTATCAAGTGCAGTAATCTTGCTAGGAATAAGGCATCTCCTAAACAAAAATACTATGTTATACACAAGGGAATTTGCTAAACACTATTTCTTTATCAAGATTTCATTGTCCCTTAAGCTTGCTGGATCATACTGTGTAGCTGCAGTACTGTGTTTTGGGCCATTATAGCCCACAGCTCTAGCCGTAATTACTGCTTGTCGACAAGGCTTCCTATAAAAGGAACTGCACAACCTGTAGGGAATTGACTCTCACCATTCCTTGACAAAGGTAGCAATTACTAATTCAACCATTTACAAAGCATAATCAAATAACAAAGAGATTTGCTCGAGGCCATGTAGTGAGTCAGTATCAGAGCCAATCTATTGACTT
This sequence comes from Steatornis caripensis, assembly GCA_013398225.1. Lineage (NCBI taxonomy): Eukaryota > Metazoa > Chordata > Aves > Caprimulgiformes > Steatornithidae > Steatornis > Steatornis caripensis. Next base: position 793,579 of record VZSC01014167.1, on the reverse strand, counting down.
CTGAGTAACCTGCTCTAATTGCTGCAAATTCAACAGTGAGGCTGGAGCGCAGAAACTGAGTAGGAGCCATAGGGCCGGGAGCTAATCATTTATCTATGAACGTTAGTATCCACCTGAATATAGAACTTCCACAACCAAAACAGCATCACTAGTTTACAGATGATGAAAGTGAGGATTGAAATAATGCCCTACAAATCAGGGAGCTATCAAGAAAAGAGGATTTGAGGAAAAACAGACAAAAAAGCTGCATATTTTTTCTTCTCGAACCTGACTTAAAGATTTAAACTCTAAGCAAAACTTCATAAATAGTAAAATAGTATTTAATTTTTAAAACAGATCAATACATTATCTGTAACTAGCAATTTTATCCTCAGCTTTTTAAAATATGACACTTTACAACTTAGCTAGGCATGGTTTATCCATGTACAGAAGAGAAGCAGCTTTCTCTGTTTCTGTCCTCCTAAACTGACATACAGAGAACCGAGCAAACAAGAGGGAACAGAAGGAGATACTTCAAGAGACAGGGCAGTGAGAGCCGAGGGCTGAGTCCTACAGACTAACTACTGCCTTCAGCTCTGCCAACACCTCCCACACTAGAACAGTTTTATAGGAATTACCAAAGTTAATACTTGGCTTTTGAAAATCCTTCACAGACGCTCTAGTTTAGCAGCCCTGTATTTTAAACTGTTTTACCCAGAAGCTCTCCATAGCTGAAATACCCATGAAAGATGAGAGAGAAACAGCCCACGTACGTTCTACATGTGCAAAGGCACAGAAGGGTCCTCGGGGACAGCTGCCAGACTGCTGCATATCATTGCATTTGGTGGATTTGTAGATCTAAGGGTGGGGAAAAAAAACCAAAAAAACCAGACATGAACAAGAAAAAACAGTGACCAGCAGCCCAGGTACAAAAGTACTACAAAGAGCAAGACAGGAAAGCAAGACAGGAACACAGACAGCAGGCGCAAAGGCCAGCAGAGTTCAGGGTGATCATTTCAGTGCTTTGCTTTAAAGAAAGGAAAACCCGCTATAGTTACAGAAACACCACAATACGCCCATCACAGCTAGAGCTCACCCAAAGATCAACCCATCACACATCAGCTCACCCAAAGGTCACCCATTTGCCATAAAGTCCCTCAGTTTCACCAGAAGCTCCATGGATATTACGGATGGTAAAAGATAGGAAACACTTGACAGATGACAGCACAGAAAGTTACAGCCACATGTTTGCAAGGAAAATAACAAACCATTGACAATGACTGTAGGAAACGGATTATTCCCCTTCCCCCCAGTTTGACAGGCGGTGACAATGGTTACTTTGCCGATACAGGCCCAACAAAGCTTTTCAACACTGTAACATGAAGCAGACTAGGACAAGGTCTTCATTACACTTTCTGTAGGGATACTGGAATGTTCTGGGCACGTTCACAACTAAGAGCTTGGTGGATTTTAGCACCAGTTTGTGAGTATCTATGGTTTAGTGTGAACATCAACCAAGATTTTTTCCTCAAGGAAACAGATGCTGTATGCTCACCTGCCAACTCACAACACGCTTTCAAAAGGACCCCCACCCATACACAAGACTGCTCTGACACTTGAGTTTTTCCCTACTTTTCTTACCTCCTCCCACATGGTCTACCTAACAAAAAGGCACTCTTTTTTGTGTGTCAAGCAGCTGAATTTCAGCTCACTTCCAACATGCAGTTTCTCTGTATCTCAGGACCACACTACAATGAGCCCACGTACTCTCCCAGCTGGCACACTACTTTACTTTATAAGCCTGGAATGCCTTTGCTTTTCTAGTCAGCTACCAAACGGAGCAAGCGGGGTACTGTACCTCTGGATGGAACTGCTGTTCTGTGCGAGTGTGGCAGTATTGGCATGAGTCTCCATTTTCACACTTACTGGGATCTCCCCACTCATCTCCATGTTTCACACTGGGACATGGTGAAGATCTGTGTAAATAAGGTCGCAGGAGAATGCATCAGACTCACAAGTGTGCTTTGAGCTTTGCTTCCTCGATCGGGAGGCAGGTTTGGCTGCCCACCCTCAGCTGCACAATCTGTTTGGCTGGCTGCTGCTTTCCCAGCCCCCACCCTGCTGCTATTGCATCTTCTTCCCCTTCTTCCAATTTCCCAATGAAAGAATCATGGCTTAACTCTCCATCTGAAACCAAATACGACCTGAACCAACATAACTTAACAATATTAGCAGCTGATGTGATTAGTGTCAGAGATGTTAGGTCTGGTTTCTGTTTTGGAACTGTACATTCATAGAAAGCTAATAAGTTAATTGGCTAGCCCTAAAACACATAATAGCCTTACAGTGCTATGTTTCCAGGGTTATAGTATGGCCATGTGGAACAGAGGCTGAGTCAGGTCACTGGGGAAAACGCAGCTCTGTTTTCTTTCTCCCAGCCAGGAACAGTTCTTTTTCCCAGCTCTGAATTTTTACCGTGACCTACTTCCCCTGCTCTTTATACTCTTAACCATTCCCTCAAACAACAGCAGAGGGAAGCAGATAGCAGCAGCAGACGCCTGCATGAAAGGCAGCCACATCAGCCGAGGGTGGGGAAAGCAACACAGAAGCGAGCAGAGATCAGGAAGGGACCAACTTTCACCTCTTCCCTTCCAAAAGGGCCCAGGCAGGGGCAGAAAGCACACAGCTGCTGCCTGAAGCCCAGCTCAGTGTTTCGGTTTCTCCTGAAAGCATTGGGATGAGCATTACTTTGATTTTTATTTGTTCCATTTTTAAAATAGAGGATTTCAGTGCCAATTCAAAAATTTCTGCAA
>VZSC01014167.1:768713-780629 GCA_013398225.1 Steatornis caripensis | reverse complement strand
GGGGGGGGGGGGGGGGGGGGGGGGGGGGGGGGGGGGGGGGGAGGAAAGAGAGCATTTAAAGAATAGTGTCATACCAAAATAATTACCCCAGAATGGATATTCTGGAACTGCTATTCAATTTCCCCGCATTGGCAATTCCCTCTAACACCCTTACACATCTCTCAGCAAATCAACAAGGGCTACTGGAAGGCTGGGCTTTTTAAGGAATCCCTCGGCGTAGCAAGGGGTTCGGCAGGTTGCCCTACCTTGGGGCTTTTATTGCTTCCAGTCACCGCGGAGCCTAAGCCCTTTCAGTGAAAGGGTTTGATACCAGTATTCCCACGGCGTCTCATAAAATGCTAGCACTGCAATGCAAAGCAAGCTTCCTGACAGGGAACATAGCCTCCAACTCCCAAGTTTTCTTGGGATTTGGAGAAAAAAAGTGAAACAATCTAACTTCATAGGAGCTGTAGTACCTCGTTCCCAGGGGTGGGCGCAAGGCAACCAAATCCCTCACAGACAGCTGCAGCCTACCAGCAGCCTGGTTTACAGCCTGCCTAAACCTCTGCAAGGAAATGTTCAGCATCCTTCTAATAGCAGCAGTAGTTAAGACAAGTCTGTTTCAATAAACACTATTTTGGACTTACTGGCAGATGTAATCCAATACTGAAAGAGAGCCTCACACCAGTCACTGCTGAATATCACACCATAACAAATACTTTTAGCCGCGATCTTGAAGGTTTTCATCATGATTTCAGGAAAAGTTCTGACCAAGTTCTACCAGTAATCTCCATCAGTTACTGTGACTCACCACTATTGGATATTCCCCCATTTTCCATATTTCATGGTATTTTTTCCAAATAACCTCGCAGACCTGACCGAACCCTCACACTTCACACCAAGGCTTTTGCATATGCCATGCATCACTTGACACGAAATGCAAACATCTCTCTCTCAGTACATCTCAACAACTATCAGTCTATTTGCCTTTCCATACCCTCACCAGCCAGGTGCAGTTTTGTAAACCCTGAAAAGATTAGAAAGCATTTAAATCTCAAAGAAAAATATACGGATCACTTTATGAAAACAAAAGGCTGACTGTGAATGTGGGGAAGGAGAAAAGGATGAGGAAAAAGTTTCAGTAAGCTCACATCTGTCAAGAAGATAGACTTCACATGCCTCAGTGTTTTCTTTATCACCTAAATAAATTGAACCATCAACTGGAAAAAGGTCACACAGCAGACAGCACTGTGTGATTTTAGAGCTGTTAGATTTCCCCTTCTCCATTAGAGCTTGACAATAATGTCAGTCTAAGGGCGAATAAAGAAAGTGGGAGTTGGAGAGACTTATTACAGATGCATGGAGTTGGGCTTGTTTGGTTGTGGAGGGATTTTTTTTTGTTTCAAGAGTTCATATAACTCATTCTGTACCTCAGTGATCAGAAAGAAAACTGCTCAGACCCATAGCCCATTGCTCCCCCACTTTCTGATAAAGAAATAGGTAGGCAGCACTCACCAGTTTTCCTTTTTCTAGGCATCTGATCCATCTAGCAGGTAAAGTTGAGCTGTAAGCTTCCAAATAAATGCTAAAGGACAGCAAGTACTGCAGAAGCTAAAGCACAAACTGCTAGATTAGAGAAAACTAAGGATAACACACTAAGTACAACAGTCAGAGCCAACAGTAACCCAATCGCTACTGTAACTCTATTTCTGGATTTCAAAGCAGATCATGGAGTGGACACCACCACAACTAATTCAATTCAGCCGCAAGGAAAGAACTATCTGCTACCCATACTTTATAGATAAGAACTTTAACCAAGTGACCACAAAAGTCCATACTAAAAATAACACGTGTTGGCAACTATCAGAAATGATCGGGACATTTTTCAATGAAAAGAAAAATGTCAGATGCAAACAGTTGTGACTTGTCTACACCAAAAAAAGTAAGGAAAAACAAAGAGACACACTGTATACAGCGTGGTGCCAGCCCATCACGGGAAGACAGCCTCGCACCAGTTTTGGGCAAAGCATTGTTTGGTTTTCACAGTTACAGCAAAAACTGGCTTTGTTTTGAGAGAAATACCATGTTGTAGCTAAGTAGCTCACCAACGCTCCGTCTTGATGAGGAAAGAAAAACCGAGGCTTTCAACTCGGAGTTAACTCACTAAAATGAACATTTATCACGTTTGTGAACAGCCAAGACGCAAGCTCCACTGCCTGACGCTGTGTTACAGTCTGCAGGTGTCGGGGGAAAGCCGTGCTCGTTCAGACTTCTCTCGAGCTGTGCATCCCTTAGGCTTGGCATGCATTGCGTAGTGTCATTCAAACCCGACAAATAAAACAACTTGAGTCATTTTTTTGGCGGTGTGTTCTCTTTAAAAAGCATAAACTCGTTGCATCAGTAGACCATGAAATGTCTATGACCAAGCCATGCCAATGAAATGCATTTTGAACACAAGCGTTTGTTTACACTGAGCTTTCACCTTTTCAATTAAAACAATCCAAGCACAGGCACAAGCAAACATTTAACTGCGCTACATTTCAGAGATGTTTCCTTAAAAGCCATTCAGCAAGATCCAGAGTTCTGCATAAAGCCTTGAGTTTACATTTACATTTCCTTGAGTTCGATCTCTTTTTCCCAAATTCGTTGGCCATGAATATGTATTACTTGACATGACCTCAAAATTAACTAAGCATTTAGACAGTTCATTCAATGGTTTAAAAACACAGCCAATTTTTTCCAAGTTTAAATGACATATTTTCAATTTGACACTGCTAGTTTATGTAAACGACACAGCTGTGCCTCAAGTACACCTCCCTGTTTTCAAACACGGATTGCCCCCAACCGAGACAACCCTCATCACTCTGTGGGTTGGTTTCTGCTCTACAAACTATTTAGCTGCCATTAGTCCTTCCCTACAGCACCTGTGTTACATGCTGAGTCTATGAAAACAGGATCATACCGAAATAATTATTTTTCAGTAACATGTGGGTTGAGCCTAACTGCTTCAGTGAAAATACTGGAGCTTCCTGCATCCAGACAGCTGTACACTGTTAAAGGTTTATACCCGGTTTAATTGTCAGCACAATATATCAACATGTGCTTAAGTATGAGCAGTTAAATATTTTACTACTGATTACTTTGCAAAAACATCCCCCCACAGACTTGTCTATTGTAGTCATTTATTCAGCTTCTAGCTGGATAAATTTGCTATCTTGCATTAACCGGATTGGATGGATGATGCTCCTTTATCCCAGCGTTAGTGATGGCAGCCCCAGACACATGGAGAACGTCTGCAGAAAGGCAGAGTTCAAATGGCGTTAACGTGCAGCAGCTTTGCTGTGCTACACTACAACAAATTAAGGTCTGAATAATACACTGATGTCCTGCACTGTAAAAATTAAAAGTTCCAGCTTCTAGTAATTTTTTGCACTCTGTACTTCTCTCACCATCGATTCAATCGCTAACAAAGCCTACCCAGGGCTAGCAACTGTAGAAACACTACTGAAGGCTGGGAACAGGGCTGGGCTGTTTTAAAACTTGTGTTACTCACTCTGCTAGTTCCCCAAAACAAAACATCCCACATGCAAAAATTCATACAGGCTAATTCAGAAAAATATTATTTCCATGCAAGCCATTACATAGCTCAGGGTTTCAGTTACAGATTTTTATGAGCATTTTTAGGCAGCTAACCTTCAACATCTTGTCTCACAAGAGGTGCTTCAGAAATAGAGCACAGTAGCCTTCCTTCTCCTGGCCACGCCAAGAACCCTCGTGATTTAACAACCAGCTCGTAGATCAATCACAGCCCCATACTCACAACAGTTTTAAGACAGTACACGCACTGTTTGAAGGTCTATGCCTACACGGGACCAAAACCAGAAAACCAAAACTCCACAAGAAGCGACGGCTCTGTAGTGCTCTCATCCAGACCAATCTACATTTGAAAATGAAATGGCATCTGCTTCTTCTCAGGTTAAATGCCAACGAGATTTGCAGCAGCCTCTTTGGAAAGGCTTACATTTGTGAACAGACATTTTCTGTTGTGAGTCTGAAACAAAACACTGTGATTATCTAACAAGCATGAACCTGCATCCCATAGCACATGTGCCAGCACAAAGATAAAAGCCAACTCTTACTCGCTGATTTTGAAGAATCAATGTCAGCCATTCAGTCGATTTTCTTTTCCGTTCAGCACTCAGATCAGACTTCATGTGTGTCTGCTGCAGCCCCGACTCTTCCGACACCCCATAACGCAGGCACACCTCAGAATAAAAGTCCTACATCCACAGATAAACCGCTCCAAAGACACACCATTACGCGACCCCGTGCGAGACTGTGCTCCAAACGGGTACGCTGACATCAAGGTGGACACCAGCTCTCCACTGAGGGGAAAGCAGCCCAGTCCCAGGCTATACCACTTCTCATTTTCCATTTCGACCAACCAACACATGAATAAATCCAGTGGCACTCTCAAGATATTTTAAGTGTGCAAACAATATTTTTTTGGTTGTTGTTGCTGTAAAGCTGTGCAATTGCCCTGAGGCATCTGCTGTTTTTATTTCTGCTATGATGGTAATGTTCAAGTGCTATTCATGAAAGCTCACAGTCTAGTGAAAATCAGGGAAGAAAAATCACATTAGGTGTGGACTGACAGCTTCTTCTTGAACTGTAGTGACATGCTGAAGATGAAGGCTAACAAGTAAGACAATATTGACTTTAATTAATTCAGATTTTTGCAGATATTCATCAGGTATAGTTTCAAGAAACTACTCCCCTTTCCATAGGCACACGGCTGCTTATTAATCTAAAGAAATTTTAGGCATACCATGATAAAAAGCAATCCAGCATTAATTTCTTACCTATAATTAACAGCGCCATCATTCTTAATAAGCCAGAATGCTCTACTGAAACTAACTTGAGACTTTTGACCAACAGATAGCTAGGGATGGCTGAAGGTTTGGGGTTTTTTGTCTGACCACAAACTTGGTAGAAATTTCTCTTCTGCCAGCATTCTGACAACTGCAGTCAATTAAACATCTCTAACTTTGACTAACAGGTAAGAATCACACCATTATCAAGCATTTCAGTGAGCTGGCACTTTTACTGTCGTCATTGCACTTTAGCACTTAGAACTGAAATATTTCTTTCAAAGAAAACCTAGAGCTTTTCTTGTTGTAACAATAACGTTCTAGACCTGAATGAACACCACGGCAGGGTGAGGGTGTCTGAGCCAGAGACAGCCTGCAACAAAGCCAAGAGGAGAAGAAATTGTTGGTATTCATTTTGAGGCAACATTCATTCTTCATTCCAACTGGTATTTCAAATGTCAAACCGGTATTAACTGCATCAAGCGCCGATCAAAATACACAAGACAGATTGCTGAGAAAATCATCACAAGCATCTAAATTGGCTGTCATCACTAGGTGGAGTGTGAGGAAGCACAAGCTTTTAGCATCTCGCTACGTACCCTTCTGGTGAGGCTTTGTATTTTTATTGCGCTGATACAAAAGACAAGGTATCTCTCAATAAAGTAGAGAAAAAAGGTAGCTAATAAATTGCACTTAATCTACAGCCCGCTGGCATGTGACCATTCCTTAATTTGGGACACATGGGGAATTGCTGGCTGGCTCTGCATGCACAGGGCGTAGCTTTTCAGTAACAACTTTGTCCCTGATTTGCAACTGATGTGCTGAATATTACAAAAAGTTTATAGCGCATATAAAGTCTTTATAAGATAGAAACTTTTGTGACTGTCTCCCTCCTGTAGCCCATGATTCCACCAAAATCTAGTTTAGGAGTTTTTAAGGAGGAAATTAACAGACACAATATTAAAAAAGCAATGACAATTAGACAAAAGAAATCTCAGAAACAGTGTAGATGTAGGTGATTCCATTATGCAAAGGGATGGACCACGTAACTTCTCGTCATTTCTTTCATCCTTCTCTCCTGTGCTTTCAAAAAGACTAATGAAGTTTTTAAAAGGCAAAAAGTTAATGGATGGAACAAAACGCCACCTCTGCATCCTCTGAAAACGAATAGGGCTCTAAGGGTCCTGACAAGCAGATTCTCACGAGTCTCGACGCAGCAATTTGTTATTGCTCCAGCTCTTCATTTTGCTCCTCTCAGAAATTATAGCTCCTTATCACAGGGTCAACAGAAGGGAATGTGCGCCTGCTCTCCGGCTGCCCCAGTTCACAGCCCAGTATGTGAATACAGTCTGCCAGTGACAGTTAGCTCATGCTAATACACTACACAACAAGCGTGATTAACCGATGCACCAACACATTCCCTCCTGCCGCCTTGTTACAGGGGCAGGAACATACAGCAAACAGCTAGGCAGACATGTAACGCACTGCGGGAAGACTTTCCAGAGGGCATTGGTCAGACCTCTTGGAACAAGAAGGCTGAGCATTTCAGCTGCTCATAGAAATTAGGAAAAAAAAAAAACTTATTCTGTTGGAAAGAACATATCTAAAGAAAATAAAATACTGGATTCCAACAGAATTTTCCTTAAAATAAAGCCACACGCACACAATATAAAAAACCAGTAATACATGAACCTACAAAATGAGAAAAATTGATATAATGGGAAACTCTAAACTCTGAGGTTTTCTAAAAGGATTATTAATTTTGTCTCCCATGCCACAAAAAGTTATCCTATATGCTAACATAAGCAACGTATAAGCATTAACATAATACATTTTTTTTTAGCCCAAAATATTGAAAGAACCATTTTCCAAGTTGGAACAATTCTGCATGACTGAATCCCTCTCTTCTTTCACAGAGTTTTGGATTTTTGAAATACCAAGCCTAGCCAGACCAGAACTAATTCTGAAAATGTCAAAGCAGTACATGAAGCTTTGCACTCTGCAAAATGTTTATATGCCAGCTATACAGCATACATATGTGTATGCTACACATACAGCATATCTGTATGTGAATTCCCTGTCACTTTTGATATCCAAAAAAACTCACTTATTAAGTGTAAACGCAGCAAGGAAACCACAGCTCCAGTCCCACTTCAAGACAAGAAATACCTTACGGCCTCAATACGGGCATTAATCAGCAGGACAGCGCAGTCCTGCACGGAGCCTGTGCCAATCGGGCCAACGACCTGCACCGCCCACTAGCCCACCTCTCAAGGTGCAGGTTTTCAACACTCATCCTTTGAGGAACCACAAAATCTAGAGCATTTATTTCCCAGACTGCTGCAGCGTATGTATTCGGTGGTAAGCACATACTGTGAACGCAGCCCTTCCTGTTCACACTCCAGCGCTTTATATTTCCAGCTTCCTGTTAAGTATTCACACTGGCTAGTAACAGTTTGTGGTGGACTTGTACTCAGTGAAGTTCACAATGACTTACAAAACAGCAATAATAACCAGCTTATACTAGCTTGATAAGCTGACATTTACAGGTAATGATGTAGTAGACTGCTGGCAAGTCCCTGGTTTCAAAGTATTGACTTGTTCTGTGCTTTCCTAACTATCTCCAAAGTTATTACCAAATCTGACACTTAAAAATGCATTGGGTTTTTTTGGTGGTGGTGGTGATGGTTTTGTTTTCCAGGTTTGTGGGGTTTTTTGTTTGGGATTTTGTTTGTTTTGTTTAAACGACAAGGGCTAGTTTCTATTTTTGCGTAAGTCCACATCAGCTTATTGATCTAAGGGCTGTCACCAGTAAAACCAAAGCAGAACTAGGGCAACAGTTTGTTATGTTAAGAGTTCGGACGGTTTAAAAAGAACACAAAAGGTTTCTAAAAACAATTTAAAAAGCCTAAACATGCTTGTTAGGTCATGAAGACCACCCAATTCAAGCACGTTATAATCTAACAGACTATGCAGACAAATGCTAAGGGTCCTAGAAGAGCAAAGCCACTTACAAAAAAAAAGCAACAACTCTGAAAATGTGTTAGCAACACATCTGGCTTTTGGTTTTCTTTCCACGGAAGTCAGTCTGCACACTTGAGATCAGATACGCCGTGCTCACCCTGGCAGTGATAAGACACTATCCACTGATAGGAAGATAAGGATTACTCTCTGCTACCACTGATGCTTCGAGATGCGTTTTTGTGTGCCATTGGTTTTGAGTAAGAATTTAAACATAAGATTTTGAGATAAATCAGACTGCGGGTGCAAGCTCTTCATTGAAATCCAAGTCCACCTATGATCTTGCTGTTTTTATTTCTTCTTCTTCACCCAGATTTCCATCACTATCCTAATCCGAGTTCCTATTTAAGGCTGAGAAACCACCAGACAAGGCACTACTCAAAAACATGCAGATACAAACGTGTCTTTGATTTGAGCTATAACTAAAGCACTGCATCAACCGGATTTTCATCCCCACTTATAGTGTCCTTCACTCAAGCGCGCTAGTCCTTCTACCTCTGTGTGTCTGGCATCGCAATGGTTGTGAGATAAAGCTTGGGTGAGTGAAGCCAGCAGTCACTAACACAACAACACGACCAACCACGTGGATGCAGTTCTGGCACTACGTACAGGATACCAATCTTTCAGGAGTTTCCCACAATTCCATCCCTCGTGCAAAAGGAAAGACAAGGGTTTTGTCTTTTATGCTGCAAAGGCCTAACCGCAAAGCTTATCTGGCTGCAGTACAAATGACGACAGGATGCACTCCCAGGTGTCTCGGTCCAGAACTCAAGTGAGGGTACAGACTGTGGGGACAAGGAAACCTGAAGTTTATATATCATATTTAAGATGGGCACACTCAAGAGAATTATCTCGAGTAGCAATGATCTGGGTTATGCCCAACACATCTGTGTCCCAAAGAGTTTATCACCTAAATCAGAATATTTTCAACACTGCTTTTGAGCATGTGCATTTCGAATAGCCAAGAATGATGGCACTCTTCGTTTTTGTATTAAATGGGTTAACTCATCTTCACCCAAATGTTTGCTTTCCTGCAGATTTATTAAACTGTCTTTCAGGTGAATGCACAGCGAACAAAGGACTGCTCCACTTTCACTTATCTGAATTCTGCCAGACCAATAAACACCCAAGCACTGGACACAACCTTTACAACTCGCAATTAAAGAGCCCAGTCTGACTGAAAACCAACGAAGACGGCAAGAGCCAACTGGGTAGACGGTACCAAAACAAAACTACACCACAGTACTCAGCATCTACAACTCCAAGTGACTGATCGCTTGCTTTCGGTTTCTTTGAACTCAGCCTCTATCCACATTTGTAGATAACACATTAAAGACGGAGATAGATCCTCACGAAAATAACCATGCCAGCTAGAGGTAAGAAACAGTGCAAAGTCAATGCTTAGATGAGGTTTGACAGAGCATACCCAAACTAAATCCACTTGCCACTACGAGCAACAAGCTAACCCCTGCACAGCACATCCCTGAAGCAGTTGAAAACCACGCCAGCCTGCAGGTACCCCAGGCACCAGCCCATCTCACCCCTCTGTTCCAAGGAACACGCTGACCTCATCCTGACACGGGAGCTGCGGGATCGCAAGGCACAGCCGCACATAGAAATCTCTAATCCAAGCAACCCAGAGAGAACACAACAGCAATTGCCGGGTATTTCATTACTCACTTGAATTCTACGAACGGAATACCAGATCCCCAGACAAGAAACATGCCATTCATAATTAAATAGTAAACTTTGGCGTATACCAGAATGACTCGGTCTCCAGGAGAATCTAGCTGCACGCTACAGCTGCTACCACAATCAAAGGGGTTTTTTAGGCTTTTCATCTGCTAGCAAACAGTGCCAAAGGTGTGAGATAGCATCAATAATTCTGATTTTTTTCATATTTTCTTTTGCTGTACATCTAGAACAAATATAAATGACAGGACCCAGAACTGCAGTTCAAAGTACCTAAAAATCTCATGCAAATAACACCAAGAGTTTAGAAATCAATGCTAATAAAGAAATTGGAACACTTCCTAACAAATACAACCAAAACTTTCCAAGACAGAGATCCCCAGCACCAGATTGCCTGTCCCCAGGGAACAGCAAAGGATGCAGATAATTAAGCTTTCTTGAGTTTACAACTTGTAACCTTTATGTCATTTTATGGAAACAAACTATATTTAAGGGGGAAAAAAAGGAAGAAAATATTTACATTTTGACAACGTACAACTTGTTCACATGAACGACCACCAAATAAGTTCCCATATGTTATCAGGAGAAGGTTTACAGCATGATGTGACCTAGTGAACGAATCCAAGACTTCCAAAGTATGGCTCCCATCCCGCTGTCAGCACTCAGCAGCCCCCAAACCCATCCTTCACTTACGGTTATTCAGCTTCTCTGCAACTATTTTCACTGAAGTATTTTTAGCATCCATCTGAAAATACGTGGTTTTGCCATCTGGAAAGCAGCTAATTGCACCATCACCCTTCTTCCACGCTGTCCCATTTTCCTCCTCCGTCCTTTCCAGCTGCTGGATCCCAGTCTTCCTTCTTCTCCTCCAATTTCTTGAACTCTTTCTTCCAGTGTTTCTTTCCCTATCTTTGATGTCCTTGTTTCCATGGTCATGCTTAGCCACGTTATCATCTTCATCTTCCTCTGCCTAGTGTACTTAACAATCTCTCTACCTCATCTCCTTGTCACCTGGGTTTTTCCCCCTCTTGCTTTTGACCGATTGCTTCTCCGATGCTGGTGTCACTCCACCTGTACCCTCTTTTACCACCACAGCAACAGTCCCAGCAGGCTCCTTCATTCCAGTTTCTCCTATAAGGCTGTCAAACTGTAGACGTCACCAGAAGTAAAGTGAGCCACGAGGCTGTGACTTGCCAGCTCCCTGAAGATCACAATACAATCTTCACGATGGACGTAAAACCTAGAAGCCCTCACGTTCTGCCGTAGACTCTGTATTCTGAACGGCCCGAAGGAAGAGGATGTGAACTAGCCTGCAATCCCTGCAGCAGGCATACGGGTTGTATAGATCTGTGCCTCCACATTCCTGCGGCTCTTTTTATTCTGTACACCATAGCGCGAACGCAGGGAAGAAGTCCATCATCAACTTTACGAAAACACAAACTAAAAGAATACGGACCACACTCTGAATTTGCCCTTCTCATTGTGGGTGGGGGCACCAACACAAGCAAGAGATACGGGTAATTTGTACAACATTTTTTCTGTATGCGGACAACACCCTAAAATGATAAGGGTAGACAGTTCAGCACACATATTTTGCTCACAAAGAACAGTCCCAAACTCTTTTTGTTTGGAGGATGGGGAACACATGACCTTCCACCCATTACACATCCACCCCTAGCCCATCCTCACAAAAGCACCGCGCTCTCTCAATCCACCCCCTTACCCCTCTCGCAAAAGGAGGGCTGAACACCATCACCACAACTTCCAACTCAACAACTTATCACAGGCCCAGTTCACGCAGCACAAGCTCCAGGAGGTCGTTTATCCTTGGGGCAATGCAGCGGAACGGTATTTTCTGCTTAGGGAAGACACATTCCAGCGTCTCCAGCGATGGAGGCAAAACGCACCAACGGCGATTCCCGCACAGAGGAATCGCACCCAAACGGTGTAAGAAAAGGCAGAAACAGGGCAAGCTCTTCTCACGCTTTTCGGGTAACGTTTCCTGTAGGGACACTTCTCACACGCAGGTGTAAAGCATGCCCATAGCTTGCCTACGGGCAACTTCTCAAAGGCGCCCGTCCCAACAGGGGACCCCACTGGGGCCACCCCTCGCAGACCAGCGGCACGCGAGGCACGCGCCGGATGGGTTTCGGTCCTTGGGGACCGCCACGCAGCGCAGCCCCCGCCTCCTCACGACGCCTCCCTCCACAGGTGTCCGAGGAGCCCCCCAGGAGCCCTCAGGGGGTGGAGGACGGGGCCCACAGCAACGGGACACGAGGAACCCAGCACCCCAAAGCGCCGCCGGCCCGCGTGCCGCTGCCACGCCACAGGGGACGCGCGCGTGGGCCGGGGG
>VZSC01014167.1:651556-751783 GCA_013398225.1 Steatornis caripensis | reverse complement strand
CGGGCGCACGGAGCGGCTTTCGGAGGGGCGGCGGTGCTGGCAGCCTGGGCCCCCGGCCGGGTCAACCTCATCGGCGAGCACACCGACTACAACGGCGGCTTCGTGCTACCCATGGTAAGGGCCGTGCTCCCCAGCCCCGTGCTCCCTCGGTGCCACCTTCCGGGTGCCCCCTGCAGCCTCCGGGGGTCCCCGGCCGCCGTCTTCACCCACCGCCCCAGGAGGTCGCCCCCGGGATCCCCCTCCAAGGATCCTGCGGGATCCCCCGGGATCCCCCTGCCATGCCCGGGACCGCCGGAGCTCGGGGCAGGACCCGGAGCGTCGGGGTCAGCAGCGGTCTCGCCGCGGGGGAGATGTGATTCCCCCTCCCCGGCTGCCTCTTCGAGGGGCTGAAGCCTCTTTCTGCAACCCCGTCAAACAATTTTCCGTTCCTGGAAACGTTTTGGTGCCAGAGATGGTTCGAAGCAGCTGGGGCTTCCTGCCCTCCTTGGGCTGGGCGGGGAAGCCCCCGCTCAGTCCTAAATCAAACCTACAGCTAATTATTTTGAGACAGAAGAGCGTGGGAGCAGGTCAGCTGAATTCCCCTGCAGCAAGAAAACTTCCCGAAGGCTCTCATGTCCTTGTCACGGGTTTCCACTCCCCCGGAGCCCAGCAGCCAGCACCCAGGCGCTGAGCTGGGGTGGTCAGTCACATTTCAGTGCTAAGATTGGCCCTGAGTGGCGTTAAATAGCCAGAAAGCTTAATGCTGTGATGAGCTGGAGCAGTGAGGGCTGGCAGCTCCGTGCTGAGGACTGCCAGCTGTGGGTTGGAGCAGCCACAGCTGTCCCCTGCCACCAGCAGGGATGCTCCAAAGGATGCCGTGGGGTCTGAGTCCACCTTTCCCCTCACCCCTGCTCGCAGGCCTTGCAGCTGGGGACGGTGCTGGTGGGATCACCCACGCAGGATGGGACCATCTCCATCCTGACCACCTCGGCGGAGGCGGACGAGCCCCACAGAGTGCAGTTCCCAGCTCCTCGCCAAGGCAGCCCTCTGAGCCCGGGCCAGCCTCGCTGGGCCAACTACATCAAGGGCGTCATCCAGCACTACCGGGGTAAGGCCCAGGCTGCTGGGCAGGTTACAACCCGCCTCGCGTGGGGCTGGAGCTTGGTGCCCAGCTTTCGGCGTGCTCCAGGGGCTCTTCCAGTCCTGCAGCTGCTGCCGGGTCAGGCTCCAGCAGAGACACTTTCAGCTCCAAAGACCCCTGTGTTTGGAGTGGGGATGCCTGGGTCACGCTCTGCTGTGGGTCACCCTGTGTTTTAAAATGGGACATTGGAGAGGAGCTCCTCTCCGTCAGTTCCCCGTGAGCTGTGGGGCAGGGCAGCCCCCAGCCCTGCAGGGGCTCACGGCCCCCCTCCTCCCTTCTGTTCCCGCAGGTGGTCCTGTGCCGGGCTTCAGCGCTGTGATAGCCAGTGACATCCCCCTGGGCGGGGGTCTCTCCAGCTCGGCCGCTCTGGAGGTGGCTACTTACACCTTCCTCCAGCAGCTCTGTGCTGGTAAGGCAGCAGCTGGTCCTGGCCCCAGGTGCCTCCTTTCCCGGGTGAGAGCTGGGATGGGGGTGCCCTTAGCAAGATCCTGCAACCCTTGGGGACACAGTCACAACCCCCCACTGCAGCCTGAGCTGGCACCGCTGTGGGGCTACTCCAGCTCACCCAGCCTGACCTGCCCATGCCTCTAAAGCCCATGGACCAGCCCTGGGGCTGGCTGGGGGGATGAGAGGATGTTCCCTTGGGAGCGTCTTCTCCCCACTCTCGTGTCTCCCAAATTGGAGAGATCTGAGACACCAGTGTCAAATTATCGGATCCAGCTGGATCCGGGGACCCATGCTGGCACAGATGCCATGCACTGGTGCAGGAGCAAGCATCTGCAGCTGATGATTTAGCAAAACCCCATTCCATGGGAAAGCAACCCTTTACTTTCATGTTTGCTCTCCCTGCTCCAGGGCAAGGGGCAAAGGTCCCAGAGTTGCTAACCTGCGTGTCTCTGCTCTGGCACAGATGATGGTGATT
The DNA here is from genome assembly GCA_013398225.1 of Steatornis caripensis. Lineage (NCBI taxonomy): Eukaryota > Metazoa > Chordata > Aves > Caprimulgiformes > Steatornithidae > Steatornis > Steatornis caripensis. The sequence goes on along the minus strand of VZSC01014167.1, from coordinate 749,741 downwards.
TGGTAGCCAAGGCGCTGGCGTGCCAGAAAGCGGAGCACACGTTTGCCGGCATGCCATGCGGGATCATGGACCAGTTCATATCTGTGATGGGCAAGGAAGGCCACGCGCTGCTCATTGACTGCAGGTCAGGGCTGAGTGCCAAGCTCGCTGGGCCGTGCCCAGCTCCTCGGGCAGGTGGGGACGAGCTGGTCCTGTGGCCATGAAATAAATGCAGGAGTGTGGGGAGGGGTTAACCCCTGAACCCAGCCCAAAATCTCATTGCGGGGCTGGGGCTCTCTGCATTTTAATTCCTGTGCCATGATTGCTCCTCCTGCATCCTTTCTGCTACTTGCCTGGGCTGTCTTTCCTACAAAGTTGTTAGGGTCTGTTATGGGACTAATAATTGGGAGGGAGTGAAATGTTCGAGTGAAGTCCTAAACCACTTGGACTTTGCCTCTGCAGAGGCAGGAGCTGCCTGCCATGTGGCCTCGCCTGGATGGCCGAGGGCTGGAGTGGGCAGTGGGGACAGGCACATGGCTGCACTGAGCTCTCGCTGCAGGTCCCTGGAGACCGTCCTCGTCCCGCTGACTGATGCTGACTTGGCCGTCCTTGTCACCAACTCCAACGTGCGGCACACGCTGACGGGCAGCGAGTATCCCACGCGCCGGCGGCAGTGCGAGGAGGCAGCGGCGGCGCTTGGCAAGGCCAGCCTGCGAGATGCCAGCATGGCCGAGCTGGAAGGTGGGGACGGTCCCTCCCTCAGCTCTGGCCACTCCTCGGGGCAGGACCCACGGTCCAGTCCCAGGTGCTGCCCAACAGCCTTAGCCGGTGCCATGGGGACGCACCATGATGGGAGTGTGCCGCAAGTAGAGAAGCTCTGGCACAGGATGGTTGCAGGATGTGGCCGTGCTCACCTCCAGCAACGTCCCGCAGGCCTAAGTGGCTTTGCTGCAGGGGCACGCATGTCTCCGCAGCGGCCAGGAGCCGTCTGGGCGAGGAGGTGTACCGGCGGGCCAGGCATGTCATCGGTGAGATAGCACGGACGGCTCAGGCAGCACAGGCACTGCAGGACAGGGACTACAGGACGTTCGGGAGGCTGATGGTGCAGAGTCACAACTCCCTCAGGTGAGCATGTACCAACCCTGGGGCAGGGCAGGCTGTGTCAGGGGCACCAGCATCGGGCCCTCGTGGGGTTCTCTTGCCTGTGGGTGCAGCGCTGGGGGCAGCCAGAACCATGTCCTGCCCAGCATGTCTCATGGCTCAGCCTGCGGGGAGTTTTAAGAAAAGCCCCACAGCCTTCTGTGCCAGGGGGCGCTGGGACGAGGCAGCTGGTGACCTATGTTACAGACGCGTGCTGCTTACAGCAGTGCCCAGCGGGTCCCTGATGCTCATAGCCTTGCTCGCATATATGTACACTTATAAGCAGAGAGCTGGACCGGGATCTGCAACATCCTGCGTTGCTGCAGTTTGCCATGGCAGTGGATGCACCAAGACGCATGTTTCAGCTGTTCATGTGCAGGGGCTGTGGCTGGGGCGCAGGACTGGGCTGACCATGGGTCTCCTCTCTTCAGGGATGACTATGAAGTGAGCTGCCCAGAGCTGGACNCAGTTTGCCATGGCAGTGGATGCACCAAGACGCATGTTTCAGCTGTTCATGTGCAGGGGCTGTGGCTGGGGCGCAGGACTGGGCTGACCGTGGGTCTCCTCTCTTCAGGGATGACTACGAAGTGAGCTGCCCAGAGCTGGACGAGCTGGTGGTAGCAGCCTTGGAGGTCGATGGGGTTTACGGCAGCAGGATGACCGGGGGAGGCTTCGGAGGCTGCACGGTGACACTGCTGAACGCTGGGGCTGCAGAGAGAGCCCAGCACCACATCCAGGTATGCGGCAGAGAAGTGCCAGGAGGTTGACTTAAAGATCCCAAGGAAACATTTAAAGGGTATGGCCTGGGGACACCATTGAAGCTCCTGAGGCACTTGGAGTTGATGTAGCCCATCCAGTGCCACGCAGGGACAGCTCCAAGTCTGTTGATGCTACTAAGCTCTTGCAAGCGGTTCAGCACTGTGCTGGTTGCAGGGCACTGCCCAACGACCTGACTGCACTGAGAAAGTGAGCGAAAAGCTGCTGGGTGAGCTTCAGGAAGGCTAAATCTATCTAGGGAAAAGTAATTCAAGCTGAGCTTAGGCAATGCTGAGCTTAATGCCGGCAGTTACAGCCCAGAAAAGATCTCGGTGCCGTCATCAGTGTTCTCTAAATCTGCAGCTCAGCGTGCACGGGCAGCTGAGAACGCCAGCACAATGGAGGTGTCAGGAAACGGGGGCTGTGAATGAGGCAGAAGCTCATTTTGCTGCTGATGGGGCTCACGGTGCACCCTGTGCATAGTTGGGGGGGCATAAGGAAGGGAGAGAGGAAGGTGTCCAGTATGAGGAGAGACCGAAAGGGCTGTGCCTCTGCTATCTGATGAGAAGCTGGGAGACAGGGAACATGACCAGGAGTTACAAAACAGCAAAGGGGGTAGAGCGGGCAACTGACCCTCAAATCCTCCAAAATAAGAACCAGTGACCACTGGTTGAGTTAGGGGAAAAAACCAGAGCCAAGGAAGCACTGCGCAGAGCTGGCAGTGAGTTTTCTGCTGTCACCAGAGGCTGTGGAGCATCAGCAGAGTCAAAAAGGGGTTGGAAAAAGATCACAGAGAACAGTCCGTAAGGGCTGCTGAAGGGCCAGCTTGGGGACGCGTTGATAGCCTCCCTGCCTCGTGCTGTGGATGGACCAAGGGACCTCAGGCAGGGGCCAGGACAGCACGCCGACCCCAGAAAGCGTCTCACATGGCCGCTGTTGGAGCGGTGGCTGGGCCAGATGCCCGCCTGGGCGGACCGGCAGGGCCTTTCTTCCCCTGGCTCCAGCATCGCCCAGGCTGGCCTCTTGCTGTGGCCCCAGAGCACCAGCACTTACTGCTCCTCTTGTCTCCTAGGAGAAATACAGCGGCACAGCCACCTTCTACCTCACCAAGCCCTCCGGAGGGGCGAAGGTGCTGCCCCTGTAGAGCAGCGACCGCCTGGGCTGGGCTGGGATCGCCGCCCTCAGCGAGGCAGCCGCTTTCCTCGCTTCGCAAGGGAATCAATTTGTCTGTCTGCATCGTTTGCCTAATAAATGCAAAACATTTGCACAATCGTTCTGCGCCCGCCTGAGCCAGACTCTGATGCCGAGGTCACTGGGGACCGTTCCTCAGAGGAGACTGGTTTAACTCCAGTTTGTGCTGGTGTAATGAGCCGTTAGCGGGGTGGTGGGGTCCAGCAGTGCCTCTGGAGCTGCAGTCACAGGAGGGGAGGGTGGTGGAGGAGCAGCAGGCACTGACGCTTGGCAGAAGCCTCTGCTTGGGTATCTGCTTCTGGCACAAGTCCTTCATCTGCTGCTGCAGATGGAGGGTACGGGGAGGGGGAATGATTTCTCAAAAAAATTTTTATTTATTTATTTAAATCAAAGGAAAGAGGCAGACGGTAGAGAAAACATTTATTGAGTGCAAGAGGAAGCCATCTGAGCAAAAACCCGCTGTCAGAGTGGACTGCTGGGTCCACCTTGGAAAGGCTGCCCTAATGCCCAGATGAAAATTAAGAAGTGACGCTGTTCCCGTACGAGGCATTGGTTAGGTGCGCAGCTGCCTTGCACATGCAGATGGCATGACACCCGGGAGAGCAGCAGCTCATGGCGTGTGCTCTTCTCTCGGATAACAGGATAGCCTTTGGTTAAAATGCTTGGAAGCGGGGCTCCCAGGGTTTTACCCTGGACCACGAAGCACAGGGAAAGGGTCCCAGAGCCCTTGTGCAGGAGGAGACACATCAGCGGGAGAGGAAACCCCAACCACAAAGGTGAGCTGGGAAGGGGGAGGCAGGCCGGCTAACGCCACTGGTACTTGCTCAGGAAAAACAAATGCTTCTTGAAGGCACAGTAAAACCACAGGGTTGGTGAAGTATCTTCTTGACCCAAATTCAAAACTGACCTAGCTCCAGCTGCAGTCCTGGAGCCTCCTGGGGCCTTTACTCACCCACATGCATCTTTGGCTCAAATGCATACAGCCCGGAGAGGAGAGGGAGCGCTCGGTGGTGTCAGTGCTGGAAAGTCATCTTCCGAGTCCAAAAAAAGAAAAAAAACAAAGAAAAAAACAAACCAAACAAGCCCCTGTCCAGCATCAGAGCAAATGGGGCAGGCGGTGGTGCCAGGGAGAGCAGGCAGCTGCTGTTGTGGGTGGAAGCTCTAATCCAGAACGGTGGCAGCTGCTGCTTCAGGCAGGATCTTCGCCTGCTCCCATGCTGCTGAGGCATGCCAGGGAAAGGTGCTGTTCGGCAAGGCATGGAGCCCGAGTGTTCTCGGTGGCAGAGGGTAGCAAGATGCCAGGCACCGTGCCCAGAGCCAGGAAACAAGGCCCAGCAAGGCCTGAGCTCAGCCCTGCACCCAGCGCCGTGCAAGCACAGCTAAAGCCGAGGGCGGAACGAGGCTCACAGACTTTGCTCAGGATGATGACGGCGCCTGCTGTTCCCAGCCTTGCTCTTCCCTTGTGTTTACTGAGGGATCACAGGTCCCCTTATGGACATTGCTGTTGGGCAAAAGGCCTTTTAAAAGATACCAAACGTCTTCTGCCCCAAAACCTCACGTTCTCCACATCAGCCATGTAAGAAATCCTAGGCACTGTTCCCATCTCCAGGCACCACAGCCTGGGCCATCCCCGTCCCTCGCCTCCAGGCAGCTCCCAGCCCTTCTGTGTGCGTGTGCTGCTGCAGCTGGGGAGCGCTCGGCTGGCGGATGCTGCGCAGTGAGCACAGCGGGTCTGGCCGCTTGCAGCCTTCTGCTGGAGTCGCCGGTACTGGAGAGGATAAGGCTCAAGGCAGAGCCCACCAGCTCATCAGGCTTTCCCCGGGGTTTAGTGGCCTTTGGATCAAGCCTTTAACTGGTTTCTTCCGGTTATTCATGTCTCTCAGCAGCCACAGTCCCCGTGTAGCCTCCACATTCAGCACAGATCTCCTCCACCTCCATTTTCTTTTATAAAATAATAAAATACATTTATATATATATTTTATATGTACTATGAAAACTGTACAATATTATACGCAAAAAAATGCATCAGAGGCTATAGTGAGTAATGCTATACAAATGAAAGGCTATACTTAGCTGTCGTGGTACCAAATGTTAGCAGCAAAGCATAGACACAAATAGGTGCAGTAAGAAAGCACAGGCTACCCCAAACCCCTACCTTGCAGCTCTCATAAAAAAACCCAAAGCAGAACAAAATAACCATCTCCAGTGGACAGACAAGTTGCCAGAGAGCCTGGAGCAAATATGGAAGTGGTGACCCTCTATAAAACAGGATGTTGCCAGCTGCGATCCTCTCAAAACTGAGGACCTGAGAATAAATCATTCCGTTCCATTTATCTGGGGAGGCTGGAGCCATTGAGACACCTGAATTTCAGCAGGTGGATGTGGATGAATGGGCACTGAAGAACAGTATTGGAGTGAGCGGTGATTGTTCATGGAAGACATCCCTGTGGACTCCGCAGAACTGGACAGGGTAAACAAGCCCCGAAGGACAAGCACACACCCGATGACCCAACCGTACCAGAGCTTTGAGTGCGCGGGGCTCAAAAGGAGAGGTCCAGAGCTTGAAGTGCCATGAAGGGTCTCTGCCCACAGGAGGAGCTGCCCAGGCACCGCGGCAGCGTGTGGATGAAGCACCCTTGGACCATTCCACAAAGTCCTGCCATCTGAACACAAATGTCCCGCTGGCAGACAGCCCGCCCTGGCTCAGGCCTCGTAGAACTGCCTATCCATCTGTTTGGTGAGGGTCCCACTGGACATCACGGTCCGGCTCACAAACTCTTTGGTGACCTGTTTGGTGAGGGTGCTGCTGGCGCTCTCCACTCGCTGGGTCGTCATGAGCATGCCGTCTGCAATGAGAAGCTCAGGGGTAAGGACACCGCGCTAAGTACTGGGTCACAGGGAATAGGATCTGCTTTACCTGATGATTCCTGGCAGAGGTTTCTCCTTTAATACCACTTTCACAGATGGAAAACCTTGCCAGATCAAGTGATTCAGTACTTTGCAATGTTGGTCAATAAGATGGCTCTCCTAACAGCTCCCAAACTCTCCATGTTGCAGCATGAACTCACAAGTCCGTGAACTCAAGCGGGACAGCACGGGTCAACTACACTGATGTAATTAAAGATGGCCATCACACTTAGCTGTTTTTTCCTGCTCTGAAGAGACCTAACCTTGCAGGAAAAGCTATGATTTGGTCCCTGGGGGACTTTGAAAACTCAGCTTTCCCTCTGTGACTGGGCAGCTCACAGAGAGATGACTGCAACTGCCTCTGGGGCAGAACGGGGACATGGTGTAGGAAANAACTACACTGATGTAATTAAAGATGGCCATCACACTTAGCTGTTTTTTCCTGCTCTGAAGAGACCTAACCTTGCAGGAAAAGCTATGATTTGGTCCCTGGGGGACTTTGAAAACTCAGCTTTCCCTCTGTGACTGGGCAGCTCACAGAGAGATGACTGCAACTGCCTCTGGGGCAGAGCAGGGACATGGTGTAGGAAAGGGTCTGGTCCTCTTCATCGGTCCTGCCTGATGGACCCTCCCTCCCTGCCTTTGACACTTGAGGTAAAAGCACTCTCAAACCTTTGGGCAAGCAGGGTTACCCTTTGCTTCCCGAGGGTTTCAAAGCGGACAGTGAGCCCCTACCTGAGAAGTGGGGATCCAGAGAGGAATGGCTGATGCTGGTTTTGGTGGTGTATTCAGTGGGGAAGTTGTACACTTCTTCTCTCATGTACTGCTGTCCTCCAAATTGGGAGAAAGTGCCTGGGGAGAAGGAAAAGGGATGAGTCAGCCAGGAAACAACAAGGAGCTTCCAACCCCTCAACCCTGCACGGTGAGCACCAGCAGTCAGCTCAGGAGGTTTCTGGCTCTGATGTCAGTAAGAGGTTTAGGAGGAACTGGGAGGACTGGGAAGGTTTTACACGTGTGCAGCATAAGAATCTGCCTCCAGGTATGTGTACAACCAGGCACAGGACAGAAGTTTCATAATAAATTAAACACTGGCAGGTTCTCATGATCCTCCCTCATTTAGTGCATCAGGATTGGGACAGTGCTCACAAGGCACAGCAGTGTCTCCATGGAAGACAATGTCTCCATGTTTTTCATGGAAAATGGCGTCATCACCAGAGCTGCAAAGGAACTCCAGGAGTTGTGTTCCCTGCTCTGAGAGGTTTCTTATCTTTGCACGACCACAAATGTATGGTGCCTTACCTCCATCCTGAGATTGTATGGTGATGATGCCTTCTCTCTCTGGCCCAAAGCCTTGGGTGGTCTTGGCTTGCACTTTGAACTTGTACGGGATACTCTCACTCAGGTGGGGCACAGTCAAGGTCGTTTCTGGATTGTCTCCTTCGACATAGATATTCCTGGGCTCCCCTAATCCACACAGACATACCAGCAGTTAAGACAGACTGGAGTGACGATCCCTCCAAACACATTCCCCCCAACTCTGGCTGCTGTCTTGGCTTTCCCTAAGCTTTATGCCACCCACAGACTCTATGATCACACCCCATTCTACTGAGGGTTAAGACAACCCTAATTTAGTACAGCGGTGATCCTGAACAAATAACCTCCTCTGGGTTTGGGCTGTAATATGCTACAGGTCCTTCCTCTTCTCACCACATTTGTTACACCAGATCATGCAATGACAAAGCATCAGGGTCCAGCAGCTCCCAGGCCTGGAATCAGCCTCATGTCCCCACTTTGCACCGATGTAAGCAGACAACTTTATTGCTGGTCCCAGCAAAAATGCAGCAAGTTGCTGACTTTTCAGGAGGAATCTTGTGCTCTACGCAGGGAACTGGGCTTCCACAGCCTCATAGCATACCTCCTCCATGCAGCATCTCACAGGTGACCATGTAGCCCAAGATAGACCCATTGGGCTTGCGGGGTCTCTCCCAGCTGAGCTGTAGGGAGTCAGGGCTGAGGGCAGTGAAAACCAGTGGTCCGGGAGCACTGGGTGTGCTCAGCGTGAAGGGTGAACCTGCAGGGGCATGAGCGAGAGGTCACTGTCACAGAAGGTGGTGAGGAGCAGCCTGGGAGGGATCTGCACACAGCATTTATGAAACAAGATGGAAGGTCTCAGCCATCTAGACAGCTAGTGGAAGGTGAGTGCATGGAGAAGAAAGTCCTATTTCTAAATGAAAGGAAGGCAAGGAAAGCTCAGGATGCGGTAAGGGGAGAAAAAACAGCAAGGCCAGCACTGTAGACAGCAGCAGAGACATCTGTGCCACTGTTCTCCTGTCCCCCATCCACCTCACCTGGTACAGGGCTGAGCGGGCTCTGTGGGTCCACCTGGGACTCTATGGTGATGACTCCTTCCCTCTCGGGTCCCCAGCCTTCCTCACTCTGCGCCTTCACCTTGAAGATGTAGGAGTGGTTGGGCAGCAGGTCCTCTACCACCACCGAGTTCTGGCTGGGGTTGGGGATGGTGAGTCGGTGCACCTCTCCTGGGACGCACAGGGAAGAGGGATGTCAGCACTATGTTGTAGGCACAGAGACAGAGCCATGGCTTTCACCTGAACTCTATCTCGAATGAACTGCCTGGAAAAGTCAGCCAGGACCCCTCCCCGGCCACTTCTGTCACACCTTGCCAACAACAACTGGTAGTGCAGGATGAGATGTTGTTCCAAAAAAGGTTTGGGACAAACAATACCTTCTTGAAAACTCAAGGATTTTCATCCAAAGGGAATTATGGTTTCACTAACACTGACCCAAGTTTGACGTAAAAATAAGGGATTTTCATTCCAATCCTTCCTCCAAGTCCAGTGTGATGAAAAAACCTTCAACTAAGATGTTGGGGCTGGACGAGAACGAGTCCAAGGCTTTTTGGAGGAGAGGTGTCTTCACAAGCAACCCCAGGAATTGCCCTCCCAGCAGAAATGGGGAATGAGAGCTGTGGGGTAGCTGAGACGTTTTCTCAAGGCTACCCAAAAATCAGAGTTGGGACCCTGAATCCCAGAATGGTTCAAGTTGGAAGTGACCCCTGGAGGTCATCTCATCCAACCTCAAGCAGGGTCACCCAGAGCCAGTTGCTCAGGTGAAGATCCAGACCAGGCCCTCCACCACCAGAAACTCCCACCACCAACTGCCTGGTGGGCACCGGCCGCCTGTTCACTGACCTCCGTTGAGGAGCTGGTACTGCACACTGTAGCCCTGCACCTCCTTCTCGCAGCGCGGCTCCTGCCAGCTCACCTTCAGGGAGGTGGGTCCCAGAGCGGAGAACACTAGGCGCGTGGGGGTGTCGGGGATGCCCAGCGGCAGCCTGGAGTCTGAGGCAAAAAGGGAACTTCAGGGTGGAGATTTAGGGGCTGGAGGCTAAGGGGGCCAGGGAAGAGGAGGGAACGGCACACGCAAGTGTGGGATGGTCCCGATTGTCCAGGGAGAACGTGGCAAGATGTCATCTCTGCAAGCTGACCCATCGTGAGGGGGGACTGGCTGGCTCTGCATACCTACAGTGACATCCCATGGCATTAGGGTGCCAACCTTGGGTGGGACAAGTCAAGGTAAGCTTCATGACCCTGTGGTAGAAAGACTAGAGCAGGGGCCCAGGTGCTGTGTGTGGTCCTCCTCGCTCACCCCAAGGCACCCTGCCTAGTTTGCCAGAAGCTTCACAGATATTTTCAGAAGCAGCTCACTTAAGACTGGCCCTCATCTATAGCTAAAGGAGTCCAACACCTCCAGGGGCTGTTCAAGGAGACAGAGGCAGCTGGGACCAGGACTGGCTGCTCTGGCTGCCCCCTAACTCAGCACACTGGGACACAAGGCTCGTGGTGAGCACAGCAGCCTCCCAGGTGACACTCAGGGACTGAAGCTACTCATTGACACAGGCTTTGGCCAAGGAGCTTGCAGAGGGACATCTCGTATGGAGCACACGTTCTCCCCAAGAGTCCTCCAAAGGCCTGTGGGGTAAGACTGAGAACCAGAAGCTTGTTAGGAATGAAGAGGATGGGGACAATGAGCTGATCAGCTCATTAGAGCAGTGGTGGGGAGTGTTAATCAGCCCAGGTGGGTTGAAACACAGCTGAAGTCACCTGCAAATGGAAAAGTGCTGTGNCCTGTGGGGTAAGACTGAGAACCAGAAGCTTGTTAGGAATGAAGAGGATGGGGACAATGAGCTGATCAGCTCATTAGAGCAGTGGTGGGGAGTGTTAATCAGCCCAGGTGGGTTGAAACACAGCTGAAGTCACCTGCAAATGGAAAAGCGCTGTGATGCAGGCACAGGCTGGGTCAGGAGGAAGAGTAGTGCGGCACACAGCAAGCCATGGAGAGAGAGTCTGGGGGGAGCAGTGGATGGCAACAGCTCATGGATGGCCAGTGGCTTGGCTGTTATGGGATGCATGGCTGGGAGAAGACACTGGACAAAGCTGTACCTATGTACTTGCAAATCCCCGCAGACCCATCAGTCATGATTATAGAGTCCCGAAAGCCAGTGCTGGGGTAGTAACCCTTCACCTTTGCCCTGCTCCTGAAACCCACATCCCGGGACCGTGGGATTGTCCTCCCAGCATCTTCATGGATGGGAGGGAGGAGTATCCCTGGGTAATCTACAGAAGCAGTGCAAGACAAAGAGAGAAAAACACCATTGGAAACTTCAGAGTGGGTTCAGCACAGGTGCTGGCTCCTGCAGAGAAGACTTTTTAAGGCTCAGATTTGAAGAGCCTTTTAACAGCCTTCTGTCAGCACCAGCTGATGTACACGTGTGGAGCAGAAAGACAACCATGTTGCTGGAAAGAGTAGGAAGAAGAGACACATGCTCTTCCTGGAGTGCTTCGCAGTGTGAGGATAAGGATGTAGCTCCCTTTCCCAAGCACTCTGCATGTGAGGGGTGGGAACCCTTTCCAAAGAGCTCTGGGAGCAGGGTGGCCTTAGCAAAGCACCTACACATCAGTGGTGAGGACATGACCTTCCAGATGCCTGGTTTATAGGCCCCCTTAGCTGTGAACACAGTTCTCACCCCAACACGAATTGCAGGTCATGGGTCTGAAGATAGTCATGGGGGTGGTCACAGGTTCCATCACCACAGTACTTACCGTGCCCCATCATCATTGTGGAGTAGTCTCTCGTCAGCGAGGAGCTCCCCATCAGCCTGTGCTCCTGCTGCACGTGTGAGCTCAGCTGGTGGTAGCTGGTGTTCATCGTCCTGGTCAGCGTGCTGCTGCCACTGCCGGGGAAGGAGAAGTCCACCCGGCCGTTCAGCAAGTGCTCTGTGAAAGAAGGCACATGGTGAGGAATGCGGCTGTGGACAGGGCTGCTGCTCCAGTTTCCATGGGGAGGAAGCAGGAGGCATCTTGGTGCACCCTGCCTTGGCTGCATCCCAGCTTCAGCCACTCTGGAAGGTTGTTCTGGAGCGCTACATCTAGAACAAGGTACAACCTCTCAATGTGATGTTGTGGAAATAAACATGTAAACAGAGGCTTTACTCTACACCTAGCACCAGAGACACCCACAGTGCCCAAGGTAACTCCAGACCTCGGCCTTGCTGGGGCGCTGCCTTGTTGTTCTCGTCATGTTCTCTCACATCTCTCCTTAGACACAAGCACAAGTTTATAATTTCAGATTAAAAAAGAAGGCGTGAAAAGAAAAACAGCCCTTTATGGAGGCAGTTTCTCCAAATCTCACTCTGGATCCCATCTCAGCTGGATCCGAAAAGCAAACTCTGCTCTGTTCCTCTGGTCCTGCACAAACCCCTGTCCCTTCCCAGCAAGCCAGGAGAGATCAGCTACCCATGAGAGAGTGATTTCTGTTTAACAGTCCAGCAGATCTGCTCCAGAAGCTCAGGGAACTTAATTAAGGTGAGGAGCTGCCCCTTAGCAGGTATCATCTGAGTTTGCTCCTGCCTTGAAGGTCCAGCCTTTTGTAGTAGCAACTTGCTGCAGGCTCCCAAATCCATGCCGAGATGGGGGTTACCTTGCCACTCTTGTGAGCAGACACACCAGGACAAGGCTTTGAAGCAGACTACAGCACGTGAACTCATGCCAACACGAGGATGGGCACACAAGGGGAGGAACAGGACACGTACTGGGGCAGACCCCAGCCGCCGGTCCCTTGGCTTGGAGTAGGACGAGACAGGACACTCAGTGCCATAATGAAGCCGTCCTTCACCTGCTTGGGGCCGGGGTGTCCCACTCCTCCTCAGGCTGCCAGTAGCCACGTCGCTGTCCTCCTCGTGGAGGAGACCCTCAGTGTCCGAGGAGAAGCGGCTGCTGCCAGAGAGGCGGGGAATGGTTTCAGGTGGGAGCCTCCAGGTGATGCGGCGAAGATCCAAGTCTTCTCCCAGCAACGGCACATATTTCCACCTGGAGCCTTTTGGGACAATGCAAGCACTGGTGTTGGCATGATCTGCAGGGGACAGAGTCGGCTACCCACGTGCTGCTTGCTGGGGAGGGGAAGGGGCAGGCGCCAGTGGGGACGGCACCCGTTCACAGCCCGTCTCGCCAGGTGTTGGCTGATGAGTTCAGGCGGTGCAACCATCGTGTGACTGGTAGATGGAGAATGGTGGGACATGACATGCATGGGGTTCCTCAAGCCCAGGGCTGTTTTCCAGCCCTCTGTCCATCACGACAAAAGGCAAGAGTCAAAGTCCCACCACATGCCTGTCCCTGTCACGAAGAGTCTGCGTCAATTGTCCTCTGCTCAGGAGAGCTTTCCTCACTCCTTGATGTGCGCTTGGCATGGTTGGACTCTTGGCGTTCCCATTACCTTGCTCTCTGAAAGGACCAGGGACTTGCTCCTGGATCCCAGGCTCTGGAGGACCTCTCCCAGGGAAGACTCTCCAGATCCGACTGACAAGTCTCATCATTTTACTTACAGCCCATCTTCCCCTCATTGTCCCAGTACAAGACAAGGGAGCCAGCCTCAGTCAGAGAGTGAAGTGATGGAGGAAGAGAGGCCAGTGCCTTCCCAGCACTGGTGAGTTCTCTCCTGTTGGCTTGGCCAAGACCCTGAGCATCCAAGGGACTCAGAGGTCTGTGCCTTGCCAGTGCTTGTTTGCTGGCAGTAACTCTCGTGGTCCGGCCAAATGGTAACAGGAAGGGAAGATGAGCAGGGAGGGCCACGAAAAGCTCCTCTCCCACCCCACGCTGAGATTTTTCTTTGCCTCATGGCTAAGACAAGGAGGCACTGGTCTTATTTACACTGCGACTTGTCAAGTGTTCCCATGGATGCAGCTACTGGGCTTTGGAAAGGCGGATCTCCACAATCTCCATGACTTAGATCTCACCATCTCCATGAGCAGGAAAGGAGCAGTAAAGCTCATTGCTGAAAGCTGTCGTTAAGGAAAATGAACGTTAAAAGTGACCTTTGCAAAACTCAGAGCAACATACCTGAATCATCAGAGACACTGGGACGCTTGCTGCCAGCTGGAGAGCGGAGCACATCTGTGCTATACATCAGGTAGCTGTCGTAGTCCTCACCTCCCTCTGCATCAATGATGGGGACATCAGGGATGATGGGGACTGGAGAGGTAGAAAGTGCCATTAGACAAGCGGCTCAAAACCACACAGGCCTCCCATGCTCAGACGGGCCTTCAGCATTCACCAGGGTGGCTGGTGCAGCAGAGCGAACAGGATGTGGAGAAGCAGCTGGGGTGACGGGGAGCATTCCCCAGCACTGCTCCTTCCCCCCTGCTCCCCACCCAGGCAGGGCAGTAACTCACTGGACATTGGGCGCTTGGGCTGCGTAGCAAGGTTGATGGTGGCTTCTCTCTCTGGTCCCCAGCCAGCACCATTTCTGGCCTTCACCACGTAGCGATAGGGCTGGGACTCCCGCAGGTTTTCTATCAGCACCATGCGCTTCTTTGGGTCTTCAACCAGCACCTTCTTCATTGGGCCAATGGGTACTGCAAATACAGGTACACATATCACCCACAAGGTCACAGGACACAGAGGACCCCACAGCACTCCACCCTTGGTCAGCAGGCTCGCTCAGGTTTGGTGTCAGGACACAGCCTGGCTCTGCGACAAGGTGCAGCAGCTATTTGGGCTGCTCATGACAGGCGTGACATCGTCTCAGGGAAATTCCCAGACTGAATGCTGAAGTCAACCCTATAGCAGAGGTCTCCTGCTGCTGGTGTGTCACCAAATATCATCTTCCTGGCACCCTAGCCCTAGATCTAGACCTATGAACTAAGTTTTTAAGATGAAAACCAACACAAAACACTATAGAAGTGAACGGGAACTGAGCACACTTCGGGCTTTGCAGGATTAAATCTTGAGTGGTGCTTTTTCTGTGCTCCTTCCATCAAGAAGCGACCCCTCCAGGTCTGAGATTTCACAAGAAACATGCTTGGAGCCGTTCTGGTTCTGCTGCTGTTTGGGACTGGCCCAGCCTGTGGAAAGTGTACTGCAGCCCCTCAGCCTGGCTGGACTGCCCTGGTCAGAAAATGAGCTCGTACCATTATCCTCTTTGACGAGTCCGTAACTAACTTCGTAAGCGGTGATCTCCCCGTTGGTTTCTGCAGGCTCAGCCCAGCTCAGCTGCGTCACAGTGGAAGACACGACGTTGAAAGCCAAACGACCAGGCTCACTGGGGACTGGAAATGCAAGAGCAAAGGGTCCGGGTTATCGCAAGTCGGGATCAAGTGCATGCAGATGCCCAGAGCTCCCCAGATCACAGCTGGGTCACAGTAGGAGCTGCTCAGTGCTTGTCCCCAAGACCATCAGAAGCTCAGAGATGGAGCCCTGACCCCATGCCAGGTACACAGGCACCAACTTGCTCCCACATGGTGGGAAGCAAAGTGCAGAGTCGCTCACCATCCTCAAGCGTGCGGCAGTGGATGGTGTCAGAATAAGCCCCTTCACCCATGGCATTGTAGGCACAGACTTGCATCTCGTAGTCGCAGAAGGGATAGAGGTTGCTCAGCTCTGCTGATGGTGCTTTGACATCGATGAGATGGGCTTCTGACTCGGGGTCCCCTTGGATCCAGTATTTCACCTAGCAAAGCAAGAGCAAGCCATGATTCCTTCAGATCATCACCATAATGGGTGGGAAATTCCCCATCTTTTATTAGATCTGCTCTGGGAAAGCCAGAGTGTTGTGCCATTCCTCTGAAATGGGAGGCCAGAACAGTCTGGGCATTTCATGGTAAGTGATGCAAAGGGAGATGAACCCACCAGGAATCTTCCTGCAAATCCCACATCCACCCAGCAAGGATCCCTCGAGGATGGAGGGAGCCAGAAAGGGTGAGCTTGCTCCCTCCTTTGGGTGTCTTCTCCCCATCCCTTTGGCACAAATAAGTGTGTGTGTGAAATACCCGCTGGATGGGACCCACACCCTTGCCTGGAACCCACTCACCCCTTACCTTGTACCCCAGAGGTTTTCCTGGTGGAGGAAACCAGCTGAAGCGGATTTCCCTGGAGCTGAGAGCATGGGCATTGGGATTAAGAGGTGCGCTCAGGCGGCCTTTGGGGGACTGGGAGACCTGGCTCAGGCCAGTCATCGAGGGGACACCATCCACCACCTCTGCAGACATGAAGAAGGAAGGTCACGTCAGTGCTAGTCCCCCGTGTGGAAGGAAAAGAAGGAAGCGTGCCTCTCTCCAGCACTGCCCTGCCATCCTGAGTGAGCCTCTCAAAGCATTTCTGTGAGGTAGAGCCCCATTGTAGGGAGGGGAAACTGAGGCACTTTGTGATGGCATCCCCAAAGCCACACAGCAAGCTGGCATGAGAGCCAGGCTCAGACCCCCCCAAGTCCTGCACCTCCTGCTGCTTTTCACAGGCTGTCCAGGTAGGAAGAAATTAAGAGACAACCTTCTCGCCTCTGAAAATCTTTAGCTCTGTCTGATTGTGTTTAATAATGCTTCAACATCTTGATCAGTTGCTCTGGGGAGCCATGAGAGAAGATGGAGATGGGCAGAGCGTTCTCAAGTTACCCAGTTGCTTCTCCTGGAAACCCACCCAGTCCAGCCGAGAGCTCTCTGAAGCCTCTCCAGTGCCAGTGCCTGCCCCTGAAGTGGTTCTGGTTGGTCCAGTACAAGGGACTTTCTTGTACCCCTAGCAGCCATCACCAACACTGTGGTAAATACCTTTACATTATCAACCCACATGATGCCAACCCAGTTTTGCTCGTCCAGCCACAGGAACCACCAAGCACAGCTCGCGGCACGTCCTGCCTCTGCCCTAATTTTATAGCTTCTTATTCAAACCCTCAAGGAAAAGGAGCGAAGAACCCACACCGTTTCCTTTCGCGTGGAAGGTTATCCGCCTTCGTCCCACCCGCTGTCCATACCCACTAATGCCTCTAGAGGGAGGCCCAAATCTACCAGTCCGAGCTGGAGGAACCTCCTCGCTGCCGCTGTTTTGGGCTGGGAGCAGAGCTGGAGCTCTGTGCAGCACCTCGGGGGGGCGGGGGGCTGGGCCGCTGTGGGGGTCCCATATCCCCTGTGGCCGTTCCCCACCGCCTGGCTGCCAGCCCCTACCTGGGTCGGCGATGGTCACCGTGGTCTGGGGGTATCGGCCGATCTTGGCACCGTACTTGGGGTGGAGAAGGTCAATGGCGAACTGCTTGAGCTGGCAGTTGTGCAGAAGGGCATCTATTTCAGTCAGCTCCAGCAAGGGGACTTGCACTTCCTTTCGGGTCTCCCCGGGCTGGAACACCAGGTCCCCCTCTGTGAAGATGTAGTCCTGGAGGAGGAGGAAGAGGTGCGTCATTATAGCCTGCGTAATCCACGAGAAGGCTCCCAGAGAGCTTCCCCTCGTCTTCCAGCGACTCTCCGCTTTTCTGCAGTGCCCACAGCTCAGGGGGCAGCCAGTACCCTCTGCCTCAGGTACCCGCAGCCTCTCGGGTCCCTGAAGCACAGGGAGCAAGAGATGGAGGGGAATATCTGCCTTTGTGCTAACCTCAAGCCTTGGGTCTCCCCTCTCCCAGCCATGTCCCCTTTGAGCCTGATCAACTGCTCTTCTGCAGCCCCGGGGTCAGATCCTTCCCAGCCCTCTGTGCCCACTCGTTCCTGCCTGCCAAGGCCAAGAGCCAAGGCCCTTACCCTGCCGTTCTTGGCGGTGAGATCCCGGGTCCTGTAGGTGACTTGGGATTTCCCGTTGTCTATGATCTCCCGGAGGACAGGAATCTTGGCCAGCTTATCAAAGCGGCTGTGGGAATAGGCTGGCTGCAAGAAGGTGATGAGGCTGCTGGCTGGAAGGGGCAGGAGAGAAGGGATGTGTAGAGCAAATACTTGAAGAATCACATTACAAACAAGCAGGTGTCCTCCCTGAACAGAGTTCCTATCACCCATGGGTGTGAACTGTGTATGAAATATTCCTGTATGGGCTGGATGGAGACTTTACCACTCCTGACTCATGCTCCCTGCTCAAACAATCAGATGGGAAGCAGAGGCAAACTGCTGGGGACATCCACCTACCCCCAGCACAGCATAACAGCAAAGAGGTTTTACTTTACTCCAGCAATCTATGAACTGGAGCAGCAGAGGTGCATGGTCAAGCCTGGATCTGCCATGGAATTTCTAGCATCTAAACTTGTGATATTCAAATGTTTGGGTCTCTGCCACCAGGGATGACAATCCTCCTTTCGANCAAACAATCAGATGGGAAGCAGAGGCAAACTGCTGGGGACATCCACCTACCCCCAGCACAGCATAACAGCAAAGAGGTTTTACTTTACTCCAGCAATCTATGAACTGGAGCAGCAGAGGTGCATGGTCAAGCCTGGATCTGCCATGGAATTTCTAGCATCTAAACTTGTGATATTCAAATGTTTGGGTCTCTGCCACCAGGGATGACAACCCTCCTTTCGATGCTTTAAAAGATGCTCTAGTTTAGATCCAGGTGACTTAAGATAGGAGTCACCAAGCAAGTCTCTGGTCTGTGATCTGGGAGAGCTCACGTACACACGCTGTGCCTGCCTTAGAAACCACAAGTCCCTCTGGACACGGGACACAAACGTCCTTCACCTCACGCCTCAGTCGCAGCCCTTCACCTTGTTCTTTGATGATGGTGATGTTGACAAGCCTGCGCCCAATCTCTGCGATGCCGGTGGGGACATCAATGGCCTCCACCTGCAGCTGCTTCTCATCATCATCATCCTCCCTGATGAAGAGTGGGACACGGACATCCACCAGCTCCACAGCCTCTTGGAACTCCACCATCCCGTGAGCGTCTGGGGGAAGGGGCAATGGTGAGAGGTGGGAAATATCCCCCCCTGCCCAGCCAGGAGCTAGCGCTGGGCTCTGCTCCCTACCTTGGTCTGAGGTCACAGTGTAATAACCCGGTGAAACCTTCAGGTCATTGAAAGCTTCGTGGGAAACGTGCTTTTCCATCACTTTGATGATTTCTGGCTTGGCTGAGCGAGGGGCAGTGAGCACTGTGTCCACAATGGTGTGGTCCTGCCTATAACCGATGGGAAGAAAGACGGGTGAGCGCCGAGGCCAGTGCTGCTCTTTTCACAGAGCAGCTGGAGGGGCTAGTGAGTGCGTGGGGCATTCAGTCACCCTACACGTGTGTGTACAAAGAGGGAGAAGCAGCACAAGAGAGGGCTGCAAGTTCCTCTTACCTTTTCCCAGAATTGGGCTGTAACCTGTGGGAAAAAAAAAAAAACAAAAACCAAACCACAAATCAGAGTGACTAACACTTTTGGGGAGACAACGTTCTGTGTGAATCACGGCCCTGTGCAGGTCTGAGCTGCAGCAGCTGCCCTGCGGGTGCCAACCCATCCGGCAGAGCCCGTGGCCCCACCGCACGTTCCCTCCTGCCTGGTTGCTCCCTCCAGCCCTGGGTTTCCCAATGCAATGAGGAACGTGCCCACAGGGAAGATGATCACAGTGAGGAGGGGATAACATCCCCTGCTCAGTGCTGGCATTCCCAGGCTCCTCCGTCCCACACCAGGCACTCATAACTTTGCACTTTTGAAACTTTTGAAGTCAATGGGAATGTTCCCCTTGAGCACTACGTGACCAGGATTTGTCCCTGTCTGTAGGAGTCTCAAGCCCAAAAGCGAGATGCAGCTGGGCTCACCTGCACAGCTGGATGTGCTCTGCTGTGCAGCCCTGGGTGGGCAAAGCACCGCCCCAGGGATGTCTCTCAGACCATGCTCCCTCCCCGTATCCCAGATTTCCCACCCCAGCCCTCTGGTCCCCCCTCTCACCAGCAGGGCCCTGGGAGAACGCTGCCCTGCAGGAGCTGTCTTCCCCAGTGACTCACCTGAACTTGGTCTGCTGGAGCTTGTGGCAGCCAGGGATGTGCTTGAAAACGTCGTTCAGCTGCAAGGAGCAAGAGAGACTTTCACAAGACATCCCTTGCTGAAAAGGGATATGTGCAGCGAGCAGACGCTGCTGCCAGTAAACACGAGAGCCCTCTGGCCACCCCGGGGTCCTCCCCCCTTGCCCCGCCGCACCAGGCAGAGACCATCGCTTCTCCCCAGGACATGGCAAGAGGCTGTGAACTGAAGCCAAGCGGAAGCTTCAGGCCACACGCCTCGAAGCAAACCTCAAACCTCATCAACGTGATGCTTTGATAATTCTCACAATTGTGATCTTAAAATGCGTGCTTTCTTTCAGAAAGAAGAAAAATTGCTTCTTCCTTTCAAGAGCTGACTGGGCTCACAGGGAACGGGCAGCCAGCATCGCAGACACCCCCTCAGCATGGCTGTCCCCCTGTCCCACGCCAAGCCCCCGTTGTGCCCGGGCTCGTACGTTCTCCTCCACTTCCTTGCGCAGCTGCTCGCACTCCCGGGTGTCTGGCTTCACCAGGTTCTGCGTGAAAAGCCGGGTCAGCCTCAGAGACAGCCCATAGGGAACTGGAAAGAGAAATTCCCAAGTCAAACTCTTTCCTTCTTGGTCAGAGAAATAACCCAGCCGAATGCTGGAAGCATGGGGACACACGTGATGCTTGGTGTCCGGATCCTGTATTGCTAGCACACAAACCCCATAGCATCAGCAGAGAAACCCCTCTGAGAACTGGAAGGCTGACTGNCCAAACCACAAATCAGAGTGACTAACACTTTTGGGGAGACAACGTTCTGTGTGAATCACGGCCCTGTGCAGGTCTGAGCTGCAGCAGCTGCCCTGCGGGTGCCAACCCATCCGGCAGAGCCCGTGGCCCCACCGCACGTTCCCTCCTGCCTGGTTGCTCCCTCCAGCCCTGGGTTTCCCAATGCAATGAGGAACGTGCCCACAGGGAAGATGATCACAGTGAGGAGGGGATAACATCCCCTGCTCAGTGCTGGCATTCCCAGGCTCCTCCGTCCCACACCAGGCACTCATAACTTTGCACTTTTGAAACTTTTGAAGTCAATGGGAATGTTCCCCTTGAGCACTACGTGACCAGGATTTGTCCCTGTCTGTAGGAGTCTCAAGCCCAAAAGCGAGATGCAGCTGGGCTCACCTGCACAGCTGGATGTGCTCTGCTGTGCAGCCCTGGGTGGGCAAAGCACCGCCCCAGGGATGTCTCTCAGACCATGCTCCCTCCCCGTATCCCAGATTTCCCACCCCAGCCCTCTGGTCCCCCCTCTCACCAGCAGGGCCCTGGGAGAACGCTGCCCTGCAGGAGCTGTCTTCCCCAGTGACTCACCTGAACTTGGTCTGCTGGAGCTTGTGGCAGCCAGGGATGTGCTTGAAAACGTCGTTCAGCTGCAAGGAGCAAGAGAGACTTTCACAAGACATCCCTTGCTGAAAAGGGATATGTGCAGCGAGCAGACGCTGCTGCCAGTAAACACGAGAGCCCTCTGGCCACCCCGGGGTCCTCCCCCCTTGCCCCGCCGCACCAGGCAGAGACCATCGCTTCTCCCCAGGACATGGCAAGAGGCTGTGAACTGAAGCCAAGCGGAAGCTTCAGGCCACACGCCTCGAAGCAAACCTCAAACCTCATCAACGTGATGCTTTGATAATTCTCACAATTGTGATCTTAAAATGCGTGCTTTCTTTCAGAAAGAGGAAAAATTGCTTCTTCCTCTCAAGAGCTGACTGGGCTCACAGGGAACGGGCAGCCAGCATCGCAGACACCCCCTCAGCATGGCTGTCCCCCTGTCCCACGCCAAGCCCCCGTTGTGCCCGGGCTCGTACGTTCTCCTCCACTTCCTTGCGCAGCTGCTCGCACTCCCGGGTGTCCGGCTTCACCAGGTTCTGCGTGAAAAGCCGGGTCAGCCTCAGAGACAGCCCATAGGGAACTGGAAAGAGAAATTCCCAAGTCAAACTCTTTCCTTCTTGGTCAGAGAAATAACCCAGCCGAATGCTGGAAGCATGGGGACACACGTGATGCTTGGTGTCCGGATCCTGTATTGCTAGCACACAAACCCCATAGCATCAGCAGAGAAACCCCTCTGAGAACTGGAAGGCTGACTGGGAAGCTCTCTGCCAGATCTGGCAAAGGAAACAGTGTCCAGTGGTGGCTCTGGACCGATGAGGCAGAGAAATCGAGGCTGGGTCACTGAGCTAATGAGACCAAGACACACGCAGGTTATGTCTAACACACGGCCAGGCTGTCAGGAGATCTCCAAGGCCAACACCTGTCCTGCTACAGGGCTGGACACAGGAACGTGCTGCTCAGCTTCCCCCAGGATGGAAGCAGATAAAAGAACAACCCCCCCTTGCAATTGGGCTTGGAGGTAAGGCCATGGCTGCTGGAGCTAGGAGCCACCACCAAGGGTTCATGTCCTTTACAGCATCCACAGCATCTCCTCTACGCCCTGTTCCTCAGATGCGGCACTCACTGAGATCTTTGGGGTTGGTGGCAGCGAGGGAGGTGAAGCCCTGCTTGTGAACATTGTTGTTGATCTTCCAGCGGACTGTGTCCCGACCCTTGAGGGACCCACTGCGGACCATGGGGGTGTCCAGGTGGTCAGAGGACATGAGGCTGTGGCGAAGCATGTAGTGGTCCTCCTTGAAGCCAACGGTGCGACCTGCAGAGCCAGGGGCAGGGTCAGAGTCTGGGCAGACACCAGCCATCAACTTCCCAACACCAGAGACTTTGTTCTGGGGAATCTTTAGGGCTTCCGCCACACTAAGGGGTCGAGATGCCAGGACGGGGGTGGGGTGGAGAGGGCAAGGGGTGTCCACAATCAGGGAGAGAACATCACACCAGGTAGGCTTTACAAGGGACGCTGGTCAGGGGAGAGCCAGCAGCGGGATTCCCAGCCAGGCACACGGGGCTGTGGGGCAGGGAGCAGCAGCTCAAGGGTTCCTTGGCTCAGGCTCTCTGCTAGGAGCTTTTCCCCTGATCCACCTCCCCAGCTCAGAGAGGAGGAGGAGGGATGCTTACCCCAGCACGCCCTCCCCAACCCGGGAAGGCAGTGAACCCCACAGATCCCTCTCCCCCCCAGTTCAAAGGGCGGGTACCTCGTGCGCAGCAGGGAAGCAGAGCCAGGCAAGCCTAGAAAAGAAATGACCAAGGCCACAATCACTCTGCGGCCAAGGGCAAAGACCCCCACATCTCCGGGTGGGAGGATTCACAATCTGGAGGATTGCCCACCAATGCATGGGGCTCTGGAAGCTGATTTTAGCCAGATATTCCTTCAGCGAGGGAAATCCCACAGCAACTTGTGTTGGCAACAGCAGAGGTGCTGGATACCACTGGGACCCAGCCCCTGCCAATCTGGCCACGATGCAAGCCGAGTGGATTCTGGAAATTTGCCATGTTTATGGCCTTTATCTGGTCCTCTCCCCGGGCTGGGGCAGCTGGCTGAGGCACTCACCTTGCAGCAGGCGCAGAACTTCCAGCAGAGCAGCAGCAGCAGCCCCAGGAGCAGGATGAGGAAGATGAGCAGCGGGATGAGCCAGAGGAAGCTCCCCGGCGGGCACTCTGCAAGCGACAGCAGCGTCACTGCCGGGCATCAGCGCCCTGCAAGGGGGGTGCAGGGAGGGAGCGGGGAGGCAGCGACAGAGGGGAAAGGCTGGACCACAGCTCTTTGAGGGATGGAGCAGCCCAGTTAAGCTTGGGAACTTCTCTTTTGGTGCTCACAACGAAAAGTGCTGTTCAGGGAGAACTATCCCACCTCTCTACTCACATCCAGCCATCCCAAGGGGCTATTCAGCACCTCACTACAACCCCTGCCTGTGCTGGCGGTGAAAAGGCACCGATCTCTAAAGGTGCTGGTCTCTGAGGATGCTGCACTCCACTCCTCGCGGTTCACGCGACAGCCAACATCACCCGCCCCGTCACGCAGGAAGGTGGGCAGGGAGGTCCTGCCCGCAGCTGACCCTGCCCAGGGGCACAGCGAAGCGACAAAGCAGGGGTCGGAGGTGCCGTGGAGCAGGCCACTGCTGATCCAGACCCCATGCTGGACACCCCCTCCTGCCGGGTCCCTGCTCACCTTTTTTCTTCTGCACGTGGACGGTGGTGTTGGGGAGGACGGTGGGGTCTCCCTCCAGGGTGTAGTGGTATGTGCAATCGTCCTCCTCATCCTGGAATGAGCAGTACTCGCTGGCTTCCTCTGCAGAGACACGGTTGCAAAGTCATCAGGACCAGGAAAAGCTTGGGGAGCAGCCCCACGTGCACACACACACCGGGCAGGGCCCACGGGACACACACCACACGCCTGCACACAGCTCTGCCTCTCCCGGTACCTTTCTTCAGCTCTTCCACCATCTGGATCTGGAGGTGGCACGTGCTGCAGTTCGCTTTCATGTTGCCTGTTCCCCAGGCCTGGCAGCGAACGCAGTCCCGGATGCTCTCACACACAGCCTGGAAGCCCTGGGCAGAGAGGTAAGGCGGGACGGTCAGGAGGCAGCCCACGGGGAGCGAGGGAGGACAGCGCCTCTGGAAGGCAGAGCCGGAGAGGCAACGCTGCACCCTCACCCCAGCACCAGAGCAAGCTCAAAAAGAGGAATCACGGAGAACAAGCAGCTGACGAAGGATTTATAAGCCCAGCAGCCCACTACAGCTGGCTCCAAAATCTTATACCAACAGCCTGCATCTGGGCAGCCATTAGGTCTTCTCCAAGGGTTTTAGGTGGCCTTTCCAAAACACGACCAAGCCAGCTTTCTCCACTCCCACTGTGGGATTAGCCCATGGTTGTCAATGGGGAAACTGAGGCACCAAACTGAGAAATGGGTTTTTTTTCCAGTCTTGAGGCAAATCAGAATAAGGCAGGGGCCGAGCCTCTGACCTCTGCCTTTCATCAGCGTGCGGGTGCACAGACATTCAACAACAGTGGCTGCTGGTGAACTGGAGGGCAAAGAAAGCCCGCGGCTCCAAAGCAGCTCCTGTAGCAGAGCCTTCCTGGCCACCAAAGGCAAGACAGGCAGGACTAACCCCTGCTCAGGATTTCGCTCCTGACCAAGATGTGCCTTCATCTCTGCTTTCCTTTCCTTCCCTGGAGGCTCTGTGTGGGAAGGAGAAGTGATAAACCCAGAGGGATCCCAGGCTGAGCCTCACCAGGGAGTAGCTGATTTCACAGGTGGAGCTGGTGTACAGCGAAGCCTTGTCACAGATGCATCTGCCGCATTCACACCTCCCATGGTTATTGCAAATGCCCTGGGAGGGAAGAGGTGACAATTGGTGTCTGAGAACAATCGCAGACACGTAGTGGCACTGGGAGTCAGCATGGCGCCAGCTCTCAGCGGCGCTGAGCTTCAGGTATCAGGGCAATTTGCTACAGCTCTGCCCGGTCTGGTCATCCCTCGTGCACGCAGGGCAGGACCTACCCCTCGGCTGTCAATGCAGGTGTCGTTGCTCGTGGGACATTCGCAGCCCGGACCCTCCCAGCCACTTTCGCACACGCACGCACCCTTGGAGCAGCGACCGCGATCTGCGACACAAGAGGAGGAATTACCCAGGGCCCAGTGCTGTGCCGCTCCCCTGGCCCTGTCTGCAGCTCTCCCACTCTCTTTGGAGAGAGAAGGGGCTGCAAACAAACTCCACGGCATCCTGCCTGCACATTTGCAAGCACAGAGTCCCCACAGCTCATCACCGGTCACCCAACCCCTCACGTCAGCGCCACCAGCCCAGGGACACCCTGCCTGTGCCACCAGGACAGAGCAGGGCACAGCCCATCCCATGGCTGGCGGATGCTGGGGGCACCAGGGCTGCTCTCACCATTGCAGAGGAAGCCAGAGGTGCGCGGGCACTGCAGGACATCGTACTGGCAGAACGCTCCATCAAAGCGCTGCATCAGGTCCTCGGAGTAGCACTGGCACTTCCCACACAGGCACTCGCCCCGGCCCGAGCACGGCTCCACGTCCCCAGGGCGGATGCAGGCTTCGTTGTTGGGGGATGATGCCGGGGAGCAGTCGCAGGTGTCCCCTCGCCTGATGGGGAGGAGATGGTGCTGAGAAAGGTGGGAGCAGAGCGCAGGACAGCAGGATCCTGGGCAGGTTGTCCGGGCACAAGCATGTGTCACTGCGGGTCCCCCAGACCAGCAGGAACCCTGGGAGGGGTACAGAGCTGGACAAAGTCCTTACCAGCCTGGGTGGCAGATGCACTGTCCGCAAACGAAGTCCCCATGGAAGCTGCACTTGGGCGAGTTAAACTCTTGTTGCTGTAAGAGAAGAGACATTGTCAAACGGGCTCGGCTATCCCCAAGATCATTTCATGAATCAGAACGGCAGATCTAGGGGCAAAGTTTTTCCCCCAAGACCGAGCTTTGCCATAGGACAACATGGCCACCTTGGTACAGGCAGTGATCGAGATCTCCTTGGCCAGGCTGAGCAACAGTCAGGGGTCGAGAAGGACCCACCTGTGCTGGCCATCGCCTTCCCACCCCCGGCGGGCCTGGAGGAGGACATCTCTCTGCACCGTGCACCCCCACATACCTGTTCACAAGGACACACGTCACAGATGACAGAGGCTGTGACTTTGAGGCTGTCGCTCAGGGACGTGGGTTTCACATCGATAACTCCCTGCCGGTCTTTCTCAGGGAGGCTGCAAACGTGCTGCCCGCCGACGTACTCAAGTGCCTTCACACGCACGTTGAACTTGCCCTGGGAGGAAGGGACAAGCGGCAGGGGTGAGCCAGCTCTGCTGGACCACAGATCGGCTGGACTGACCCCAGGTGAAGAAGGAAGGAGGGACACAGCGGAGGGCTCAGCCCCTCCTCACACACACATGCCCTCCCTCCGGGGCCATCCAAGCACTTACCACCTCCCCACGGATGATGTGGAAGGAGCCAGATTCTGTCTTTTCATACATTGAGGAGGTGAACTCTGTCTTCATGGCTTTGGGGACAAAGTCAGCTCGGATGTCCATCTTGGAGCGGATGCGCTGGGTGGCAGAAGATAACCACAACACTGACTTTCAGCAGTACACCTGCGACCACCCCATGGCCTGCCCCAGAGGGGCCACATCCTGCCTGCTCTCCTAGGCAGGAGGTGCCCACCCTCTGCCTTTCCTGGGAGAGAGAGCGAAGCCCCAGAGAGCACCGTTACCTCAAAGGCTGTGCGGAGCAGCTCCACGATGTTGGAAGAGTCCTCCTGGAGCACCCCGATCTCAGAGATGGGGAAATACTTGTGCAGCTTCTGCAGAGAAACAGGAGTCCCCTGAGTAAAGGCCTTGAGAAACCTCCTCCAGTACAAAAGTGAGCTCTGCTTTGAGCAGGGCTTGGACCAGAGACCTCCAAAGGTCCCTTCCAACTTAAATAACTCTCCAGCTGTGTCCCCACCGCTTTACAGGAAACAGACACCAACACGGGGAGACCTCTAGAAGCTCATATTCCTGCACTCAATAATATACCCCGAGACCTCCCATGACCCAGAGTAGCTCCCCACCACACTGCGGCACCCTCCCAAATTATCGAGGTGTTGGTTTAGCACTTGGGGACAAGAGATGGGAGAACATTTTCTCCTCGCAGCCAAGCTGCAGGCAGAGGAGCAATGGTCCTGAGGAAAGAGAAGTCCACGTGGCACCACCGCAATGGTCTCCTCACCTCATAGTAGCTGTAGGAGTGGTTGGTAACAGCAAAGATGGGGATGATGTTGTGTTGGCCCAACAGGCGCACCAGGGTGGGCACGGAAGGATAGTCCTGCTTGGTGTCATACACGTAGGTGCCGTTGTTGTCTAGGTGACACTGCTCATCATTTCTTGCCAGGATCCCTGCCAGGACGTTGGTACCATCAGCTTCATAGTGAAAGGCCGATTCGGTGGAGAACACGAGCAGGTGAGTGCTGTCCTTCCTCCAGCCGATCTTATCCTGCAGCCGGGGATGGGGAGAAGGAACCTTCATC
Organism: Steatornis caripensis; assembly: GCA_013398225.1. NCBI lineage: Eukaryota > Metazoa > Chordata > Aves > Caprimulgiformes > Steatornithidae > Steatornis > Steatornis caripensis. The sequence goes on along the minus strand of VZSC01014167.1, from coordinate 722,578 downwards.
TCTGTGCCCCCCAAACCACTGCACAGCACTCGCAGCTGTTGGCAGGCCACCACTGGCAGAAGTTGGAAAACCCAAGGGGCAAGGCACCATCCCCACTTGGCAGCAAACACAACCAGCTACATGGCCCTGGGAATCCGAGCCAGCAGGCCTCCGCTTCCCCCACCTGCACCCCCAGTGCATAGGATGGCTCCCAGCAGCTCAGTGCCAGGCACGTATATGTACAGGGGGCAAGCCCACGCTTTTCTGGATGTGTTTGGGGCTGTGCTCATCCCTCAACCAAACAGCCAAGCCCAAGTGGGCTGTTTTCCAGGGAGCAGAGTTTCATCACCGCAGGCACAAAGCGGTAGAGAGCAAAGCGCACATGCAGGGTGCCCGGCAAGCAGCTCCTATGCTCGGGATCAAACGCCAGAGATGCACACACAGATGGCCTAAGAACTAGGAAAAATTGGGAATGCAAAACAGGTCGGCGCTGGGAGCGTGCAGCTGGGAGGGCAAGAACCAACTGCAACCGAATGTATAACCTGGGCTCCCTAGCTGTCTCGTCACCTGCCCAGCATGCTGCTCTTTTGCTCATCACCCAGTAGCAAGATCACTCATTAAAAACAGAGCCTTGCCCAGACAGCTCCTGCATCCCCAGCCAGCATCACCTTGCAAACAGCTGTCTGCAGGATGGCATCAAAGCCGCCCTCAGGGGCATCCAGGTTGCCGGAGATGCGCTCTTTCCTGAGCTCCTGGCTGAAGTAGTTGATGTTGCTGGTCAGGCGGATGATGTTCTTGAAGGAGAAGGGGGAGTCAGCGTTGTTCCAGGGCTCGCGCAGCCTAGGAGAGAATGGGAGAGCAGGGGTTTTGTGGGGAGCCGGAGCAAAAGGATGCCCGGGTGCAAGGAGAGGAAGTGTGGGGAGAGCCCCTGGGTGCTGGGGAGTCCCTCAGGGGAAGGCATGAAGGTGAGTTGGCAAGCCATCAGCACTGAGAGGCAGAAGAGGTGAGGGCAGAGATGGAGGAGAAGACAAGACATGCAATCTGTCATGGCTGAGCAAGTAAGGTCTGAGAGTGTCAGAGGAGGACACTGCCAGCATTGGCACAGTGCTACAGCAAGCCCTGAGCACGGGGTGGGGAGGCCAGGGGAGACATTTTCAACAAAGGGAGAGAAGGATGGAGGCTCTCGCACCGCAGACAGTGAAGATCAGGAAAGCCACGGAGAAACAGAAGGTGCCTGCTCTCATCCCGGGGACCCATTGGCCTCACTCACTTCTCAGGTCTCATGTCTGTCTGAGGGGATGAGACTTTGTCCACAAACTTGCCAAAACCAATGGTGTAATTGGAGGTCAAGGCTTGCAGGAACTCCGCTGGGAGGAGAGGAAGGGAGGGAGGAAGAGACACATGAATAAAGAGATGTCTGTGAGGGCACTGCTCCAGGGAAAGAAATCCTTTCCTGGGCATCTTCTCTGCTAGTCAGGTCTTAGATAAGACTCCCAAACTGCCAGCTTTTAAGCTCTTTGGGCTTGGGCTTGTCTTTTTTTGGGTAGAAACCTCTACCACCTTTGGTAGCCCCTTTCCAAGACTGGAGCTTCTGCAATAGTACACGCTACACCTATAGGTTCAAGACGCCAAAGTCATGCACGGGTCAGGTCTGCAGGGCAGCAGCCCCCACGCTGGGCTGAAAGGAGACAGCACGCGTTATGATCCCTGCAGGGCCAGGAGGGACATTGCCCCACAAAGCGGCGATAACAAACTAATTAAAACAGACCCCTCTCGGCCCTTTGCCAGTTGCATCCCTTTCCCTGGGACTGGCAGAGAACTAATAGCCGCGGGCAGGAGCGAGGTGCCTGCCTTCATCAGCACAGGAGCTGGCTCCCCTCTTCTCCCAGCTCTGGTCTCACCTAGGTTTTGGCCCATGCTTTTGAGGTTGTCCAGATCATCAGACATAGAGTAGGAGAAGTCCATGAGGATGTAGAGATCCACAGGGCTCTCCAAGGGCTGGAAGACATCCATATTGAAACTCATCTCCTCCCCAGCTCGCAGCCNGAGTTGGCAAGCCATCAGCACTGAGAGGCAGAAGAGATGAGGGCAGAGATGGAGGAGAAGACAAGGCATGCAATCTGTCGTGGCTGAGCAAGTAAGGTCTGAGAGTGTCAGAGGAGGACACTGCCAGCATTGGCACAGTGCTACAGCAAGCCCTGAGCACGGGGTGGGGAGGCCAGGGGAGACATTTTCAACAAAGGGAGAGAAGGATGGGGGCTCTCGCACCGCAGACAGTGAAGATCAGGAAAGCCACGGAGAAACAGAAGGTGCCTGCTCTCATCCCGGGGACCCATTGGCCTCACTCACTTCTCAGGTCTCATGTCTGTCTGAGGGGATGAGACTTTGTCCACAAACTTGCCAAAACCAATGGTGTAATTGGAGGTCAAGGCTTGCAGGAACTCCGCTGGGAGGAGAGGAAGGGAGGGAGGAAGAGACACATGAATAAAGAGATGTCTGTGAGGGCACTGCTCCAGGGAAAGAAATCCTTTCCTGGGCATCTTCTCTGCTAGTCAGGTCTTAGATAAGACTCCCAAACTGCCAGCTTTTAAGCTCTTTGGGCTTGGGCTTGTCTTTTTTTGGGTAGAAACCTCTACCACCTTTGGTAGCCCCTTTCCAAGACTGGAGCTTCTGCAATAGTACACGCTACACCTATAGGTTCAAGACGCCAAAGTCATGCACGGGTCAGGTCTGCAGGGCAGCAGCCCCCACGCTGGGCTGAAAGGAGACAGCACGCGTTATGATCCCTGCAGGGCCAGGAGGGACATTGCCCCACAAAGCGGCGATAACAAACTAATTAAAACAGACCCCTCTCGGCCCTTTGCCAGTTGCATCCCTTTCCCTGGGACTGGCAGAGAACTAATAGCCGCGGGCAGGAGCGAGGTGCCTGCCTTCATCAGCACAGGAGCTGGCTCCCCTCTTCTCCCAGCTCTGGTCTCACCTAGGTTTTGGCCCATGCTTTTGAGGTTGTCCAGATCATCAGACATAGAGTAGGAGAAGTCCATGAGGATGTAGAGATCCACAGGGCTCTCCAAGGGCTGGAAGACATCCATATTGAAACTCATCTCCTCCCCAGCTCGCAGCCGCATGAACATGCCCTGGGGGGACACCTGGGTCCTCTGCAGCGACGTGTTGATACTGAAATTCTGTGAAGGAATAGTGACGTGGAGGGGATGGACTCCACCTCCCGCGCAGATGCAATGAGAAGGAGGCAAGGAGCAGGCAGATATGTGGGAAGGGGAAAGGCAGGGATGATCACGCTCGTTTCCTTCATGTACAGCCAGGAACCAAGGCAGCCTCCCCCATGTCCACGCATGCCCAGCTGGGCACCTCCTCCAGACCTTGGCATTTTGCTTACATCTGTTTTGCCTGAAAAGCCACCCCAGCCCTAAGCGATCAGGGCTGATTGCCAGCAGGTTCATCAGTTAGCAAAGGCAGAGCATTGTTTTTGAGTAGATCCTACGTAAACAGATGCCTGGACTCTATTTTTCCTGCTGAAGATCCTAGAGGAGCCTGAAGGACACCGGGAACGTTTGGACCCTCAGGGGAAGCCAAGCAAGGGCTGACTCCCCAGTACCCACCTGCTGGGTCCGCATCTCGCCCCTGGTGTACACGATGCTGGCCTCCCCGCAGCCGTACCGCAGCAAGTTCTCCCGCAAGTTGCAACGAGGCTCTTCAAAGCTCTGCCCAGGGGGGGAAGAACAACATTACAACAAAATACAGCAGCAAATCCTCCATACAAGGGGCAAAGGCACTTGTCAGGAAGCAGGGTGCTCTGCTGAGACCATTAGGGAGCCTTTGGGAGCAGGAGCGGGGCACAGAGGTGGGGACAAGTCTGGCACAGAAGAGCCAACGTTCCCCAGCACCAGGGAAACGCGACCACCAGTGAGTTACTGGGTTGTGTGTATCAAGACCCTCCCTCCACCCCGTGCATACAGTCTCAGATCGGGCACACTGGCGTTTTCTAATAAACTCCTGCGTTCCTGCAAGTTCGCCCCCGACTCCACTTCCTCCCCGTTTGTCCGCACCAAAGGAAGCCCATGTTTCAGCACTTCCCGCCCAGACCAGCTCTTTGCAGAGAAAAGCCGGAGCCAGAAGCTGACCCCTGCTATCAGGTCCCCCTCCCAGCTTTCACCGGGTGTGGTGGGATCCCTCCATCAGCAGGGTGGGCAGCAGAGCGCCGGGCTCCCCTGCAAGGTCTCACCTCGTCGGTGCAGAAGGAGCAGTCCTTATCCACTCGGATGCACTCGGTGCAGCTCTTCGCCCGGGACAGCACGCAGCGGTTATCTACCGGGAAAGGTCAGGGCATCAGGAAAAGAGAAAACCAAGTGAGTCGTGGGAGGGCATGAGAAATGCTGATCCCGTTGCTGGGGGAGGTGGTGGAGGTTTTGCCTGGGTGGTTAGTGGAAGCTGGCTATGAAAAAGCACCGGGGTAGCAAGAGAGGGGCCCAAAATGCTGGGGAGATAGAAAACAGGGAGGAAAGGCACATGACGGGTCTTGCTCACACGAAGATCGGTGTTTCTGGAGCTCGGGAGGGCTGCGCACAGTCCCCATGGGACAGCACCAAGGGAAGACCGCGGACGGATCTACCACGGCTGCACTCACTTTTGCTCCTTTGGCAGAGGCCAGTGGCACAGAACAGGGACAGGAGGAGCAGCCCTGCACACATCCGTGGCAGCACATCCATCCTCTTCCTCCTGAAACACACGGATCGCTACGTTACAGAGAGTCCAGAGATGGAGTCGGTCCTGGAGATGACTGGGGCAGCTCCCGCAGAGCCCCTGGCCAGCCCTGCCGGCGGGGACAGCCCTGCCCGCCCAGGGGAAGCTGACTCTTGGAAGCAATCTCTGATCCTCAGCAGCGCAGGGCACGAAAGCAAAACCAAGAGCGGCTCGTCCTCTGCTTGGGCATCTGCAAAAGGCTCAAAGTCCCTGGCAATGCCAGGCAGGGCAGCCGACATGGCACAGCACCCCTGCGCCCCGTGGTCGGGGTGCCTGGCTTGACAGGGCCCCGGGGCAGCGGGGTCAGTGCAGGCAGCTGAAGCTGCCCAGCACCACCCGCACGTGCGAGCACTGACCAGGTCGAGACCTTGCTTTTTCTGGTGGGTTAAGGAAAAAAAAAAGAGAGGAGGAAAACAAAGCAACTCTCTGCATCTCTTCCCAAAAGCAAAACAGACCCCTCCCTTCAGCTATTTCCTATCGCACTAAGAGTTTCCAGGATGGTTCAACCAACAATAAATAGCGAGGCCTTGGGAAATGCCAGACTTGGAGCTTTGGAGCTGTTGAATAGATCTGTGGTCTCGAGAGCCTGGCACCTCCCCTCCGTCCTGTCCGGGGCAGCAGACCCCTCGCGTGGATCCAGAGGCCAGCTCCTAAACAGAGGCAACTATTCTCCCTGCACCCACACGTGACCGAGAAAACTCAGTGCCATCCAGAAGTCAGCATTTGGACATGGTAAACAAAAGAGACAAAGCTGGAACTCGAGCTCCGCGGCTGCCGTGCCGGAGGGCGGCTCTGACTCTGGCACCCCAGCAGGGCAAGTGAGAGCAGTCAAGGCAAAAGATTTGGTATAAAGACAATTTTAAAGCATCTCCTTTCTGGAAGATGCAAGTGTGAAATATAAAATGCAAACAGATTGCCTTAGAGCTTCTTGCTGTGTAAGCTCCTTCAGTGTTCGCGCTTTATTCTCCCTGACGGTCACTGGATACACAGGTAACATACGACAAGGCGTCGGTATCTCATTTACCTTCTCAGCTGGGCTCAGAGGGACTTATCACACAGTAATTAATCCCCCATAGCTGAAATGTGAGAAATATGGAAACCTCGGGGCAGGATCTCTGTGGGAGACACCCAAGGAAGCTTTGCTGTTTGTCAGGACACGGTAGCCAATATGCCGTTACTTTCATGGGTAAAAGACACCAGTTGACCAAGGAAATCCCTGTATTTTCCTCTCACGGGTCCTGAGCACAGCTCCCTACAACGACCATCCTCGGCTCAGGCTCTGCGCAGCTTTGGCTTGGAGGGTGCCCCCGGCCAAGGCCCGGTGCTGGCCCTGAGGCTGGCAGTTACCCTCGTCCCTGGACATGCCCATGACCTTCAGAAAAAGGCCTCACACCACTGCTCGCTGGCAAACGCTGTGTTCCTCACCACCCAGACAGGTGGGTTTTGAAGTCAGGAAAATCCCTTTTTGCCTTGCTCCACCCCAGTGAGTCACGCCAGCTACGGCGACCGGCGCTTCACAGACATAGGGAGATGCCAGCTGGAGGTGAGATGAAAGGGTAGGGAAGTCCTTCGAGCCCGTCAAGAGAAAAACGCAGCGAAAACATCCCCCCAGCACTCAGCAAATCCCCTCTCCCCATCACAGCAAAGGCCACGAGGAAAAGATTGAGTACGGGGGACCGGATTTCTCAGCTCACACCCCCATCTTCCAAGGTAGCCTCAAAGCACAGACCTAATGAATCCTCCTTTAATCACAAGTCAAGAAAGAGTCACCAAGGGATGAACGGACACACCCTGGGCCTTGGACACATAAAGTGCTGTCATGTCTTTTCAAATGCTGAGATAAAAGGCCATAAAACTCAGCTCGATATTAACATTCTATTGCCCCGTGAGCCACCAACCTCCAAGGATTTAGCTGGGCATTTGCCAGCGGGCAGGGCATTGGTGGCACAGGGCATCGGCGCTGCAGGAGCACGGTAATGTTACACGCACTGCCAGTAATACTTAAGCAAAAATACGTAAGCAGCCATCCCTCGATTTCAGAAGTGTCCTCCGGAAGGGAAAACGCCACTTTCACTTCAGAAAAGCTGCAGGGCTTTGTTTGGATTTTCACAATGACAACAACAGAAAAAATTTGTTCAGTTGTATAAACCAAGGAATGAAGTGGAGCAGCTCCTGGCTGCACACAGACATCCGACCCCATCCCAGACCACCGCTCCAGCACTTCTTCCTAGTCTCCTCCCTCTCTCCCAGCCTTTGCCTGAGCCTTGGCACAGCTGACAAACCTGCTCTAGAAAGACCCTGGGAAGCCCCAAGCCTGGAGAAAGCAGGTACCTCATCCCCCCAAAACAGGGATGGCCCAAAGAAACCACTGGAGCAGTGAGACAGAGGACGGGGTTGCAGTGGCAGAGCTTCATCACCACGTCCCGTCTCGTCCCCACCCCATCGCTGCCCCAGCAGCTCTGTGCTGCGAAGGACAAGGCTGAAGCTGGGCTTTGCCCCGGGGTGGATGGGAGAGAGGGACCAAGGAGCAGGTTATGACGAGCCGCGAGGACATGGTGCGAGCCTGGTCCCAGCTACCAAGTCGGGGACACCTGGCAGGCTGGGGACATGGGAGTGGGAAAGCGAGGGAGGTGCCTGATCTCCCCAGCGCAGGGGCGATCCTCCCTCTGAGGGCCATTGCCCCTTTTTGTGGCTGCAAATTCCCCGTCCTGCCGAGGGGGGCATTGGGGCTGTGTAGGGGACTGACGCCCTGGTAGATGGGAGGCATCCGCTTGCCCACGTGTGCTGAGGACCATGGTGCTTGCAGCATGCTGGGGCAGGCAGGCAGTGCTGGTCACCACGATCAGCCTCAGCACGGGGCTGGGGGTCTCAAAGGAGAGCTAACAGCGACGGAGACAAAGCAGAAAGGCAGCTGGGTGCCTCTCCCAGGACCCCAGTCCCGCTCCGCCGTGGGCAGCGCGGTGACAGCCACAGTCACCCGTGCAGACTCAGTTCTCCTCCCAGGGCAGGGCTGCGGGCGCACACAACAGGGCCACAACTCACGCTTGCTCCTGCCCTGGGCTACTCCCTTCCCAGCACACGCGGCGGTGCAGAGCTCCCGGGGGCCATGCTCCAAAACTGGGAAATTATCAAGCCAGATCCCCAGAAAACCACCAAAAACTTGACCCGCAAATCAAAGCATCACTTAAACACAACATCAGATTTGTCTTTGATTTCATTTGTCTTCCCCATCCATTTCCCCTCTTTCCCCAGGTCTGCCTCTGCAGCAGGGAGGCTCCACACAAGTGTCACCATCTGTTGTTTCCAGCAAGCAAGGGGATCTCAGCTCCCAGGCTGAGCTGCAGACCCCAGACGTGGCCCCCGGCATCCTCCAGCAAAGGACAAAACACAGTGGGACCCAGCCCGGGGACCCACACGGAGCTGCCGGGCGCTGGGGAACGACCAACAGCACCCTGCGCCAGCAAAGGGCTGGTGGCCACGGTACTGTCTCCTCCCTTTGCCCGCCGGGCTCAGGCAGTGGGAACCCCAAGGGGCAGGCAGGAAGGTCAGGACCCCGCCTGCGGCGCTGCCCGAACGCCAGCACCGCCCCAGGACCCTCTCGGCCCCCCACGCCTCCCCACATGCTGCTCCCGGCACATTCTCTGCTCCTTTGGCTCCACAAGACACTTCTGCTCTCCCTCCCCTCCAAGGCTGCTCCTCATCCCCCTTTCCCTCCACCTAACCCATGCCTGTCGGCTCCCTCACACCAATCCTGCTGTCCCTTTCCCTGTTTCCCACCCACCTCAGACCCACCAGCTTGCAAATACCCCGACACCTGCAGTTCAGCAAAGCCCACCCTGAACCCCTACGCCCCCCCGGCCTTTTCCTTCAGGGACACCCCCTCCCCTCGCTGCTCCCTCGCACGGGGTTGCACGCAGCCACCCATCCTGCAAGACAGCCTCCGTGGGTTCAGCGGGTCAGAGCCGCCCGCAGCCGGGCCGACCTCGTGCAGTTTCACCCGTGAAAGCTTTCCCTGGGTGCCAGCTCCAAGGCACAACAACCTTTTCTCCTGGAAGCGGGGCGGACAGAGAGGGCAACCTTTGAAACCTGCAACAAACGGTCCCTGAAGGTCTCTGCACTGCGTACTCCCACCTCCGTTCCACAGCCCCCCACCCAAATACCTTCAGAGGCAAACACCGCCCCGCGCAGCCCTGCAAAGCCCTGCTCAGTCACGAGCGTTGCCCTTCGCAGCCGGCCGAGAGGCACGAGATGGCATTGACAGCCAAAACCAGGGGAAAAGGGGGAACAAGCAGGCAGGGAGCTGAGCCCCCGTGCTCTGTGCCCTGCCTCCCTGCTCACGCAAGGAGCCCCCCACATTATTTCACACACACGCACCCCCTCCCCGGTTAATCAACACTGTGATTTCAAAGCAAGCTGGACACCAAAGAGCGCAGATGAATTAATTCAACAAACCTCATTAGCGCTGGGTCTGACTCAGTGTCCAAATCCTCTGTCGCAGCCTGAATAACAGGCACCCACGCACCAAGCCAAGAAATTCTTCCGAAGGCAGAGGGGGAACGCGCTGCTTCGCTGCCGTGACTTGATTTCCAGCCTTGGCCTTTTCTTTCTTTCTTTTTTTTTTTCCTTCCTCTCTCCTCTCTATTTTCTGTCCCTTTTCTCTTTCCGGTTAAACGTCAACTTCCAGTCCGGCGGGGAGGGCAGGCAGCCCGCGATCCCACATACCTCCCTGCTGATTTCTGTTCCCTCCAGTCAAATATCGACTTTGTTCTCGCTCCGCTCGCCGTCCCGGAGCTGCCGCCTCTCCCTCCCGGGGGCTGGCGGGGAGGAAAGGTGGGAGCCACGATAAATGAGATTGGATCCCAGGTGAGGACCAGCTTTATCCCAGCTGGGGAGGGAGGAGGGAGTGCCCGTGACTCAGGGGTTGGCATTCCTCCCTCGCACACCTGGACGGCAGGCACAGCTCGCACAGCCGCCCCGGGCCCTCCCTCCGCGCAAGCACTGTCCCGCAGGAAAAGGGCCGAGCGGGTGCTGGGCACGTGCCCGCCATGCGGAGGGGGCTGCGGGCAACGGGCAGCGTTGGTGGCTCCGCTTCACCTGCGGGCTCAGGGCAGAGCCGAGGGTGCTCCCCGGCCCCCCTCGCGGAGGGTTTCTCCTCCAAATCTCCCAATGGCATGAGAGGGGGGTGCCATCCCCAGCGCCCAGCTAGTTCCTAGCTGAAACATCACGTGAGCTCCTGCCGCGACAACGACGACCCAGCTGCGGAGCCCAGCCGCGGGACCCGGCTCACAGAGAGGACGAAGCCACATCCCACCTCATCCAGCGCACAGCACGACAGCCCACTCCTCACCGGCAACAGGTCCATCTCCCGGGGCAATGCAACCCCTTGCAGCACGTAACCGTGACCCGCCCACACCTGCTCCTAATGCATCCTACCGTGGCCCAAGGGCGCAAGGAGCAGCGATCCCACCCCTGCATCCAGCCCTTCTGCTGGGCTGCATCCGAAACCCCTTCCCAAGTCAAAGGAAAGCAGAGGAGGGTTTGGAGTTCAGGTGAGGTTATTTTTCTGTCCTGCAGCACTCTCACTACTTAGAGTCTGGGGTTTATCACAACTCCTCGCACCTCCCGTGAGGTAGCAGATGCCTACACAAACCGGAGCAGATGCGATGGCAGAGGCAGCATTTTAGCTCCCTGATAAATCCTCCTGGCTTCAACACAAACGATAGCAACAGCTGGATGGAGAAGGTGCGTATTTCCTGCCTTTCTTGGAGAGTAAAAATACGAGCAGGGCAATTTTTGCCTCTTCATTATTAATACAGCATTGCGGTGGCTGCTGACTGACTCCCCAATGCTGGTGACCAAGCATTGATTCGAGTGAAAGCAAGGGGCAGATTCTTTTCACTACAAGAAACAGGAAGCTCAAGTAAATATGTATAAACGGATCAAGCCCCAGGAAAACGGAGGATGTGCTCACGCCGTTATAAACTGCAGCAAATGGGAAACAGGCAGGGGCGCAGCTGAAGATGGCCCGGGCAGCTGGAGCCTGGTATTTCCTAGTTTCTGAACACTTGACTTGGCGATCTCAGCCTTAGCCTGGCCCTTTCGGAGATGCCATTTCCTACATTTAAACAAAACTTCTGAAAATTAAGGGGCTGTGTTGTTTGGGGGTTTTTAACCACAACAGACATTTACTGCAACGTGAGAGCCGGGACAGGAGGCTGCGATGGTCGAGCTACAGCAGCGGCTGCTGGCAAAGAGCAGATCGTTACCGTTGAGGGGCTGAAGGCAGAGGGTCCCGCTCTGCGTGGGGAGCCACAGAGGCAGCAGAGAGAGGAAAGATGGGCTTCAGTTCCCCAGGCTGGAGGGGAACACGTGCTGTGCTTGCAGACGTGTCTGCTCACCTCCCCCGGTCCTCCCTCTGGTCCTGGCCACCAGCACACCCCATCCTACCCGCCATCTCCGCACTTCTCCTCCCCTGGCATTGAGGCAAGCAACGCTGCCAGGCGCTGGAGTTAGAAAAGGCAATTTGAGCTACAAGCAATAAAAATATTACTAAAAAACCTATTTTAGTGATGGTTGCCCAACAAGAGCCCTGGAGCCAACCAGAAAGGCTTGGGAGCGGCCAGCTTCCACCATGATCTTTGGTGTCCTTGGTTCCTGGATGTCCTCCTTTCGCCCCCTGAGATGGAGGATGCTCATGTTGCCTCCTGCCAGGCGTCTCTGGTCTCACCTGCAGACACTGATACCCCCAGGGCCACCGGGCACCTTCTGCCTCCCCTTCATCCCAGCAGCCTGGAGGAGCAAGGAGCAGGACCGGCTCTGCTCAGCACCTCCAGCTGTGAGAAGGAGCCCATTTACTCACCATGGGTGCTGCCAGAAGAGGTCAAGATGTTCGTTTTCCACGTTGCTTTGAAGCGTGTCCCCCCAGTCCCTAACAGGTCTCCAAGCAAACAGAGCATGAATTTTCCCAGAGGTTTGTAACTGGGCTGCGTTTAAGGAGACATTTGCAGAGCTGAAAAAAGGCACTTTCCTGATATCAAGACAATTCCACCACCAAACTTCAAGGCATCAAAGCAGAGAGGACCATAAATTCTTAGTAAACATTCATAAAAATTTAACACGTTTCACGTCATCTTGTCTTTAAAAAAAAATAAAACAAATAAATTGTTGTTTTATGCGTTGGCCTTTCAGGCAACTTCTCTGAAATGCTTCCACCAGAGAAAAAGAACACCTGGTGAGCTCAAGCTTTTGCCATTGTTCAATACTTCACACTCACTGCCTGCTGGATCACGCTTTTGCTGCACAGATCTGCTGCTTTAAATAACTGAGAACAGGGACTTCAGAAAGGAAGGATCAGCAGATTCGGCTGCACATGGCTCCACCAAAGCTCATAACCGCGTACGCGGCAGACCTCATTTATAAATCAGCGATTTTCTGCTGTGGCAACGTGGCCTAAAAATTTTTGCCCTAGCAGTGAAAACAAGTCATTTTTATAGCTCACACTAAATTACTGCGCTCTCTGCTGAGAATACCAGTCCGAGCGCCAATTACCGATAATTACAAGTGGTTTTAGGGTTAATTCTTTTCTTTTTTAATGCCATGCCAGCTCGTACACAAACTTTCCTCTTTCTGTGCTGCCACTGTAGTGTGCTCAGAGATGGCTCTGGAGCTTTTTCTACGTCTCTGTTGAGCGGTTACAGCCAAGATCCTGCTGCTGGAGCACATTAATTCCCTTTTTCAATTCTGTAACAACACACACTGCTAAAAGAAAAACAAATACTTGATCCCATAGCTGCACTGTACACAGTATTAGCGATATCCTGCTATCTGGTGTAAACTTAAGGAATGCTTAATAATGTATTAATGTACGTTAATGTGCACATAATTTATTGCACTAAATTATGCTTAATATAATTACCCAGGTAATTAAAAGTGCAGGGTGAAATCCTTCCACGTTCTCTTCCTCAGCCTTTCCCCTAAGATAGCATTAACTACGTGAGTCCGTTGTTCTGCAATGGATGCTCCGTGTCATAAACACACCCCTAAAAGAAAATGCTTTTGCTGAACGCCACCCATGCCCATTTGCCCCCAGGACAGACCGGCAGCAAGAGGCAAGCGAGCCATCGAAATAACACAAGAGGAAAAAGTTAGTAAAGGATCCAAGATAAAACTTCAGCCTACCACAATCCTAACATCCATCCACAGAGAACAGGACCTTCCAGGGTTACGTTTAGCATCTTATCCAGCTGCCAAAGGGCTGATGTTATGTTTGAAAGATTCAGTGAGATAGCCCACCTTTCCTCCCGGTTTGTGTTGGCTGGCCCCATACAAGACATTCAATAGCGTGGGCGAGGATCTCATGAGGAGCCAGCCAACACAAACCGGGGCAGAAGGTGGACTGTCACCTTTTGTCATGGTCCCCAGGCACTACACGAGGCTACGCAAAGAGGAGAGAGGTTAAAAGCACCAGCGACTTCACCTTTTATTGCTGCACCAAAAGGCAGGCTCGTTTTCTTCCTAGTGCTGGATCATACAAAACATGGTAGAGGACAGACAGACAGACGCCTTCTACGTGAAAAGGCAAAACCTCTTCTTGTGAAATCTTGGTGCTTTGCTGTTTATTGGCAATGAAAAGCACGAGCCCAGCCGCAGCCAAAGACAAGTTCCAAATAAACAAAGACTAAATATTGGAAGTCATCGGTGTCCGTGGTTCTCGCTTAGAACAAAAGGAAGGAAGTTGAATATAAACAGCCAGAGGAACAGCAGCGCACAGCAAGGCTCGGAGATGGAAAACTGTTCTGTAAGAGTGAAGCACGAGTACGGCGGTGTAAACGCTCACCAAAAGGAATAGCAGACTTTGGTGGAACCTCATGGCCACTTCGTGGGTCTTGCACCTCAACGGCAATTTATTTATTTTAATGTTTGACAGTGTTACAGAGCCCTGCTGAAAAACACCTCTCTCTCTGGAGGGAACAACTCCGGGCTTTCCTAGGTTCACACCACTTGAGAGGAGCAAGCAGCTCCTGCAGAAAACTTTCTGGGCACATTGCAAAGACCATCTGTTAGAGCGCCTTCACAGAAAGCTACAACTTCTCCCCTGCGATGATGAAGAGCTGGAAAGGAGCTCATGCAGGTGTCGGCTGGCCGGACGCCAGCTGAAGCGATCGCCTCCATGCTGCTAGAGCTGGCTGTGTCATCGGCTAAGCCTTGGCACGGCCCAAAGCCTTGACAAGGAAGACTTTTTCTTTTATTTTTTTTTAAGTCTCAGTAAATAACTCCCATAAAACAGACAGCACAGCAGCAATCCAACTTAAACATAGCTTCAGGTGCTCACATTTTACGGTTTGAGGTGGGGCTGGCAAGGGCTGCCCCTCCCCACCTGCTCTTTCAGCTAGGCAGCACTCAGCGAGACATGAAATGAAAAGCAAATCCTGAACGCACAAAATCCTTTCCCACAACAGCATCAAAGGAGGACAGATCTCTAAATCACAACAAGCAAATAGGAAAGAAAATCAACACCTCAGGGCACGGAGGTGGGAGAAGATGCTTCAGAAGGGAGGGCGAGAGCAGACCCGGCCCTGCCAAGGATGACTTCATTACAGCAGCTCTCCTCCCCGCACTGAGCAGCCCAGCGCAGCAGAGACGCGCTTGAACGTGGAATTTCAGCTAAGACAAACCTACTCAAGGCGAGAGACACCCATGCTTAAAAAGGTGGTAAGCAGAGAGAAGCCCCATGGTTTTCAAGGAGCATGAGCCTGTAAATGTCAGACTACAGAATCACAAAAGTGGGACCAGTTTTACTCTCCCGGGTACAGTTAGTCTCCCCTTGGGAGGACAGGTAAGAATGAGTATAGACAGATTTAGGAGTCAGAAGTGCAGCCTGAGCAATCACTGTTGCAGCAGCAGCATAAAGAACCTTTTAGCCCTGTAAGCTGTGAGTTTGCACTGGTGCAGCTCACACCCACCTTGCAGTTCTTTGGGGCTATTTAAAACACAGGCACTTAAACACTCAGCGGGTCTCTCCAGCCTTCCTGCACGCAGCAGCCATCACACAGCCCTGGTATCACCACAGCTGCACAGATTTCTAAGAGGCAAACTAGTCAAACCTCCCGTTTGAGGGCTTCAGGCTGTGGCTTCACGGGCCAGGAAAGGATCCTTTTCCCTCAGGACATTGCTCTCAGACACCTGAAGCTCCCTCCACCTTCCCCTGGTGCACTGACTGACCACAGCCAAGTGCAAGCCAGCAACCTGTACGACCACATTCTCAGAGGTAGGAAAGAGCCTTTTTCCTAGAACCGTAGTTTCCAACCTGTGTATGCGTCTACTGCTTCCGATAGCAACACGCAAGATAAACAAGAGCAGCGAGCTATTGTACTGGCTGCAGGTTTGTTACACAATGGTTGGCTTCTCCACTCCAGCTTTTTAGAAAGGAGAAAAACAAAACCCAAACTATGCAATGTTTCAAGTTGCTTGCTTCACTGCAACAGCAAACACTCAAGCCATGAGAGCTCAGGAGTTGGGTGCTAGAGCACAGCCCAGTTCAGCCAGGTCTCCTGCAGAAGCCCGTTACAGCAGGAGTTTGAAAACAGCTGCTCAGGGCGCCTCACGGCCATCTGTGCTCAGCACGCCTCAGTGGAGCTCGTTTTAGGCAGTTTTCTCCTTATCCTCCTACGTAGCATCATCAAGTCCTGTTGATCATTTTCCTGTTGCCCCAGAGTCGCTGCGCATTGTCGCTCCCTGCCTGCTGCAAGGCAGGAGCTAAAGGAGCAGCGCTTCTTAGTTCTGGTTGTGAAACCGGCAAAGAAACGCAGAGGTTTGGAATGACAATGGATACTGCAGAGCAAGAGGGAAGAGGGCACATGGAAGAGAAAGGGGTGGGGTACCAGGATGTACCTACCATGCAAGTAAGATACGTGTACTAAACAATGTTCAGTAGCTTCTGTAGTTAAACAACTCATCCCNAACGCAGAGGTTTGGAATGACAATGGATACTGCAGAGCAAGAGGGAAGAGGGCACATGGAAGAGAAAGGGGTGGGGTACCAGGATGTACCTACCATGCAAGTAAGATACATGTACTAAACAATGTTCAGTAGCTTCTGTAGTTAAACGACTCATCCCCAAGAGCGTCGGCCCTTGCCCTGTGTCAGCTTCATACCCAGCACATGACACTTTCTTATTTTATTTATTTACTTTTTAATCAAATCCCTTTTTTTTCCCCCCCTACAAACCTATTTCTCTGGTTCACATTCAGCTGCATTCTGATAGCAGCTTTCAAAAATAAAAAATTAACACACACTTTCCTTTGCTGCTCCTCTCCCCCAATCTAGCGGGGCATACAAAGACCCAAGTGCTGACATGCTAAACTAGGTATATAAAAAATATTTCCTTGTAATTTAGCTAATTCATCTAGCACAGTTGTTCCTGGTTAGGATCAAGAATTACTTTTACTGCATTGTCAGTGAGATGCAGTCAGTCACTTCCATGGAAGGCAGTCTTTCCAAATTACTAGGGAAAGTGAGAAACTGAGCAGAAGCAAGAGTCAGGAAGGAGTTTCACATCATGGTAGTGTCAAGTCTGAAAAAAACCGACAACTGCAAGGGGTTTTTGTCTGTCAGGAGACAGGGTGACCACTTCTGATCCAACTTCACAGGGACTCGTAAGACATTAGGCAAAAGATGACCAGTTCTTATAAAAGGCACAAAATATTTTCCGTTGTAATTTACTTCATCTGTAATTTGGTTAAATTAACGTAGTCGCATCAGACTCTCCCACTTTGTGTTTACCACCAGTTACAGACGGGACAGAGGACAGGGACGCACAGGACTGGCTGCTACCTCTGGCACTCGGCTGCCTTTCTGTGTGCTGGCACACATCCCACTCAGATATTTAATCTCACTCAGCTTCAGACTTGCTCACAGCATACATATTAAGGATACTCATTAGAGGAATGTTAGTTGTTCTAGAAGGCCAGACACACCTCCCACCCCTATTCACAGGAGTAGGTAATTGCAGCAATCCTTCTGGTGCCCAAAGTTTGTCATCAATCTCTAGTCTGAGAAAAACTGCAGCAGCTGGCACCCACCTTGCGGCAGTTTTACTGTTGTACCTTCAGCCACGTGTTGTTCAGCAGGACTTTCACACAGATATCTATACCATACAAGTTTTAAACAAGCTGGAATTGTACAAGACATTCTAGACAGGAGAGTCACCTTACAGAGCTGCAGCGCTACCTAATGACTTTTACTTCCCACCAGAAGTACATCCTCAGCCTTTAGAGGCAACTCCTGAACACTCTGCTCCTCAAGGCAAGGAAATGAAAACCTCAAATAGCTGAGGTGAAACGTGTCATCCTCTGCAGAGTACATAACAGGCCCGACACAGAAGATAGCCCTCAGCCGACGCAGCTGTTACCATCTTCCATCAGATGAGGATGGAGTTAAGGCTTGCCAGAATCAAGTCAGAAGCCCAATGCAGAGTAATTTAACAGAAGAGATGTTTCCATCTTGCTATTTTCATGCCTTCCGGTATTTCATTGTTTAAAAAACCCAAGCAATTCCACCATCTCCCCAGTTTGCCACGCTGCAGTCTCATCAGTCCCTTGGTTTCTCCCCCCATGAGCATTCCTGGATACAGAGACAGCTTTTTTAAAGCTAAAATGACTGCCAAGACAAAGTGTTTAACACATTTTAAAATGATTTAAAAGCAGGAAACCAACCTCTTATTTCTTCCTTAAGTTTCCATAAATGCAAAGCCTGGATCAGGAGTGACATAAGGTATGTAAATACCTGAAAAAGCAACGCTGAATTCTAAGCAATCTACGCTTTTGTTCATCTAGCAACCTTCTCTCCTGTCACTGCTTATGCACAAGAAAAATCAGGCTCTGGGTAGAAATTTAACTTAAAACAATGAGAAACAACAAAATTACTCAATCTGAAAAATCATGATCTAAGAATTAAAGATTATTTAAACAATCCAGAGTGACGACTGAAAGAAGAAAAAAAGTCCAGGTTAGTAGCTGTTTCTCTAGACAAATTGAACCATTCATTTATCCCACCTACCGCAAAACAATGACCAAACCACTTCATTGCTGTTGAGCTCATTTTTAGGAAACTGGCCTCTATAGATGAAGCTTTTATGAAAGACCCAGGTGCTAGTACTAGAAAGTAACTTCTGAAGAAGTTTAAGATGCAGGAACAAGTTTGAAAAAAAATAGCAGGAAGAACAGCTGAATTACCAACTATTTCAGAACATCCCCTACAACAAAACCATCTCCAGTCAAAATCAGTTTAATGCCTCAATTTATTCCCTGCCCCGAGTTTGAGATTTTAGAAAATTCATAATATGAAAAAATCTTCATGCTACCCCCACCCTCGTGGAATTATTACACACTCACCTAATGGCATCTGTAACCCAAAGCACAACAAATAGATACTGATTCTCCCTCGCCAAGATGAGAAATGCAGACACATCAATGACACCAGGGTTTTGGGTTTTTTTAAAGACCTTTCTATTTTTATAATAATTTTTTTGCTACACAGGTAAGAAGATTTATACAATAAAATTTTCAAGTGAAAATACTTTTTCACAACAGCGGAGCAAGCAGTAACTGCCATGTGTGGACTTCACAGTACATCACAATCTAGTACAAAGACGGACAGTATCACAATCGAGATCAGACACTCTCCTCTGCTTATCTGCTGTCCAATCTCATTCCATGGCAAAGGAATAGTTATCTTTGCAAACGAGTTCACAAATAAAACCTTTACAGCTTATGGGGTCTGCATAGAAATCTCCATCCCTGCAAGACAGTAACAAGCCTATTCCAGCGCAGTTCCCTCAACAGTTCAACTACTTAACACGCGGCTGCTAAGATCTACACAGATATGCACACAGGTACAGATGTCGGTACTGTAACAAAGCGTGAGTCCACATTCATAGATGTAGATCGATCGCCTCAAGTCTCTGCTACACATTTGAAGATGGACACTGACCAATTGTCTTTGCTTTAATTCCCTTGGAACTGAGAGAGCACACGTGAGGGAGGTACGTATCACAAGCTGCTAGCAGCCTTTCAGCGTGACCTGGAATACACAAGGGTAATACTGGTATTCCTTCGCTACTTGCTTCCCCCTTGCCGCCTAAACCAGACTTGCAAGTAGGAAAGAATAACCTAACGCAGTAATTTCATAAGCTGACTTTTACAAGCTGACTCTAGATACCACCTTCCTCCAGCACAACACACACAGCCTGGTTCTTCCCACAGCAAAAAGAGACAGAGGCATTGTCGGCAGAGGTCCATTCCTGTGGGCACACAGCTGGCATGCCTGCTCCTGCCCCCATTCTTTCAAAAGGGAACTGTGGTCTGTTTCAAAGAATCTTGTCATCTTCTAACAAAGGCGAAAGCTACCCCTCCCTTCCAAGAACAATGGCTTCAGTGACAGTTAAGTCCGAAAATCCAGGCCCAGCACACCAGTCACTGCTTTGCCTTTTTCACAATGGTGCCAACAGCTGATATGACTGTAGTTTTGGATCCACTTGCGCTGGTTGTCACTGTGACAACGCCTGGCAGTGTTGCAGTAGTGGTGAGGATGGTGGGCTGAGCTATCGTCGTTACAGGGATGGCTGAGTCCCACTTGCTCTTCCTCTTCTGGGCATCTACGAATTTGATTAGATCAAGCAAAAGAGGATTAGCATTAAGTTAAAGGTCACAAATCCCTTCCTAACACCCGGTCTTGTCAACTGTTAACATACCACTGCTTGACTAGACAACTTTCCCTCAAAATAATTTCAGCATACACTGCAGTAAATGTTGAGGAGGAAAGACAACTTTATACCTCCAGAGTCAAAGTAAAACTCTACACCTGAACTCCAGCCAGATGGGAGACAGGTTCACTCCCTGCCCCAAAGCATATTTAATTTTAACAGAGCACACGGATCTTAGTTGCTCAGTACGGGCACAGGACACACTCATCAGCCTCCTGTGTTTTTTCTCCCTTCCTCCCAGTTTAAAAGGCAGGCTGTAGGCAGGAGAAAGATTTTGAGTCTTTCCAGATCTCTTGAGATTATCAGTCCCAAGAACACTCTACAACCACAGACATCAGCAGGTTTCTAGACCCACTAATAAATCTCTTCACTATCCCACCTGTCCCTAGTCTTTCATTCCAGAGGGACAGCCATGCGATATAGGGACTAGAGGAAAGCTAGGCCGTCAACCCCTAGAAGAAACGCTTTCTTGCATTATACACACAACCAATAAGGAGCCTTCAGAGTTTCCAGGAAGCACTAATCCCAGTATTACTGTAGCTTAGGAGGTACAATCACTACTGCTCTTTACCTCCCACGGTGGTACTGGCTGTTGTGGTTGTTGTAGAGGCAGCACTCGTTGTTGTACCCTTTTTAGTGCCAGTCACAAATTCAATCTGGGAAGGAAGAGACACACAGGAAAAAGGGGAGAAGATAAAAATGAATTGTTAATACACATAATCTTTTTCTAGCCCACATTGCTTCTCTATGTTTTTAAGAACATCTTTAATGTCATGTAAGACACTGGCCTCTGAGCTGACTGTCATGCAGGAAGAAAGACGTAGACCTCACGCCAAAGCGTACTGAAGTCGTGATCATTAAGGATTTCTGCAACCCAGCTCCTAAGTCAGATGCAATAAAAATGTGTTTGTTAACTGGTATAAGCATAGGAATTTGATACAGCTCAGAAAGCATAGATCCTGGTCATTAAAGAAGGTATTTATACAGTTAGAAGTTCTTGTTCTTTTACTTTTAAGAAACACGAGAGACAAGCCCCTACCTGCATGATTTACTGTGACCGCATCATAGCGGGAAACCTAGCAACAAGAGCTACAACAGCATGCAGCCTTGTATTTGCAAAACTGCAGATATGGGTAAGGACGTAATCAGATACCTGGGTTACTGTGCAAAAAACAAAACAAATGGCAAGACATAGCATGCACTGCGAGAAAAAAATACCTCCGCATACTGAATATGGAAGGAGCCTTCTGCAAGGTTAGATGGCAATCTCTAACAGCAGACAGTTTTCTAATGCCAGCCACTAGCTTAAAGGCAACACCACTGAAGTACAGGACTAAAAATCTTCCAAAGCCTGTCTGTGCTCTCTTTAGGGGGTACATCAGAATGTACATTTTGTGACAAGCCCAGTTAAAGTTAAAACAGGTCCAACATTTCTGGAAACTAGATGCAAGAGGGCAGTACCAAGGAGAACAGAAAGCAGATATTGTCTCACAGTGAGATACGGTGAGGAAATTAAACTATAACTAGGCTATGCCACCAGGCAAAATATCATAGATGAAGAAAAAAAGCTGTTGTTTATGCATTATTTTGCCTTTATCTGGCTTACTGAATACCATTTTAAGAGCTCTGGTTTAAAAATACTGACAGAAGGAAATCCAGTTGAATAAACAACCTAGAGAAAAGGGCAAGCAACTTGATCTGTCCAGCCTGGAAAAAGACATGCAAGAAGAAAGGACAGAACGAGGGAAAAACAAACAGTATTAGAACAGAGCACAGTTCGTAAGAATCAGCAAAGCAACAAGATGAAATTTAGCAGGGAAGCAAACAAAAACCCTGCATCTCCATCTCTTTTTGTTTTGAATAGCTACCTTCGTGCGCTCCTTCTTGGCCTTCTCCAATTTGTCCATTTCAATCTTCTGGGCTTTAGCTGAGAAAGATCAGAAGTTAGAAGAAGCACTAGGAACAGTAAAAACCCCATAGTTCTCTCTCTCACAGACTTCCCATCATAAACAATCAAAAACTTCAAATTGTATATAGAAAATTAAACTGCCATGAAACTAACTACTGCTTTTTAATCAAAGCTTTACTGCATTAAATTAATGATTTAAGAGATGAAAACATTAAAGAACCAATTTAAACAAAAAGGCTTTCCAGACTGATGAAGCATCAATAACATTCAGGCACATCCAACCAGAATGAAGTAGTTAAAGAGCAGCATGTGATGACTTCTTATTTATAAAGGAAACCAAGTCTCCAGTGCAGTTAATTAACTACAAAACACAAAAAGCTAAGTTAGCAAAAAAAAAAAAAAAACAAAAAAAGGCTTCCAGGAATTACCTAGTGCCTCGTAATATGAATCCTCTGACCAGCCATGAGGATCAAACATGTCCTAAAGAAAAAAAAAAGTCAGATTAGGGCTATTTCCACATATACACAAAACCCAGTTCAAAAAAAGCTTTATGTCTTTTTGTTCATGATTATTTTAATTACTGATTTCTTCTTGTATTCCAGTGACACAAAGATCACATCAGACCTTGTTTTACAGCACCAAGTTCTGTTGTGAATGAAGAAACAGCTTTGAAGCCAAAACGATGCTAGGATAAGTCATGCGTTTTTCTGCTGCTCAGCTTCTATCCCCACCAAGGAGTTTCATGTCTATTTACACATTTCAGCAGTTTTTGTTCAGAATCATTTTAACAAAGTTGGAGGCACTGAGGCTCAGTACCACATAAAACTGTTCACTTCAGAAGATCAGACTAGAGTCCCCTTAAAAAACCTCTAAACAAGCAGGTTCAAGAAAACCTGAAGTAAGACCTTACACCCCTATACTATCTTTTACTCACTCCCTTGCCAGACAGAAGTATTG
Organism: Steatornis caripensis; assembly: GCA_013398225.1. Lineage (NCBI taxonomy): Eukaryota > Metazoa > Chordata > Aves > Caprimulgiformes > Steatornithidae > Steatornis > Steatornis caripensis. The sequence goes on along the minus strand of VZSC01014167.1, from coordinate 700,211 downwards.
CACCTCACCTTTGGATAATTTGTACCGAGTTCATCAATTGAACAAAACTGGATCAGCTTTTCATAGATGCTGCAAAGGAATGACAAGAGTTCAGAACAGAGTCAGAGAGCTGGAAGTAAACGGAAACATTTCAGATTTGCTAGTAGAAAGAGGCTGTCATCTCTTCACACTGCAAGCCTAAAATCAGAACCCAGGAAGCTACGCTTGGTATGATGGATGTGGCATGCCATTAACCACATTATTTTCTACTTCCCTCTAATTAATCTCCCAGCTTCCAGAACAGACACATCTTCTAACATAATTCAACCAAAGCCTGTACATTTAAAATCTAACCAACACACCAACTCTAGTTGTTGCCTCACAGAACACAAAGAAAAGTTTTACTGTTTCAGTTACAAACATGAGAAAGACAAAATTTGATTGTAAGCAGTAGTACTTCGTGCTCAGGATCCTGTTTCTGCTACAAGTCCAACAAAGAGGAAAATTCTTGGAATTTGCTGTGTGGTGCTTTGATCACACAGGAAAGATGGTAGCTCACCTGGGGTTGCGGAACTCCTTCTTCCTCTGAATGATGTAGTTCATATCCATGCCCTCTTTTATTTTCCTCTCGTACAGCTTTTGAATTTTATCCTAAGGGAGAAAGATAACAGGGTGAGCCAGGAGAAAAGGAGGAGCACACCAGCTGACTATCAAAAGTGTACATGTGGAAACAAGCCAACTGAACCAGTGACCTCCTTGCATGTAGCAAGGCTTCCACCTCTGCCCTAAGGCCAGGCAGGCTGACTAGTACAGACACCCCCTCATTTAAGGTCTGAAAGTATCTTCATGAACTGTCTGGATGGGTCAGGGAACTGATCTTTGCACTGAAGACTTCAGTGATTAAACATTTCTATTTCAGGCAGTAACGCACACTTCTTCCTTGCGGTCTGCTGATTCCCTTTATAGCAATGACTGTAGAGAAACAGAAGCGAGCTCCAAGAGGCACCACTGAAATCCACAAAGGTTCTCCCACAACTTACAGTGCCCATCGCACCCACCTCCAGACTCAGTCATGCATGTGAAAAGCAGCTGCTGGGCTACACTGTGCAGAGCTCAAGGCTCATGGCTATGCCTGGGCAAGAGATAAGCAGAGCCAAGTTCTGCTGGAGAACTAAAACCAATGCGATCATCAGGTACTGCTGGTGGCGTCTACTGGCAGGCAAATGCTCTTAGGAACGATGCACTTGTAAATCCCTGCTTGGGCACAAGCGGCCAGTTAGATGGGGTCGGATCCTCTTTGCGGATCACTCCCATAGTTACCAAGTCCACAAATATCTTAATGAAGTCACAAGCCCCTGTGAAAGGCAACTTATCTGGCTCAGGTTGGAAACATCAAGCAGTCGACTCTCCAAAAAGTCTGGAAAATTTAAAAATAAACACGGAATTTTCTTCTTCCTCAGGAAGGTCATAAAAGACCTTAGAAGTATTTTTACTTTGGTGATGCTGAAGGGATAGCAGAAGCAGAAACTTTCACATGGAACATATATTTTAGTGGTACTACTAGGAGAATATTCTCAGTAATTTCCTTCATCTTTTCTTTTTGACACAAATAATAAGCATATAAAGTAAGATCTGAGACTAGGCCTTCGGTCTTTCAGGATGGGAGAGCTGAGTCAATTTTCCTTTGTTATTCTGGATAAGTCACTGGGCAGTCAACTCGAATACAGAACTGACTATTGTCTAAGGGTTTGCTGTTGCCTGAATAAAAGAGGACTCTTAAGAGCCGATATGAAACTCCTATTTCATAAACTTTAAAAAAAGCTTTATATGATAAACTTTCATCAAGTCCTTACAAAATCAGCAAGAAGAAATTACACAATCTTCACATCCAGTGTACACATCACGAGGTTAGAAGAAAAACTACAAAGGGGGTGAATTTGGGGAATGGAAATGACTGAATAGGTGTTTCCTTTGTCCATTCCTCAGGGAGGTAGCAATATGGCTCACAAAGTCCCCAGATGGGGAACTACTTGGTCAACTTTATAGTAAGAAATACGCCCTTTGGCAGAGTTCAAGATACAGTTTATGAGAGGAAGAACCTGACAAAAGGAAAGAGCAAATGAACAGTGAAAAGTCTAGAACATTTTGAATCTCTAAAGAACCATCCCGTCTCCTCACTCAAAGCGCTCTAAGATGTGGTTTGACCTGATAACAGAGAACAAGTTCTCCTTTGATTCAACATGGTAAACTCCCATAAAGGGGAAGAAAATCCTTTTTATTCTGTCTACCCTCTCAAGCTCTGTGCGTTCCTCACGATCTAATGCACTCTAATTCATTAATGTCAAAGCAGCAAAATTCTCCTACAGCCAAGACGAGGAACGGGTGCACCCAGGTACACTGTGCAGAGAAGAAGAATGCCTGATCCGGATGGTGAGTCATTCTGAATCACCATTGCACATCAGCAGCTTACTTCAGAAAGCATTCTTTACTTTTCTTTCTACTGGGCAGATAACTGCAGTTAAGACTCAAATGGGTGGTAGGAAATAGCAGCCCCTGCTCTTTCATTTGCCCTCCATCAGGAGGAGGAAACAAGAGCAGAAGGTTATTGCAAAGTTGGTTACTGCAATTATTTGGGTGCGCACCAGAGAAAACAAGCTTTTGTTTTCTTTTGCGGCCTGTAAGTTACTAGCCTTCCCTCTAAATGTTTATCATGTAGAGATATGTAGGTGGAAAAGGAATCCAGCCAATGCTGCCTCAACTATTCCAGTTAGGGGATTCTTAGGGCCGTATAGAAAAACAATGATTTGTTCTGTTCTACGGAGCTGAATTTGCTGAGGTAAGAGGATAGCAGCCTTTACAGAAAACATGGCTTCAAGAGCCTTTTTAAAGCACAGGTGACCCACAGAGACTAGAAAACAGCTTCAAGCTACTTTGAGACTCCTAAACTAGAACTGCTGTAAAGACTGAAGCATTAACAGTGTATTCATTAAAAATGTGGTAAAAACCCAGCTTTAATGCTGGATTTTTGATCTGTGCAAAAATACTGAGCAGAGTTCCCAAATATCCCCTTCCCTACTGAAATGCAAGCCTTTAAAAAAAAAAAAGGAAGTGGACTTATACCAACCTGCAAGTGGTTAGAACATCTGCCTGGAGGCTCAGGAGGGATTTTGATCTCATCTGGAGACATGTTCCGCACTCTCTCTGAAAAAGAAGCTGTAGAAGACAAACTGGGCATGAGTTCTGGAAATACTGAAGGGAATTTAAGCCATGCAAGTCATTAAACTTGTTTTATGTCCTTGCGAGTGCTACTGTAGCACTGTGAAACAATGGGTAAAGGTAACAGGGGAAAGCTGTCAGCTGGTACTCCTGGTGTTTTCAGAGTGCTGAGCAAGACGCAACTACCCTAAAGGTTAGATCATTGGCAGAGGGATGTGATGCTTGCTTTATTAACGTCTACTTTATAGTGCAGTTCTGTGTCACACCCAAGCTTAAAGCTTTATTTTAAGGAGTTTCTCTAGCCCAGAGTAGAATGTAAAAAGCAAACCTACTCCCCACTCTAGCTGCAATTGTTGATAAGATCCTTAAAGGCAAAGGATCTGCAGAACAACAAAGTCTGGTTCATGGAGTATCTCTCTCAAACCCCGTACTGTGCACCACATACTGAGCTCTCCACTACTCCAGGTCTTCCACACACACTTTAAAGTCTTGCTCTGAATAGCTCAGATAACCTGGAGTCGCTGACAAAACTTGTGCCAGGATACTCCCATAGAGACAATCGGACTGGGTATGCGGACAATCACGGGATCAACCTAAAGCAGTCTGGCTCATTGCCATTTTGGGGGAGGTAACCACTTTGCTTCCTATTTATTTGAAGACCTACCGACATGAACCAAAACGGTTCAAGAAGGGAGCAACCCCCCCCAAGGCTGTCAGGAGTTAACCACAAGAAATTACATTTCATCCTTAAGTTAACGTTTCCTTAACGGGCACTTTGATCTTTGCTTACAGAGTCAGACTATTGCTAGAAAGAACAACTTGTTCTGCAGGACTGGGAACAGACCAGTACGGACTGCCCAATTTCTATAGCTGTTCGTGTTGGGATATACTGTTGGAGTACCTGATTGCCCTGTAAAGATTAGTTTACAGAGTCATCAGCAAAAGAACCTGCCATGTTTCCCCCCTGTTGCTTGCTACTTTCCCATTCAGTTATGGGAAACCCAGGCAGTTTTCTAGTCAAGACTTGGAGCAGAGATCTGTGCCATGTTCAAGCAGTTGGGATTATTTTTCACCAAAATTCGTACAAGGAACACAACCTAGAGTTGTGTGTCTGTAGTGGGTAAGAGAGACCTGACAGCAGCACAGAAGTCGTATCAAGAAGGCCATTCACATTTGCAGCTCCTCAATTATATACCCCTCAGTAAAAGCTGCCAGAACTGCAGTTCCAGCACGCTCAAGTTCAGCTGCTCTGACTAAAGCCCAGAAGGGCCTGAAGCACAGACATCCGCATTTGAACACAGCGTGCTGTCCTGCCTTCCAGCACGGAGCATCGCATAGCTGAGGTTACAGCTAACACTACACATGTTCAGTGCTACTACAGTTTCTAGTTCTTTTGCAAAAATGTAAAGCACTAAGGACAATATCCTTTCGAGGTGCAAAGCTGGCAGGCAACCACCCGTTCTATTTGATCAACACGTTGCTGAGGGTTAAATTCTTCAGCAGTTGCTAGTAACGAACAAAAAGCGTCCTTTGGCATTTACTAAGAGGGTGCCTCTATGGAGGAAGGAAAGCTTGCCAGAGCCCCTACAGAAAGGCAGGCAAACTGGAGCACCCTGACAACAAGGCGGACATTTGTTACAGGTTACAGCTGCTGGAGGGCTGGGGAAGCCCCTAGTTTCATTAGTGTTTCAGGAACCCTGAGAGACAGCAGCAAAGAGACAGAAGTGTTCATAATAGAAGGCACACAAGACTTTCCGGAAGAGGTGAAAGCTAATTAATGGCTTAAGAGATTCACAGCATCAGCAGAAACATTTTAAAAGAAAAAAGGCTACCAAATCCAGACTTCGTAAGACAAAGAAAGGACCTTAAGGAGAGGGGAAAAAAAAAAAAAAAAAAATCAAGCTTAGCCTCCATAGGGTCCTTATCTTTCCAGATGACCAGAAGAACCACAGAAACAAAACATTCCTGGGAAGGGAAATTGTGGGCTTACATGTGGGCTCAGGAACTCTGGGCGAGAACTCTGTCTAGCTATCAAAGAAGTCACAAAGTCATAAAAGCATGCTCAGCTATAAATTCAAAGCTCCTTTAAAACAGAAGTAACACTGGAGGAGGAATAAGAGCTCCCCGTGAGACAATACGTTTTGACCTGGGACTTTTCAGGCTTTGGTGCTCATTCCCTCTTTTGTTTGAGCCATGTGAAAACAATAATTTAACATTATACTGATGAGCAAAAGCATCTCTTAATAGCTTATATGGAACTGGAACTAAGACATTTTTCTCTACTGCAGTCCTGCCATAGCTGTACACAGCTGAAGACTTGAGTCAGCAGCGAGGCTACGTGCATCCCATTCCACCTCACAAACCGCACACAAACATTCATCATTACTCAGTTATTTCATCACATAGAAGCCAGACTGAGATGCCACATCATTAGGAAGAAATGGATGAGTTTAATTCCTTCAGGCTTATTTACAGTAAGGAAATGCAAATAATCCCTTGAGCAGGGATGCCTTGAGCATGTCCCTCAAGCAGTCCCCAAACAGATAGCAGAATGGCCAATTCCATGGCCTCTTCCTACCAGCTCTTTCCATAGAGGAAGGGGCAGCTGAAATTATCATCCAAAATAATCCTGGCATTTGCACATATGGCCACAGGCTCCTGTATAAAACATTCTGTGTTTTCAAAGTCCCAAGCACAGCTTTCTGCTGCCTAGATAGCGGTAAACGCAGATGGACAGCTAACAACAAGGTGTGTCCACAGGATACATCCAACTGCTTTGTGCATCCTGTTATTTCTGCCAAGATCAAAGTTCTACTTTTACATGAGTCACGGGTAGTGACACTGGCTGCAGTCGCTAACCGGGCCTGTGATTTGCTGGCTCACAGCCTAGAGGATCTCCACGTGGGGACCTCAGGAAGTTGGCTGTTGGCAAGTTTAATCACTATGGGCACACCCAGATTCTTGCTCACAGTAAATAGATATCTTCCCCTAATCAGATTCACAGGCCAGGTAAAGAACACTAAGACCATAAAGCAGATCTCATGACTCAGGCGGGGGTTCAAGAAAGTAGAAGCCAATCCACTGGCGCATTCTCCTTCCACAAGCTGACCTAAAAGTTAACAATTTCGTCAGCACAGGCAATAGGTGCTCGTAGCTTTTTGTGCAGCCAGCGCATGCGCTACGGCAAGGCAGAGCTGTTCAGCTGCCCCCGAGCTCTGCACAGCAGGCCAAAGTGCAGCCAACTATTAGGGTATACCTAGCAAAGATTCAGCATCTCAATGGTCAATGGAGGACACTTGCTTGCCAGATCTTGGCGAGGCAGATAATTAATGAAAACACTACATTTAACCTGCTTCAGTTTCAGATAGATGTGACCAGCATACCCAACAGCATAGAGAGAAACTGCCACAGGGCAAACTGTGCACTCAGTTCCTTCCAGAAGGAAATGGCTGCTCACAGTCCAAAGGCCTAGCTGGAGACATGGACAGGGGGCACACAGGAGCTTTGTTTCCTACAGACATGTTTTCCTGGTGCAGAGTAAACCAAAAGAATAGAGAGCGTAAGAATAGAGAGCTGGCCGTATCCGGACAGACTGGGGTGTGGATCACCTGAGGTCTGGTAAAGCCTCTTGCCTTAGCGCTCTCAGTGAGTAACACTGCTCCCCAGGTAGGATTAAAAACTCCTGTCCCTTTCAAGGTTCACTTTTATGCTGCATCTTAAACAGCCATGAGGGATTACAGGCAGTATCAGGTGCCAGTCTGTCTATAAAGGTCACACTATGCAAAAAACCCAAGCAAAGATCTGGAAGGGGTAGTCAGAGGGGCATGGCTTTCCCCTGGAGACATGCAGACTGGTGGTGCCTGGTCTCTAAACTGTGTTTTTCGGCGCTTATCAAGTCTGTTTGGTATAAACCAGGGTGTGTGGGTTTCTGATTTCCTGGCAGCAGAACAGCCAAATCAGAGGGAAAAACTGGAGGCAACAACATGCCAGTGAGTCACCCATCCATGGAAGGACACTAGTTCCCTTTCTGCTCTGTGGGCTGAGAAATGCAGAAAGAGACCTGCCACTCAGCCATATTTTCTGCTCTTATGAACACTGACTTTGTGCTCAGATATCCTAAGGGCTGCAGAGAACATTTCTTACAGTCCAAAAGGTAAACAACCATGCTGAAAAGAACTTCAGGGCAAAAATGTGCATCCTGAAAGTGTTATTTTGCAAGGCTGCAGGAAACAACAAACGCTATGTCCACCAGCACCATGTACTCTTCAGGGTGGTATAAAAAACCCCAGAGGACAACACTGATGCAGAAATCTATCAAAATTCAGGTTTCACATATACTTCCTCCTCAACTACAGGGCAGTTACTGCTGGAAACCTCCCCTCCTATTCTTTCAGACTTTGATTATGTGCTCACTACTTCAGCGTAAGTCAGGACCACGTGCTTCCCAGCTGCTCATCCCTGCTGTTTTTGTTCTGTCAGCTCTGGTGCTCACCAAGTATGCACCAAGCAGATCAGGGAATGGATCCAGCTGGAAGCCTCACAGGGGAAAAAAAAGGGGAAAAAAAAAAAAGAGCAGTAAAGGTGGATCTCAGCTGACTCCAACTACCAGACCAGCTGAAGGCACACAAACATTAGCACGCATCCAGGGGAGGTAAGTCAGATACATTACTTTTGGCAGGAGCCTACATTTATGCTGTACTCGAGCAACTAGATAACCATGGACTTTAATAAAGGTGACACTGAACAATGTAAGGTTATCTTCTGAGATGGGCTGGCCCACAAGCTTTTAATGCAAAAAGCAGTTGTGGAGAAAAGTCTAAGGAAGACTTTGACTTCCACATACTGGTATTAGACTAAACTTTAGATGTCCACATTGGAGAAGTTACTTGCTTTGTATCAGAAAATCCTGCACCTTTTTCCGTTCAAGAATTGTAACTCTAAAAATCCAAGTTTCCAGGAAGGGAATGGTTCTCACGTTACACCAACCATAACGCTCTTGCAAGAGTTCCTTTTCAACTAGATAAGATATGGTCTAATGCAAAAGACCTACAGAATCCAGCATGGCAAGTAGGCTGACCTCTAATAACCTGATTCTGCACAAAGCTAGTCTACCCATTGCTCTGTCTGTGCTACTATTGGGAAAGGATATCAAAGATGTATTGCAAACCTTAATGGAGGTCTTGGACTCACCAACACTGTCCATTCACAAGTGTGTGACACTGTAATAAGTGCCCCTTTTAAGTCTGCATCTAAGTCTGGGCTATTATGAGACAAATGAGATTCAATCTTCTCATCTCCTGTGGACAGGGCAGTCACGGGGGGAAAAGGAGGCTAACAAGATTGTAACCTGAGCCTTACACCTTAACTAAGGACTTCCCACTTTGCAAGTGTACAGCTTCACCCATAAGTAAAGCAGAGAGTAGAAGGGCAGCTGGCTTTCAGGTATTCTTCTTTACCTTTTACCCTAAACGCTGTCATCTCATCTGTGTTTCTAGTGGGCATTTTGGGGCAGATCAGTAGTTCGGAGAAAGATCTCTGTTGCATTCTACGATGAGACTTGTTAAGCGGTTTTGCCCTCTAAAGGCTGAAAATTCTACATGTCAGTTGGGTTGGTGCAAAGTCTGCGCAGGCCAATGGAAACGACTTAAGTCCAAGACTTCAGAGTGATTGCTGTTGTAGGAGTCACAGCTTAGCATCCTAGTATTTACTGGTTTATTTTATGTTTATCACACTTTATGGCTGAAATATCATGCTTGAGCCTTGACAAGCTGACTTGACAGACAATGAAGCAACTTCTAAACTCATGATTTCTTTTTAAATTATATTATTACATGCTACCACACAACTATAGTAGTAACCCCAGGAACAAAGGGTTAGTTCAAGATAGTCAGAGCTTCAACATAAAACACACTTTCTGTACAGCTCCACAAAGACCAAGCAGAGGATATTATTTCAAGCTGATGACCCTGGACTTTCCAAGCATTTTTTACAAATCTAATAATGGTGCAATGAATAAGTGAGATGTCACAAAATCAAGTAAGTTTCAGTAACCATTAGAAAACATATGGTATGCGATGTCAACACAGCAGCTGTAAATCCCTACATGGATCACATTTAAGTGGGGATATTTTAGGTAAGTTTTTGAAGCCACAGAACAAAGTATCTGTCATCATTCCTTGTTATTATATTGGCTCTCACAGAGGTGTCTGGACAAAGCTACTGCTTTATTGCTTTTAAGATCTTCTAGAAAAAACACCAACACTGCCCTTTAGATGTACATTTTATACATGTAGTATATGAAAATATTTTCATGTTTTAGGCATGGTACCTTTCTCCCAAAAGAAGACTTCACTGAAAATATTCCACTGAGATAAAACATTGCAGGCAATAATTCAAACTCCAGCATTGTCAGAACAGAGGGAAGATGCTTTTTACAAAGCGGGAGCCTAATCTAGTTTGAAAAAAACATGTGAATAAATACTTTTGAGCAAACTTACCAACTAGCTCCTGAGGATCTCTCTTCTCCAGTTCTGAGAATTCCTGGGAGGAAAGGGGAAGAAACAGATTTTAGTCAAGGTATGCTTCCGACCTAAAAAGCTATACTGTCCATTTGTTTAGAAATTTATACATTACTTCTGAGACAAAAGAAAATTAAGAATTAAATGCAAATTATTAGTTAGTAGAGCAACGTTTGTACCATGGAAAGGCAAAGCCTAACAGGACGCTCTGTTTCCTTTCAAAGCTAGAGTCTGAATTTAATGAAAGAATTAAGGCTTTGTTTCACTAAGTCCTGGACACTCAGCTCCTTTTGAACTCATTAAAAATTGCTGTAGTTTAAGCTTTTCCTCAAAACAGATCAAACGACAGAGTCTTCATTTTTTGTTGACTGGCCCTTGGCACCAGCCAAGAGTCAATGTTTTAGAGCATAGCTGGCTAAATACAAGCTGGGTCCAGCCCACAGAAAACTACTTAAGCCCTGGGAATGCCCACTGCAGGCCTGTGCAACTTGCAGTCCTCTAAGCAGGTTCAGCAGGATGCATTCCCCAGAGGAACATGAAAACAGCTGAAACGCTCCAAGAGCCAGCAGCAGAGCACAGCAGCTTCAGAGCAGCATCTCATCCATCTCTCTGCAGACACCCAGGGCTCTGCAGGGTCCCGGGCTGCCGAGGTTTGCCAGTTGTGCCTGGTGCCAGAATTCACTTCTGTACTTGTGCCATTCAGAGCTTTGGCTGGTAAACCCTCTAGGAGCCAAAATGCCAGGGAGTGTGGTGGTGATACAGACCTTGTATTCCCATTTTGGAAGAACTCTTCCACTGTCAGTTCTCTCTTGGCTACTTTCCAGGAGTGATATAGCCGATCTGCTCTACCAGAAACTCAAGGGCAACCTCCGCTGACTTGTAATGCTCTGTTTGGAGATCTTCTCAATGCAGCTAATCTCTCCTTAGTTATATAAACTAAAGCAGCTTCAGTCGAAGGAGCACAGCAGATGTTTGCACCAGAGTCTGCTGAGCAGGAGGTATTATGTGGGATAAGACACTCTTAAATATGCTTTCGCCATATTGAGACCCATGTTCAAATATTTTGGTGCTTTTGAGAGACTCAGGAGAGTCAAAAGTGATAAAAAGTTCAGCATAAACAAAGTTTCTGAAATAGTATCAGCTGTATCCCAACATTGCCCTCTCCCTGCTGCCTCCCTCCCAAAGACCTTTTGTGACTCACTGGACTGTGCGTCCAAAATTCCTCTGTGCCTTCAAACACTGAAGCTATTCATTCAACCTGACACGGACAGAATGCTGCCTCCTTGCTGCTTAGTAACCACTCTCTAGGCCCCGTCCTCTACTCCATTTCCAATCAGGTGAGAGATACATAAGGTGAGGAGAAAGCAGCAAGGTCACTAAGCCAGAGCAGGGAACAGGTTGTGCCAAATTCACTGTGAAAACCCACCAATTTCCAGAGAAGCCAAAACCCTCTGGGAGTAGAAAAACAAATTCTTTGTGTGGTGCTAACTGCTACAGGGCACTTTTTACAGCCATTCATTAAAAACAAAAAAAAAAAAAGAGCAAGCACTGTTTATCCATAAGTACACTGGGATCACTAAAATACAAGGTTAAAGCTATTTTAGGGAAAAAAAAAAAGTAGTACATGAAGGAACATGCATCTTCTTGCTGGCCAGCTGACGAGTCCCAAGGCGCCAGGCCCCTTTGTGTGATGGACTGTAGTGTGACAGCTCCAATCCCTCTAAGCTAACGCACTTGCTGCAGTGCATTAACACCTTTTCTCCCCGGGTCTTCAGAAAGAACACAACAAGCGGAAAAAAATTAACACAGAAGCATGACCTTTCAAAGCAGAAAACTTACGCCAAAAGAAGGAGCCCTCTTTGGCAAGAGCACCGGACAGGAATCCAGGAAACCTAGGCTGTGTTCTCCACAAACCTAAGCAGACACAGCATTAATGTGGTAGCCTCAACCAGGTCGCCATGGCGTTAAGACAGTGAGCATCAGTCTGCCACCAGAGAAGTGAGGGCAATTCTGCGGTAACTAGCAGGCTGTGAGGACAAATTCAGATTAGCATGCAAATGCTGCACACAGGCTGGAGAAGTTCATAGAGCTACAGATACAAGGGAAACATACGTCCAGGCAGCACACAGTGACTCATTAGGCAGTAAATGCATGTGGTCAGAAGGCTGTTTATTCCCTTTGGGGGGAGAACTTGCTAGATATGTAATTAAAAGTATTTCTTGTCTTGGTTTGAGACAACAAGCAAATGTTTGCTGAGGTGAAAGGAGGGAACTGGTTTTGTTCCAACCTTGCCTGAATTACATCCTGCACTCTTATCTTTTGAAAGTTTTAAGTGGACAGAAAGGGAAGAGGATGAGATGGGCTACATCCCTGAGCACCTCTTGATCCTTCCTCTTACCCAGCACTGTATTTATTATTCCATTATCCCTCCCATCTTCTTCTACCCACTTGCCCTCTCACCATCTAAGAGCACAAAGGCAAGAGAAAACAATCCCCCAAATGACCAATACTGCCAAGCAGGCACTTAAGCAACCCAGCGGCAGTCAAATTCGGGTGTTTTAGCCACATGCTAAATGCCCCAAAGTAGGCTGTCCTCTTATTTGGCCAGTTAACAGGGTTGCAAGGGTATTTGCTGTATTTCTGAAGTTTTCAGAAGCCTATTTTCAAGTCTCATGTAGCTGTTTGGAGCCAGCACCAAGTGTAAACACACAATTCTCAGGAAACACACACTAATATTCTGAGAGATAACGTGACAGCCAAAACCTTTCCCGCTACATACCTTACATTAGGCAAATATCTCTAAAAAGTCAGATGCGTTAAATAGTATATTTTATGAATTTCCAGAATCATTAGTGAGTTTGCTTTCACCAGAACTAAGTTTGTTCTTTAACCTGCATCCTTTAATCCCAGAGCTACAGCACGAGTCTGCCCCACTTGTAAGAGGCTGAATAAAGCCAGTCCTATCAGGCTGCCACTGCGTATTTGCCTGGCCTGATCGCCCACACCCATTTCACCACAGCCGCTCTAGCAAGTCTAGTCTCCACATCCTCAGGCCATAGCCAAGACTTCAGAAACCCCAGAGCTATACCAAGCAAAAGAAAACAAGTTCACGAACATATTATAGCCACACCTCACTGCCCAGAGGATATGAATTTTGCTTACTGATGAATTACTGCGTACCTACACCCACTGCTCCATCATTAACAAGCTGAAGACATCAATGCAGCTTTTCATTAAGTCGGACTACTTTCAAGCCTCTTAAATGCCTTCGGAAAACAAAGGGATGACCTACTCCTCCAGTGCTTGTTCATACTTACTCAGTTTACTGTCTAACACAGTGGCAAGGCAACTATCAACAACTTGACCGAAGACATACAGTTTGGCAGATGCAAGATTTAAGAAGTCTTGTTCAAACCTCTGAGTACCTCCTGAAGATCCAGAACTTAAGGAGAGTCTAAAAACCCTCAGTGGGGTAATCACCCAACAAGAACTGTCCTATACTCCCTTAGGTTAATTTAAGTCTGGGACACACATTGAATACAACGAACTGATTAGAAAAGACAGCATCACAAAAAAAAACCCCCAACAAACCAAACAAAACCCAACCATATGTTGTAATCCAATATAAAGTTGAATGAGATAGAGAATCACTGAGTAACGAGGTACAGTAAATACTGCATGGTTGCTACCTTTTTCATTGTGAAATGGAAGAAAATATTTACACACAGACAAGAGATTTCTAAAGGAATTCAAACACATTTAATCAATGGAAAATTTGGAAGATAACTGACTTTCAAGTAGAGAATTTACCTAAATCCATTCAGGGCAAGGTGATCTTTCTCTGGATTACTACGTTATCAGTACCCACAGTGCTATGTATCACTGTCTCACAGGAAGAGCACAAAATCAAGCAGGTGAGTGGTTCCAAGCAGAGTGGATTTTATGTCAAATCTCTCCACCAGATTAAATATATGAAAGCTATTAAAGCCTCCAAGTATCCCAGAGCTACAGGTATCATTTATTGGGTTCACTTCCATTTGGATTCTGATCACTGAGAAATAACAAGGTTAACACTTCACTAGTGGCACCCTGCAACACTGCACATTTTTTACAAGCCCAGCCTCTGAACAGCTGTACAGGGGCATCTCTGAATTTACTTCTGTAGCCAGTCTCTCACTACTTGCACAAAGTCAGCCTGGACACATCAGTTATGCTGAAAATTCTCTCCACCATTATGTAAATGCAAAACTTGGGCCAAAAAAAAAGTGTCCCATGTTCATTCTTTTTCTCTACTCGTTTTTTCCCCATCTAGTATTACGTGATGACCTATAAGAATGGCTAGATTGAGATTTTAAAAAAAGCAGTACTGTATTCCTCTCATGCACTCTGCACGTTGATTTTCTGGCTGCTATCTGCTTTGCAGCCTAGATCTTGGAAGATCAACTGTTGAAGGGCCTAAAGCCAGACAGCCTTGCTCCAACAGACCCACTGAAAGGAGTCAAGGGACACCATGACGGTTCAGAGCCAAGCTGGAAGAGGACTGATAGACAACAAGACAAGCAGGAGGCAGACTCCTTTCCCCTGATCCAGAGACTAACAGTGACCAGCCTCTGAAGAGCACAAACTGCTATGGGCAAAGACAAAGTATTAAGAAAACCAACAACCAAAAAAACCCTTTTTTAATATCTAACTGGACCACTAACATAAGTCACAATTTCTGTGCTTTTAAGGGCAATTCTGCACATCCACTCACCGATAGCAGGAAACAGTTATTCTATTACTATTCCTGTGTACATTCAGGAAAAGGTTTTCCATTTTTTCTACTTCCAAAACAAGTGCTTTCATCAAGCCTCGGGCAAGACGACACTGCCTGCAAAAGCCTGACTGATAGGAACTCAGGTTGATGGTTCAGTTTTCATATATCATAATCAGTTAAAGAGGAAGAACAAGCTGAAGGCAGGGGGAGGGGGCAGTGTGTGGGGGTGTGTGTACACGCATAAGGAAAGCGCTGCGTTTTGGCTTAACATTTCACCTTGCTGAGGTGAGATATAGACCATCTTTTCAGTCGTAGAGCATTTCCATTCAGTTAAATAAAAAACAGTCTCTGCTCAGGTTCCATGGGAAATAAAAACAACTCAACACAGTGTGGAACAGCAATTAAAGGAAGGAAGCAAAAACAATATGAATCTGAGACTGATGAATTCAAGTTTGGAAAAGTTTGCCCAGAACAGCTTTATTTAATGGAAAGAATGGACTGACTGACAACAATGCTCACTAAACCCTTCCTGAAACAAGATCCATAAATCCAGTATAAAGCTCACATCAAACGTAACTGTTGGCATTAACTGTTGCCAAAAGGTACAAATTCAACCATCAATTTCTCATGGAAGCAGCTACATATGTTAGCGTAGGTACTTCAAACTACAAGAAGAAATGGTTGAACAGGCAGAAAAGATACACAACCAGAAACTGACTGCTTTAAATAAGATGCAAATTGTAAGAAGTGGAGAAGTTGATGCCAGATTTGCCACGGCTCAACCGCGTTCCCAGACTTGCAGCCAGATTAGCCCTACAGCTTAATTTTTCCACTGATCTCCAGTTAGTATTAACAAAAAGTAGCTAGGCAGCTTCCACAGCACCCCTCAACAACATTTGCTTTTTTCAGAGAGAATGTTCTTGCATTGCAGAATTTCTTTTCTCCCCCAACTATTTCATCTGCTTGCTTGCACATGAAGAAATTTAACACCAATTTAAACAGATAGCCACAAAACGTATAGGCCAGCCAGACTGTTGTCATGCTAGTGGATTAGTTTGAAGATATTAATGCAGAGAATTTTTCACTGCACTTCTTCCACTAGTAGCCAGTGGACCTGCTGCTGCAATAGTTGTTGCAGTGGATTTCTCTTGTCTGAGCAAGCGCCAGCAATAAGTTTTTGTAATTCCTCCTCCTCTCTACAATTCAGACTCTCTCCTAACATATCAACGGCCTCATTTGGCTGAGTATGATGTAAAGAAACTCTATAACAGCATTAATTGTTAGAAGAGTTATCTAAGCTGATAGAGAAGATGGCTTTGCCAGAGGAAGCAGGTGAAACATTCATGTACAGGCAGCAAGAGAAAGACCTCTCCAAATCCTAGATCATGTGCTTTTTTCTTTCATTTTTTTCCTTTTTTTTTTTCTTTTTTAAAGGAACATGCTAGCAATTATGTTCTTGCTTTTCTTCAAGCATCAGAAGTGCTTATGGGAACAGAACACCAGAAACTTCTCATTTAATATTACAAATGCACAAGAAGAACAGTTTCATTTCTTGCTCACCAGATCTGCCTGATGTCGGTGTGCAACTAGGCTGAGCGCCACAAATAGTGCATGGCAAGCGTATTCAGAGTCCAGGGAAGAGAAAGCAAGGAACAGAAGTACAGTGCTTTTATTCCTCTTCCTCCCCTTTATTTCTTGTATTGTGAGAGAGGAGAATCCCAAGAGAAAGCTTGAAACAAGTCCATTTCCTACAGCCACATCCTGTTTGCCAGCTCTGATACAGAGCTCCAGGCAAAGTGCCCAGTACAAGATAAGAAATTTAACTAAGAAAAAAATGTAAGGACCATGATCTAGATACTAAGAGAAGCACAGCAGCTCAGAAATGTCACCTATAGGAAAAAACCCAATACATCCAACCTTCAGTGATACTTATATATAGTCTGTACAAACCTACTTATTTTGAGATACTGTTGTCAGAGACAAAAGGGGAAGAACAAGTCTGAAGAGAGTCAACTCCTCAGACATTCCTTAAGCATCTTATGAAAACAAAAGAACCTGCGTAGCTGACACTGCCTTCTACTTTTTAAGCTAAATTAAGTCTAAAGATCCACCTTCATTTCATTTCAGTTTAATTGAAATAACACTGAAAAACCCCAACCAAGATCTGGCGAATCATTTCAGTGAGAACATGCTTTAGAAGGGAAGCATTCATAGCATAAAAGCCTTTAAATAGCTGCTTTGAAACTTGATTCCGTTCACCTGACATATGCTATCCCAATATTTGACAAAGATTATTTGTTAGAAGTAATTTCCAGTCAAGGAACCGTGTGCCAGAACTCTTGCTTTCCAAGTGGAGGTACAGTTAATAACATCTGCCTTATGACAGCACACTGGTCCCAAAGCTACCTGCTTCCCTTGGCTGCCTCCTTTCTCTCCTTCTCCATCTCTGCTGCTAGGGGCCCTCCAAGTTTAACACTGGCAGATGACCCTGTGCATGCCCTTTACAAGACCCCAGAGTACAGCACTGGACACCAACCAGGGTGCAGTAGTGCAAATGCGCAAAACAGCCTGCAGAGAAGATGGCACAGCCCGCAGAAGCCCACCAGCAGCTAACAGCTGCCACACTTCGAGTGCAGCCAGTAGCACAGCTCCCAGCAGTCTCCACCGTGGTCTGCAGAGCCCTGCCTTGCTCCGCAGAGCCCATAAATTCTGCTTTCAAGTCACTTTTGCGTCCTACAGTGAAACAGGAATTCAGAGGTGAAATATCAGCACCACATGACAGGGCTTGAGGTGTCAAGCTACTTTGATGATTTTATATTTTTACAGGTTGTTGCAGTGCAGAATCAAGCAGAAGGTGAAGCTGGGCTGTGAGAAATGTTAAGGCTCACAGCAGCAAAGGCAAGGCTCAGGAGAGCTGACAAAATTAATTTCTTGCACAAGCTTTCTTCCCTAGTACACAGTACTAAAAATTCTTCTTTATGGTTTGAAGTAAAGGCAAGGTATAAAAGCAAGTATCCTCACTGGGATAGGTGCTCCTCCATGAATGGATCCCACGGAGTTTCTGCAGATTTTTGTCCTTCTGTAGCCAGAACGGGGAAGCTAGAAGACGCTATTTTCAGATATCTGTTGGTATTTGAGGCAATCCTCCATCTGTGCTGACTGTTCAGACTCTCACTGTGACATGCACCGACATGCAAATTCAGAGCAGCCTATTTCAGTACAGCAGACAGAAATAATTGCAACAACAGAACTGGACTTGAAGAACTTAGACCTTTATCTGGTGAAATATGCAATGGGAAGCAGCTACAGAAAGGACTTTTCTTCAAGTTTAAAGACAAACAGAAAAAGCCTGGCTCTTCCTTTGGAGAAAGGCAAGCCACACCTGTGTCAGTAATCTGTGGTATTTAGTACTGCAGGGAGCGAAGAGTCTGCCACAGCATGTATGCCTGGCGGGGAGGAAGGAACAAGCATGTCCACGGACGTGTCTCATCTTCCAAACACCTCAATAGCTGGATTGAAGCCAGCAGCTCTAAAGTAGGTAAACCAACTTCAGAGACCAACAATGATGTGATCTATCTCCCTCTCAGGCAGAGCTGGAGACACAGAAGTACATAGGGCAAGGGGCAAAATAATCAAAGATGCCAAACGCTATTTTGCTTCCTGCATGCAAAATGGTTTAACCGCTGCTGATACTCTCTGGCAATAATGAAGGTCAACCACCTAGTTAAAAAATAGGAACCAGGTATCAGCTGTTTTAATATTTGAGCACTCACTGTACAGTGTAGAGGACAGCACTAGAAGCTGAGGTTAACTCTGCTCCCCCTAAAGGATCTGCACCTCTAATGCTGGCTGCTAAACTGCCAAACTGGTTCNGGGGGGGGGGGGGGGGGAGGTGAAGGAAAAAAAAAAAGATCACAATGAAATTTTTTTTGTTTCTTATGAGACATTGGGAGCTCCTTTCTACAACACACTTAGAAACTAGTTGTATCCTACTAGATCCAGCCACCACAAGACTAATACACAGCCACTTCAGCCATCACAGAGTGCACTGGTTTTGGGCGAAACAAGTTTTAATATGTATTCTTCAGTTATTTAACACTCTAAGTAGAATTTTTAAGACTACCTCTCAACAACTGAAAGCATCAAGGGCTGGTATTTCCTAAGCAACCTTCATAATTTGCGACCGCTAAAGTAAAAAAATTCAAATTATTTTCTAAAGATTGCAAATGCCAGCTCCTTTTATACAGCTTGCCATGGAATATCTAAATGAAACAGCACTGCTTTAAAGATATAACTTTTCCCAAACACAATTTTTCCGCTTCTTCAGAGCAAAACAGTTCATAGAATCATAGAATCCCAGGTTGGAAGGGCCCTCAAGGATCACCTGGACCAACCTTTCTGGGCAAAAGCATGGTCTAGACAAGATGGCCCAGCACCCTGTCCAGCTGAATCTTAAAAGTGTCCGATGTTGGGGAATCCACCACTGCCCTGGGGAGATTATTCCAAGGGCTGATTGTTCTCACTGCAAAAACTTTTCCTCTTGTGTCCAATCGGAATCTCCAAAGCAGCAACTCGCACCCATTACCCCTCATCTTTTCCACATGAGTCCTTGTAGAAAGGGATTCTCCATCTTCTTTGTGGACACCCTTTAAGTACTGGAATGTAGGGATGAGGTCTCCCCTCAGCCTTCTTTTCTCAAGGCTGAACAAATCCAGTTCTCAGTCTTTCCTCATATGGCAGGCTTCCCAGTCCTTTCATCATCTTTGTGGCCCTTCCCTGGACCCTCTCCAGCCTGTCCACACCTTTTTTGTGTAGCAGGGACTAAAACTGAACACAGCATTCCAGGTGTGGCCTGACAAGTGCTGAGCAGGCGCTTGAGGTGAAAGCGATCAGGCATCTTTTGAGAATCTGGCTTGATGAATGCTATCTTGAATTCAAAAAAATTAATGTCNCAGGCAGAGCTGGAGACACAGAAGTACATAGGGCAAGGGGCAAAATAATCAAAGATGCCAAACGCTATTTTGCTTCCTGCATGCAAAATGGTTTAACCGCTGCTGATACTCTCTGGCAATAATGAAGGTCAACCACCTAGTTAAAAAATAGGAACCAGGTATCAGCTGTTTTAATATTTGAGCACTCACTGTACAGTGTAGAGGACAGCACTAGAAGCTGAGGTTAACTCTGCTCCCCCTAAAGGATCTGCACCTCTAATGCTGGCTGCTAAACTGCCAAACTGGTTCCCTCAACACAGTGCTGGAAAACAGCATGCCAAACCTAAAACGAGGGAAAAATACATAGTTGGAAGCACAGACAGCATTTTACACAATTATATTAAAAGGAAGCTAGAATACAGAAAAAGATTACTCCAAAACTGCAGGGCTCATCGCTGGCGCCTTCGGCCTGTGCTCACAGGAATGAGTGGGACACAAACCACAGGAGATCTAACCTTAACCCCGGCCCCGGAAACAGCACAGTTCACACTTTGACAGCGTTTACAAAGAGGTACACAGCACAGCCATGTGTAACACAAGGCCATTTTAAAAATACAGCTGCTCTTTTGCCAGTTCTGCCCATCAGAAGCCAATACTAACCCNCAAGATGGCCCAGCACCCTGTCCAGCTGAATCTTAAAAGTGTCCGATGTTGGGGAATCCACCACTGCCCTGGGGAGATTATTCCAAGGGCTGATTGTTCTCACTGCAAAAACTTTTCCTCTTGTGTCCAATCGGAATCTCCAAAGCAGCAACTCGCACCCATTACCCCTCATCTTTTCCACATGAGTCCTTGTAGAAAGGGATTCTCCATCTTCTTTGTGGACACCCTTTAAGTACTGGAATGTAGGGATGAGGTCTCCCCTCAGCCTTCTTTTCTCAAGGCTGAACAAATCCAGTTCTCAGTCTTTCCTCATATGGCAGGCTTCCCAGTCCTTTCATCATCTTTGTGGCCCTTCCCTGGACCCTCTCCAGCCTGTCCACACCTTTTTTGTGTAGCAGGGACTAAAACTGAACACAGCATTCCAGGTGTGGCCTGACAAGTGCTGAGCAGGCGCTTGAGGTGAAAGCGATCAGGCATCTTTTGAGAATCTGGCTTGATGAATGCTATCTTGAATTCAAAAAAATTAATGTCTTATCAAAATAAGAGTTAATTACAGGGATTACACTATTGCACACACACTCATTTACTGGTTCTTAGCACTTACCGCTTTTATTTTAAATCAAGATAATTTTGGTATTTAAACAAACAGGTTAATGGGCAGGCAAGATAAAAAACATTGCAATCAAAAGCCTCTATCAAAGTATGGGACACACCTACGCATCATACCCATACAGTAGTTCTACTGTGTTATGCTGGATCAATAAAAGCTAAACATAACAAAGAGTTGATGATTATCAAGAGGTGGTACTCAGACATGCTTAGAAACATAGAATTCCTCTGAAAATTTGACAGCCTTCTGCTAGATCCCAGTTCGGCTGCCTCTCCACGCACCACCACAAGGATGCAGAGGGGACCCTTAAAACAAAACCAGAAAAAGGAAAACATCCAAGTAGCCACTTGCTTTGAAAAAGTGTTACTGTGTGTCAGGCATTCACTTGCCAAGGGAGGGGCAATATTTATCAGCTTTTCTGCACTGGCTAATCCTGATACCACAATCAAGGCTCAAGAGTTAATGATTTCCCCCTGTGAAAACTCCAGTGAGCCAAGCCGCAGGGCTGGGCTCTGTCCTTGATCAACGCTTGCAACCTTCCAGCCCTACAATATGACATACAGAACCCCTCAGGTGAGACTTGGAGCACAAGGTCAGTATTTCATTTAAGGTTCATTTTCCTTCTTCCTGCAGGGCTGCTCCGTTTAGTGAGCTCTGAAGGGTTGTATCTTGTTACTGCATCAAGGCTGTAACCATAGCCAGCTGCTGGCAAGAGCCCAAGCAACTTGTACTCCCTGCACAGCCTGTTAACCCTCATCATTCCAAACCAATGCCAGCAGAACACCAAATTTCACACTCATTTCCACAACGTCCTTTGTTTTGTACCCACGGCTCCATTATGGGAGGAAAAGACATAAAGAACCTGGCCATGCTGTGGGATTCCACCTTTTACACCACACCTTTGCCAACAGCTTCTGTTGACCATTTCTTTTCCCTTCTAAGCAGAAGGCTTTGTTTCTGAAGTGCTTTTAAGACAGCTGCTTGTTTACAGTTGGTGACTGCTCACTTAAAACCAGGGACCCCTGAAGTGATTCTTGGTCACTAACGAGTATGTCCTGCTCCAGAGCCTGAGCACATCCTCCCAGAGTGAAATTTGGAAGAGCAATTAGTTTTACATAGATCTGAATCTCCCATTTTCCATGAGTCCCTGAAGCACTTCAAAATGCAGCTACAGGATGTAAGGTATCTGACTTTGCTACTTATAAGAGGAGGATTCTGCTTTCTGCTGCAAGCACACAGTGTTTGGGACTGGTTCACAGGTGCTCAGTAACAGAGAGTCCTACGGGCCAGAAGTCTGCTCTGGAAGAATGCTTTCAGATGATTGATCAACACCAACAAGTACATACTCCCTGGAATCAAGACAAAAACCTGAGATAAATATAAACATCATATTGTAGGGTCAAAAAACATCTCCCCATTGGGGCTATCTGAAGCAGGCTCCAAATGCCAGTCACCACCATCACTTTACCAGACAGGTTTTACGTCATTCCCCACTTTCAGTCTCCTCAGTCTATACCCACAGCTGACACCTACGGAACCTTCTGGAGGTTTTGTGTCTGGTGCTATCCAAGTGCAGAATGAGGCCAGATCACAGGACACACCAGCAACAAGAGAACTCCTCCTCCACATAACCTGGCTCAAGTGTCCTGGTCAATTATTCAAGACACAATCTCAAAGTAGTTCATTCACCACATGTACAAAGAGGCAAACACTAAAAAAAAGCTGAATGTATATTCAAGGCTTGAAAAGACTATGATTAACTGATGAATTGCAATGGTTTTACCCCATTCATGCATTTTAAAGGATTTACCTTCTGCACACGGTCAGATTCAGATCCTGGAAAAGCCCTAGCCATATATAAAGAGCCCGTGATATCTGTTTCAGGTCTGTAATGTCTTACAATGAAATTGACAGAGCAAGAACAACTACCGCACTCAGCTGGAACAAAACAAAATAAAGTTATCCAAAAGTGTTAGCAAGATATAATCAAGTGCCTCACTTTTTGCCGGACTTTGGATTTACAATAACTACAGCTCTTACTCACTAGTCGCAGACATTGCAAGCTCAAAGCAATGAAGAATGAGGAGAACACTGCCACTTGGTGGAAAAGGGGGAATAGGAAACATTTGCAACTGCTCCAAGTAAAACTACTTTTACAATGATGTTCCATCTTCCTCCATCCTGAGTGAATTTCTTAACAGCATGGCTAGTGCAACCCCACCAGTGCCCCACAGAGCCATAGATCAGCATGCCTGCTCTATTGCTGCACAGCACTGGGCCGTCTTGCAGTATGCTGTGCAGCAGTCATGTGCTTCTACCTCTCCCCCAAGTGCCAGCTGGCTATTTAGCTAGAATTCAAAAAAATTCTATTCAAAAGGCTATTCACTTTTTCATTTATGTATGAAGACCTTTATTAAGGATGACATGAAAGTCTGAAACTGCTGAAGTTCAGATTTGCCTCCCTGCTATTCTTCTCAAATCCTCACCTTTCATGCCCATGCTAGGATGGCAGGAATTACATTTTACCTTTTTTTAAATTATTTTGAAGTTTAACTTTAATTTACATTTTCAGTTCTTACAGAATTCCTGCTGCAGAGCATACTCAAGATACCAAATGCTTTTAATACAGTCAGTTTCTTTGCTTCCTCACTGAAGCTGAAACACTGCTCAGTGGCCATGTGTAGCTCTTCTTCAGAAGGGCAAAACACACCTAGACAGCAGCACACAGAAGTCACTGAAATCAAGAGGCTTTTTAAGGAAGCCAACATGAAATGTCAGCAACATAGTAAAGCAGTAGCCACACAACTCAGCGTTAAGATTTCTGAAACGCATCATTACTCAGACAAGAGCTACTACAGTACAATTTTGTTCTTTCTGTCTTTGCCAGATCTTTTCTCCATTGCCCTGAAGTCCTAGAGCCCTTCTAGAGGAGACAGAAATGCACACAATTGCAACAGGGTCCTACTACAGAGGTTGTGGTGATGTACACCAAATTTCTCTTTTAGGGAAAGCCCATCTATTCTTCTTTCACAGCACACATTTGAATCCAGCAGTTTTTACAGAAACATCTTGCATGCATGCTTACCAGCCACAATGGCAAAAATTTAGAAGTAGAAAAAGGATAAAAATGAGAGATTACCTTCTCCTCTGTTCCAAAAAAACCCATAATTTATTTTTCTTGCAGCAAAGTAGATAATACATTCCATTTCCAAGTGCCTTCTACCTGTATGCCAAAGGCATTTAATGATATTTCACACACTGATGCAAGAGACTTTACCAGTTGCAGTACAGCTGCCGAGATTTTCAACCATGCATCACTATAAACCCATAAAAATATTGGGGAAACTGGAACAAGGTGCTGCTATAAAACTTTTAAGTTTTAAGCAGAACAGCACATTCACTTGCCTTCATCTTGTCCCAGCAAAACCCTACGCTAATTCAAATGCTCTACAGAATTTCAGTTTGCAGCACAGTCCTCTGGTTTCCTTAGCAGAGCTTAGAGACTGTCTGCATCCTTGAGGAAGCTACTGGATAAAATAAAGGCCCTGGCAATTGTCATTCACTCAGTATCCCACAAGGCTGCGTATACCGTGTGGGGGAGTGAACCAGCATAAAAATTTGAGCGCAGTTCCCTATAAAGTTTCAAATGGATTTGGTCTTTTGTCTGTCTTCCAGCTTTTAGCTTGATGTATGTTCCTAAGTGCTGTTAAACACCTGTCGTTCAGCAGAAACAAGATGTAATCCCAAGATAAAGACTGCATCAGCTATTTATGATAGCTATTATTTGGGGATCTTATTTCACTTTTTAAATTTGAAATACAACCTTTACAAAACTGCTTCATTCAGAAGGATAGAAAGAGACCTGGAGGCAACTGAATCGATTTTGACACATTTCATGACCGCTAGGAGTATATGATCGTTATTCATTAAGTTGTTCTAAATGAAGAAAGTATTCCAGCTAACACTGGTCCTAAGAGAATTCTGTACTGAATACTACATCTCCCAGAGCCCTGCAGAATAGGTGAGATGCTGTCAGAAAACCTACCTCAGATCTAATGCACAAGATGACTGAGTTCATGAATGCAGATCGTGATCGTGACTCAGCCCATAGCTTAACTGGTTAACTACCTGTGGCAGAAGCCAGAACTGAAGACAAAAAAACACGTTACAGCTACAAAAAGGAAGGTTTGAAACTAGCTACAGAAGATTACAAACGAACACCAAGCCATGCTGTTAAAGACTTATTCCTCTTGTACTGACCTTCCCCCCCACCACCATACCACACTTCCAAATACCTTTAGGTCACCAGCCTCAGGTTTTTCAGTCTCTGAATCGTCATCTTCCTACAAGACAAGAATTTACAGGATTAAGCTTAAAGAGCAGGCTTGGCAAGTAACTGCACTTACAGCAAAGGGCTTGCATTCAGCAGCCCAGCAGTACTCCAAGATCCTTTCCACGGAAGGTAGTTTTGCCCCACCCACTCATGACCAGAAAACAAGTCCTACAGTCAGGGAAAGAAGTGTTTGTTGAAGCCTTTTTTTTTTTTTTAGGAAAAAGCATCATTCAGTAGCAGATGTCCCCAACAAAACTCATGCAGCTCCTGAATGCTCAGAGCTAGACAATAAGAAGCAACATAACTGGGAAAAAAGCATTTGTCATTTGATAATTCTGTCTTTTCCAGTTGCCAGGAGGGCTTTTTGCCTTTCCCGCCTTTAGCGGTACTCACAGAAAAAGCAGCATTTGCAAGACCTGTTACACTCCCAAGCATACATCAGCAACACACAGAGGACACACAGCCGGCCTGCCATCCAACCAAACATGCGGGCTTGGTGAGGGTCTGGCCTAGCACCAAGTTCCAAAGATCCGGTGACACCAGCTGACACCACATCTTTCTTATTTGTGTAGTGCTGTCGTAGCCTCGCTGGCAGATGACATAAATTTTCACAGAAAGGAACCAGTGCTGAATTTCACTGTTTTACATAACAGGCTTCATTCAGTTTTTATTTCTACCCAGAAATAAACCAAAGAACCAGGCAAATTTCTGTCCTGTGAGAACTTAAAATACTGAACTCCACCTCATATAAAATTCTACACCACGTGAGAAGCAAGCTCCAGCTTTGGTAGGTAAGCCTACTGTTCCACTGCCCTATGAGCTACTTCACTGGGATCCTAGAGTTCCCTATGTTTCTAGACATAAATACATACTCTGGGTTCAAAACAAGTTTGAGGAGCAGAAAATGTTTTTCATGCTCACACAACTCAGCAGAATGGTTCTTGCTCCAAACTGTGCCACAAATTTCAACCTTGGCCCCAAAACAAGAACTTGGTGTTTCAGCTTCAAAAATAAAAACAAAAAAGTGATATGATTACATGCAACTGAAAGGAAGAGTTTACAATAAAATGTCTACCTCATAGTATCAGCACACAAGCAAGTTCTGGCAAGACAAGCTAGAGATTGACCACACAATTATCTCAGTAAGTTTTAATTGCCTGAGTGAACGTGCCTGTCCCACAGCAGTGAGACATAAAACTCCTTCACTTCAGCTACTCTCCAGCTTACCTTTCTGAAAGATGCACATATGCCAATAATTCAGTCTTAACTGTCAAAGTTTAATAACAGGAAGTCTGTAACTAGAAAAGAACCATAGCACCCAGTAACTTCGTGTTTATCACAAATGAGATTCCTCTTCCCTCCACAGCCCCACCTATATCATAAAGATAAAAGTAATTTTCAACAAAGTAACGTGAATGATTCAACCCATTGTTGTAGACAGGTAACTGACACAGCTCCCCAAACCTCCTAACCTAGCAGAAGATATCACTGAAACAACATCAACAAAGAAAGAAGCATTACTGAGAACTGTCTTTGAAAAAAACAGAGGCTTTTCAACCACTGCTAAGGTAGAAAGTGTAAGACAAACTTATTTAAATAAAAGCCCAGGACAACCTGAGTCCAACTCGCACTGCTTTCTGAAAACAACTCATAACCAATATAAGCTACTAGAGCAAGCAGTATCAGGGAAGCTCCCAATTCTGGTCAAAGAACACTTCATGCAAAAAACCAAGCATTGGTCTCCTGCCACAAGACTGGAGAGAAGGCACACCGTGTACCTTGCGGACATCTGTACAGTAACCACAAACATACGCAAGATCTACTGGCTGGCACCAGAGGGACTCAATTGATTGCCATTACTTGAACAGCAACTTGTACCTCCCAGATGATGGACAGCCACAACCTGCATTGACAATTGTGCATGCAATAAAGGCTACACCATTTGCCTGCCTGTTTGTCAATGCTAACTAAACACAGCTGATCTTGACAAGCACATGGATCACACCCACCACTTCCTTNACGTGCCTGTCCCACAGCAGTGAGACATAAAACTCCTTCACTTCAGCTACTCTCCAGCTTACCTTTCTGAAAGATGCACATATGCCAATAATTCAGTCTTAACTGTCAAAGTTTAATAACAGGAAGTCTGTAACTAGAAAAGAACCATAGCACCCAGTAACTTCGTGTTTATCACAAATGAGATTCCTCTTCCCTCCACAGCCCCACCTATATCATAAAGATAAAAGTAATTTTCAACAAAGTAACGTGAATGATTCAACCCATTGTTGTAGACAGGTAACTGACACAGCTCCCCAAACCTCCTAACCTAGCAGAAGATATCACTGAAACAACATCAACAAAGAAAGAAGCATTACTGAGAACTGTCTTTGAAAAAAACAGAGGCTTTTCAACCACTGCTAAGGTAGAAAGTGTAAGACAAACTTATTTAAATAAAAGCCCAGGACAACCTGAGTCCAACTCGCACTGCTTTCTGAAAACAACTCATAACCAATATAAGCTACTAGAGCAAGCAATATCAGGGAAGCTCTCAATTCTGGTCAAAGAATACTTAATGCAAAAAACCAAGCATTGGTCTCCTGCCACAAGACTGGAGAGAAGGCACACCGTGTACCTTGCGGACATCTGTACAGTAACCACAAACATACGCAAGATCTACTGGCTGGCACCAGAGGGACTCAATTGATTGCCATTACTTGAACAGCAACTTGTACCTCCCAGATGATGGACAGCCACAACCTGCATTGACAATTGTGCATGCAATAAAGGCTACACCATTTGCCTGCCTGTTTGTCAATGCTAACTAAACACAGCTGATCTTGACAAGCACATGGATCACACCCACCACTTCCTTTAAACTAAAGAGATCTCATTGAAGGATGGTCTAGAAGTTTTGGATATAAAAAGAAAAATCACTAAAGCGGTAAAGAAGCTTCACTACTTTGCTAAGGCAGATGCCAGCAGCAGACCCTCAATGCTATTGCTTGCACCTTCTCCAGTTAGCAACAGAACAAAATCAAAAGCAAGAACAAGAGACTGACAAATTTATTGTCTACTACTTGGGAAAACAGATAGCAGAAACAGTGAGTGTCTCATAAGAGACTGATTTAATGCACACAAAGTAGATTTCAATGAGGAAAAGTTATAGCAACACCGCCCTGTTTTTCTGGCTACACAGTAGAGCAAAGAACTAGTACAGGGACAAGATAACACATTCTTTATAGGGTAGTAAGCAAAAGGTTGATGAAAAAGAAAGGAGACAAGAACCTTCTCTGCCCCTACACTCCCCCAAAACTTATTGTTTTGCTCTTACAGACACATGACAGAACTATGTATCCTTCCGTGTGTTATAGCTGCACTCGCAGGTAGTGAGCTACAAGCCCTGTCTCACAATGCATCACTCATCTCGGTATTCAGGTGATGTTATACACGTGCCATGCACCTATGACAAACAAAAGCCACTCAGGTGTAGACAGGGCACTGTTACATCAAGGTAACCTGATGTAGTGACTGCATTGATTTACACTCAAAAGAGAAATTTAAGACATCACAGAACTTTATTCTTTTTAATCCTCCAGCTGACCATGCAACAGTGCGTTCCTTTTACAAGGCTCTCATATATGTCAACTACTCTTAAAGAGTATTTTGCACTTAGTGTGGCTGTTGACTTGTACCAGGCTTCTTCTCATAAAAGAGTCAAACAGCATCAACACAGTTAGTAACAAGCAACACGAGCTGCACCAAGCTGCTGATGGGTTTCAAGGCAAATGCTTTCTACTTGAAAACAAAGGGAATAGTAGTATTTGGACGGTGCTGAAACCCAGACCAGGAGTCAGATATTCCAGGTTATATTCCAGGTTCCAGCTTGTGCTGCCGGTCAGGGGGTTGCCTCGGAGAGAGAAAAGCCTCTGCAGCGTGCGAAAGGGATGAAAGCAAACTCTTGACCAGAGAGACACTTACTGACTGCCTGCTGTTCTCATCATCCTCTTCCTCGTACCCATCCTCATCCCCATCCAAGCGGGTGAAGTCGTCATCTCCGTACCCAACCGAGACCAGGCCTCCTTTCTCTCCTGAAGAGGAAGGGAAAAAAGAAAACTATGAGGAAAAGGGAGGCGGTGGGCCGGGGCGGGAAGGCCAGCGGCTTTCCCCAGCTCCCTCCCTGCCCTCACCCGTAGCCGCTCCCCCATCGCTTCCCGCCGTCCCAGCCTCGCTGTCCGACTCCGGATCCGAATCCTCAGCGTAAACCGCCAACGACGAGAGAACGCTCCGCTTCGCCGCCGCCATCTTCCGCCTCCGCCGCGGCGGACTTCCGGCGCGCAGAGATGACGCGCGCAGAGATGACGCCGCAGGGCAGTCGCCATAGCAACACCGCCCTCCGCCGGCTCGCGTTGAGCTGGGAGAGCTCCAGCGTCCGCGCACGGCGGGAGGAGGGGACCCCTCGGCGAGGCGGAGCAGCGCTCTACGGGGGAGGGAGAGGAGGGGTAAAAGGTGCGCGGCTCGCTTATGGGGGGGCGGGGCAGGTTGGCCCTTTAAGCGCTGCTTCTGACGTCATCGAGCGGCGCCGCGACAGCACTTGCCCGACCAAGTGCGAGAGGCCGGCGGTGGGGGCGCGGAGGGGTACGGCCGCGACGGGGCGGAAGGATACAGCCTGCCGGGGGGGGCGGCGTCCGCCATGTCGGGGTGCGGGCGGGTTTGGGGGGCACCCAGGTCCCCCCGCTGCTGTGGCCGCCGTCAGCCCCCGTGCCCCGCGGGGAGAGCTCAGCGGGGCTCTGTCCCAGCATAAGCGATACTGGGGTCCCCTGCAGTGAGGGCGCCTGGATAATGGGGGGGGGCGGCGGCTAAAAGAAGCAGAGGAGCCTGGCAGGGCAGCCATGGCGGAGGTGGCAACGATTCGGGGCAGGCCTCGGCCAGAGGAGGGGGGCAGCATTCGATTTAGCTTCTGTTCCTGTCACTGTTCACAGCTTCCCTAAGATGAGCAGTAAGGCTGCCCCGGGCCTGGAAGGCAGGGTCCGGAAAACACTGCAAAAGGTCTTTGGGTTTGAGTCCTTCAAGACTTCCCTGCAGGAAAGCGCGACCGTGACTGTGGCAAGAGGTGAGGCTCAGCATCGGAAAGATGTGAAACACGTCTGGTTTTCCATCTTCCTGCGGGGGTGATGCTGCAGGAGGTGGTATCGCACCCGTTTCAGGAGACGCTTCACCTGGACTGGGCAGGACCAGCTGGCCTTCCAAGCCCTCCCAGGCCTCCTCTGCTCTGAGATCATTTCAGTGGCACAGGAGCACGAGCATGTGCTGCACACAAGCTCTCTGAGCACGGCTTTGCCCTGCCTGTTCTCCTTTGCATTTGTTTTGTAACATCACTATTGCATCAACCAGAAAATAGGAAACCTTAAAGCACAGTCTTGCTGGTATCTCCGCTGGAGGCATCTGCCAGCGTGTTTATGGTCAGATGAGGTCAAAACTGTTTACTTATGCATCTTCAGAGTAAACCTGTCCTTGTTGTAGACAATGTTAGAGATGATACCAGTAGACTTGATTTCCTGGCATAGCTTATGTCTGTTCTCTGGATCACATGGCCATTATCAGAAATGTGATTTTGCTGGTGTTACGGTATCCACCAACATTTCACCGTTGGCTGGACAGGCAGCTCACACATGCAAGCTGCCAACCGTCAGCTCCCCTGGCACGTCTCACAATGCAAATCAGAACAGTGTCAAACTCAGCACTCAGGATATAGTTACAGTAGTCATCCATCGCCGGCAGCCACGCAGATGTGCTGTTGACATGGCCAAAAGCAGTGTTCTGTCAGCAGGGTGTCTCTGCCCGTTAACATTGCACGCACTGGCATCTCTCTGACTTGACATGGATACTGCTTAGTGCAGTGACAGTTACTAACCGCGTGATATGATCTACGTGGTTGAGATTTCCAACCCTTATTTCTCATGAGGTACCTTTCTGGGATAAGCTTTAAGAGGATGTGGTAAAGATCTGTCATGGGGCTGGTAATTTGGTAACTGGAGGTCTGTAAGATGAGTGAAAGCAGCTTGTCTGGAATAGAATTAGCATTAATAACTTGTTTAACTTCTTTTTATCTTGGTTTCTGTGTATCTTCCAGTACTTTTGTAAGGCTGTTTCTAAATGTTTACAAAGCAATCAGATTCTTTGAAGGAAACCATTGCAGGCACACAAAGAATTGCTATGCTTTTAGAAATTAAAATGAAGTGTCTTTTGTTGGTATGCCACGGTACATGCACGCATCTGCTGTTTCTCACAGAGTACAAGCTTTTCTGCCCACCCCTCCAGTCAGAGCCCTGTGAACTCACCACCACTCAGTAGCCTTGAGCTTTCTTCTGTTGTCTTTGCAGGCGAGAAGGATGTCTTTGTATGCATGCCCACAGGGGCAGGGAAATCCTTGTGCTACCAGCTTCCTGCAGTTCTGGCAGTGGGCATCACCATTGTCATTTCACCTCTGATTGCACTGATTCAGGTAACTGTCTCCTGTTAGCTGTGGAAAAGCAGTCAGTGAAGGGGGTTGGGAGACGCTGGAGGCACAGCTGCCTCTTCTCTTTCTGTCTATGAGCCTCTGCTGTTGGCCTGTCTCTGCATTCTCTTGATGTCTCAACGTGTTTTCCTTACCCCAGTGATAGGTGAAGAGACTGCAGCTTAGCTGCAGAGCAGAGTAACTCTGGTATGACACTATGCAGTTCTCTAAAAGGAGGTTTTTCTTCTTTAATAATAACCTGGTGGTTTTCATAACTGAGCCTTTCTCCATTTTCTCCAGTTGTCTTTTACCCTCTGTTTGCTATACAGAAGGGCCAAAGCAGAGTACCTCCAATGGACCAAACTGGATCTTTCCCCAGAAGAAAACAGCCATTTTACCTATGAAGTACTAACTCCAGGAATGATGAAGTTGCCTTTGAAGGCATAATTTGTTCTGCATCAAAATGTCTTTTTGTGGCGGTCAGTCCTTCTGTCATGGGAAGAAGCTGGTTTAGCAGGGCTGCTCCTTGAGCCCTTTCATCTGAGAGACCTTTTTTTCTGTATTTTGCCTTTTCTACTGTTTCATCACCTGTTGCGAGAAACAATTCCCTGTAAAAAGAGCTGTAGCATTGCTTAGACTTCTGTAAAGCATCTGATTAGCACTGCATGGTATCTGGTGTTGTAGGCTGCTGGTCTGGGTTTTGGTTTTTGTGGGGGGTTTTTAACTCCTTTACAGTCTCAATGTCATACACATTAAGAATTAAGAGCAAGCTTGGCGATACGTCTCAGAAAGATGTGAATTTGTTCCAAGTGCAAGGATTTCTATTAAGCTTCAGCACAAACAACATTTTATCAGTGAAATGCAGGTTAAAAAAATTACCATTGGTAAGATTTGCAGGTGAAGCAGAACGTGTCATGAGAGACAAATAGGTTGAGATGGGCTCAGTGAGTCTTAGTGAACAGAGCTGGAGTGAACCTTCAGAGGTCTTCTCATCAAGCCCTGAGATGGGGTGGCTATGCCTGAAATGATCGTGATGTATTTCAGCGTAGCCAAACTTCAAGAGCTTAGTCTGTGTAGTTTATTATAGGGAAGGCTGAGAGTTGACTTTGTGAACAGAAAACAGTGGATATTAAATCAATCGCTGAAACCAGTTATTGAGTGAAATAATGAGAGATCCATTTTTCAGGACAACTAATATCTTCTGAAATGTTATGTGCTAGTCCAGTGCAAGTGAACAGCTCAGTGTAGGGATAGGGAGGTGAATTTGTATGCCTGGTGTTCATCTGGATCTGGATGTTTTCTTCTTGGTTTTCATGGCATAATTCTGATCTAGACTTGGTTCTGTTGCGGTGGTGATTTGCATGATCCTTGTATTTCGTCCTATCTCAACTGTGTTTATAACATCCTTTAGTTATTTTGGAATGAAATGCCCTCTGTTATTATAGGATGGTGGTATTCGTTTTCCATCTGCGACTTGGTAGCGTAAATCCCAAGATGTGTTGATGGCTTGTTTTAGCTCACTGTGGCTGTGATGAGTTATTTTGCACAGAACCCTGCTGCTGTTCCCTAGCAGGAGAAAGACTGTCTTAAAGTGAATGGATGCAAGAGCTGGACAGATATGCTCACAGTTAAACATAAAGGCATCTAGAGTTGAAATTCTAAATACCCAGAATATAGGTGTATGTTGTCCTGAAACTCGATCCTGGAGGTGGAAGTCGGGGCCTCACCTGGATCTCCCTAGTAGTCTTGGTGATGGTGACTCTTTATTTCCATTTGGTTTTCATTTAATTTTGTATTTACTCTAGGATCAAGTGGACCACTTGCTGGCTCTGAAGATCAAAGCCTGCTCTCTCAACTCCAAGCTTTCTGCCCAGGAAAAGAAGACAATCCTGGCTGACTTAGCAAGTGAGAACCCCCAAGTGAAGCTCCTTTACATCACCCCAGAGATGGCAGCGGCCTCTTCCTTCCAGCCTACACTGAACTCTCTGGTGTCCCGAAACCTCTTGTCCTACCTGATAATCGATGAAGCGCACTGCGTTTCCCAGTGGGGACATGATTTCCGACCTGACTACCTACGGCTGGGCACCTTGCGCACTCGCATACCCAACACGCCATGCGTTGCCTTGACTGCCACTGCCACCAAGCAGGTCCAGGAGGATATTGTGGCAGCACTTAAGCTAAAGCAGCCACTTTCCACGTTTAAGACTCCTTGCTTCAGATCTAACTTGTTCTATGATGTGCAGTTCAAAGAGCTCTTGACTGATCCATATGCCAACTTGAAAGATTTCTGTCTGAAGGCGCTTGAAGTGAAGAACACCACTGGGGTAGGTTTTCTCTTCAGGGAAGAAGGCTAAACTGAACAAAACCTACATTAATGGTCACTGACCTTCCAGTGGTTGGTATGGCCCCAGCAGGTCTGTGGCAGGGAAGGAGGTCCCTGGAAGCAAAGTGCTAATGTATATTTTTTTTTAGTTCCCCTAGAAGTGCTCACGTATGTTTTTTAGTTCCTATAGAATAGGTAGAATGTGAAGGCTGTGTTACTTTCAGAGGTGTCCTCAGAAAGGGGTTGGTCTAAAAGAAAATGAGTTAGGAATATGCGACTAGCATTTGTGTCTTGGTTTGTCATGTCCCAGGCGATCGTTGTATGTTTGTGTCATGCTTTAAGGCTGGGCTGGCTACTGAACAGAGGACAGATGCTCTCTGATGGTGTTATGTTCTTCTAGTGTGGTGAGGGTGAACAGAAGCATTTGAAGTGTTGAATTTCCTGCTATAACACTAATTCCCAAAATAACTCTCAGCAACTCAGTTATAGCCTCTGCACCTGAGTTTATTTGTGGGGCGGAGGGAGACTGCTTCTTGCCTTGTGCCCACTGTGGGGACCATATTTGGTCAATGTTGGGCCTTGTAGTACTTGTAAGGAAACTCTTGTTGATTAATTTTTGTGCTGCAACAGTATCTTTCAGTTGCTGGGGAATCAGCTTGTAGCAGAGATGAGCTTTAGGCATCCCTTCTATCTCCGCCACACTGATGACTGCAGCTTTGTTGCTTGGCTCCAGACAGTGTCATGCACCTTCTCTCCTGTCTGCCCAGGTGTATTCCGGTTGTGGCATTGTGTACTGCAGGATGAGGGATGTGTGTGACCAGCTGGCTATTGAATTGAGTTACCGAGGAGTGAAAGCCAAGGCGTATCACGCAGGTACTGGAAGCTGCATCTGCATTTCTCAGTAGCTGGTAGAACTGAAGTGCACCACCTTTAAGGCCTGGGTTGGGGCTACCTAGAAAACGGCTTTCTAGGCATATTCTGCAATGTGTCTGATGCTCATGCATCAGGTCTGTGAGGTGAGGACGGGGCCATCCACAGAATGGCATTCCCTTCACTCCAGAGCTGTTGGTTTTGTTGGATCTTGCATGGCCTAAATATAACAACTGCTTTTATCCCAGGAGGGATCTGAATTTTTCTCTTTGGAATAGAAACAGCTGCTGCTGGCTTCTGCTTGATTGCAGGCCAGTTTAAACATGGGCACAGAGGAGCGTGTAAATCTGTCAGCTTTAGTGAGGGGGTTGGCTTGCAATGGGGGAACGGAAGAGTAAGAAAGTCTTCTTGGTTTTTTTTTCTTTTTGGGGGTTTATTGTTGTTGTTGTTTCCTTCTGTCCTTTTCCCTTCCCAGGACTCAAGGCAGCTGACAGGACTTCAGTCCAGAATGAATGGATGGAGGAGAAGATCCCTGTTATTGTTGCAACCATCAGTTTTGGAATGGGAGTAGACAAAGCAAATGTCAGGTGTGTGAGGCTGAGTGTTGTCTGCCACCAGAGCCTGAAACCTGAGCAGTGAGAAGGGAAGGCCTTGGTCTCACTGTTACCCAATACATCTGACTCAAATGCCTGATGAACACTTGCTAAACCCCACAAAAACAGAGCTGGAGGTTTTTTATTTTAGAAGCAGCAAAAACAAACCTGGAAGGATTTTGTAAAGAAATGAAAAACAAGGCACCAGAGCTTCTCTTTGCCAGTTATCTTCAAAACCAAGAAAATTGGAGGAATGCTTGTTTTTTGCCACACCCTCCAGGGTTTCAATAAGAGCCATCTCAATACAGTCACAGCTGTCCTTTTCACTTCTGTTAGTGCAATAGTTGCTGTTAAAAGGCAGTGGAAAGAAAATCTGCACCTAAAATATTTCATACACCCTCTACTAAAATAGTTGTAGCCAGCTTTTTTTAGAGATCTTGTTTTGCAATGCAATAGGGAAAAAATAGCTGTTCACAAATGGCAATAACCATATAAAAAATACAGCTCTAGTCCAAGGACAGAAACTTTGCACATGTTTTCAATTGCTATTCCTACGGGACTTCTGACTGTCACCACAATTACTCCATGTTGTTAGAATTGCTGCCGTTCAATATAGCTGTGCTGAGTTAGTATTGTGAGCTGAGATCACTTAGTAGAGGGATAACTCAGGTGCAGCTTACACAACACCCCACGCAGACCTGATCTTTGCTCTAAAATCCACATAAAGCAGTTGTTCTGAAAACTGTGGGAGAGGGGCAGGACATCACTGAGACAATCATATCAGCTCATAACTGAGCCATCCTTCTGTCTGTGTTGCTGTGCTCACAGATAACACAATCCCATAGCAATGACAGACTACTGCTTGATGCATGTTAGTATACACAGAAATGAGAAGTCCCCTAGGATAGCAGCATGAATTGATGACCTGCTGAAACCACTCTGCCCTCTTCAGCACAGTAATCATTTAAAAAGGCAAAGAGTAACTGAAACGCATAGGGCTGACTGAGAGTGAAATATAGCTGAAATATGCTTGTAATGGGGTTAGTTTCCAAGGAATTGAGTCAAAATTACTCTTTACAGGGTGTTTTTTAACAGTTAAAAGGACATTCTACCCAAGCCCAGACAACAAGGCACTGCTACTTAGCCTTCGTGCTATGTTGGCAGAGTTCTGAGTATTCATGCATATGTTATCAAGTAAGATCAGGTCTGACAAGTTCTGGAGGTGACTCCTGTGGACAAAAGGGAAAACAGAGGTGGCGTCTGTTTTTCTGATGGAATCTGCTCCTCTCTCCTCACTGCTAATTCAGTTTTGCTTGAGATTATCAATCAATTTCTTCAGTAAACTTCCTGACAGGGATAAAATGTGTATGGCTCTGATGCTTCCTGCCTGGCCTGTTCCTGGAGTGTTTGCATTTGGAGAAACATGTTTGCTTGCTTTGTCATTTAATCTTTTGCAACACCCACATGCATCATACCTGCCTCTGGGACGTGCTGGTTTTAAGGCAGACTGGTATTTAAAACATTTGCAGCTGTTACTGTACTGTAAAATCCTATTGACACAGGCATAAGCTGAACTGAATATTCAGGTACCAGCAGGTTTAAAGCAGTCTTGCAGTGGTGTGTAGCAAACCTTCCTGCAGAGATGACATACAGTTTAGTAATGATTCATAGTGGTATTTGCTGGCTGGGAAGGGTGCCCTCATCTACAAGTGAGCTTGGTGAGACAGAATTTCCTTTTCAGACTTTGTTGGCAAAGAAGTGTCTTTTTAAAATCAAGCATTTCAAATTGTGTTCCGTAATGCTCAAATATGCTCCACAAAATAGGGCTTTTTTATTAATGCTGTATTTTATGGTAAAATCTCCCAA
Source organism: Steatornis caripensis (assembly GCA_013398225.1). Taxonomy (NCBI): domain Eukaryota; kingdom Metazoa; phylum Chordata; class Aves; order Caprimulgiformes; family Steatornithidae; genus Steatornis; species Steatornis caripensis. The sequence goes on along the minus strand of VZSC01014167.1, from coordinate 663,057 downwards.
ACTCCTTAAATCAATGTCCTTATTCTCACGCTTCATAGCTGTACAATTGTATGCACGTTTGGGATATTCACGTGCTCATTCTTTTCCATCCCTTTGGAGTGACGTCCTGCTCACATGTTGTTCAGGTGCATTTGTTTTCTTGTAGCTGTGCTGCTTTCCTTGTGTCTCATGCGTTAAGAGGACTTAAACGTCTGTGTGCAAAATCCCTTGCTCTGCTAAATCTTCTGTCTTTTATGCTTTTGCTGCCCTATTTTTTGCTATTGTTGATGTCCACAAACACCACAGTTGTGTACACAGCAATCTGAGAAACTTGCAGCCTTATGTTTCCCGTTGTCTTATCACATGCAGATTTGTTGCCCATTGGAATATTGCTAAGTCAATGGCTGGATATTACCAAGAATCTGGCAGAGCTGGGAGAGATGGGAAGCCATCCTGCTGCCGCCTCTATTACTCAAGGAATGACCGGGATCAAGTCAGCTTTCTGATTAAGAAGGAGCTCTCGAACATCCAAGTAAGATCTGCAGAATAATATCCACCTGCATAGATATGCTGCTGTTGCTCTGATCTGGTTTGCCTCTTGCCTGCCATGACCTCTGAATATGCAAAAATGAGATGAGTTTTTCTGAGTCTAGAGCTGTCTGTAGCTCTGTTTCAAGGGACAGCAGAAGGGAGTGAAGCAGGAAGGGAGAGGGCTGCCAGGCCCAGCTCTGGCTCTATTAGAGAGGCATGGGTGAGCAGAAGTGTGCAGCAAAGACAGGGTTGTCTGTACCTGTTCGCCATATTGATCAAAGGGTTGGATTTGGTCATCACTAGAGTCTCTTTATCTGTTTATATTTAAATTGAAGACTGCATTTGTTATTGTCCTCATCTACTTTCAGGAAAAAAAAGGCACCTTAAAATTGTCCTCATCTACTTTCAGGAAAAAAAAGGCACCTTAAAAGAATCTGACAAAGCTGTGATGACAGCTTTTGATGCCATTGTGAACTTCTGCGAGGAGCTGGGGTGAGTGCACTTTCAAACACTGTTTAATATTGGGGAAACCTTGCCCTGTCCCTTCTGAGGCACTGTTATGGCTGAGATCTTGCATGTCCAGGAAAAAGAAAATACTGAATGAATTGCCTGATATTTTGCTGTCTGGACTGAGGAAGGTGTCTCTGAGACACCTCTCATTCGTTCCCACCTCTGAGTTAACTGAGATGTTGGTCTTAAAGGCTGACCAAGTGACATGATCACGTTAAACTGTAATTCCTCTGGCTATGAATTTGACTGTGTTCTATCTTTGATGATGGGTTTACTTAGTTGCATTTGATTTTGTTTTGACTCCTTTCTCCTTCACGAGATCATTTCTCTTCTAAGGAGACAAACAGACAGCCTAATCAGCATGGGATGGAAGCATTTAGATGTAATGTTTCTCTAAATCTTAGGGGCTCCACTCTGCAAAGTACTAGGTATCTATGATTCTCATTGACCTTAGAAGGAGCCGATGGTGCTTAGAATGTTTCAGAAACAGGCTCAAATTATGGACCTGTCCATTCTAAATGCAGACTAGCAACCGCAATGTGCATTGTTCAGGTTTAGTTCATGACTTGTAAGTTGTAATTGTACTAATTGCTATTCTACGCTGGATAAGACATTAAAGCTATAATTTTGCCAGTCAGAACGCAATATGTGTTCACTAAATGAAAATGGTCCACATGCGTCTTGCTTTCAAGCCTGTATTTTGTTTCACTTTTCACACCTGTGTCTATGGCAATGTTCTCAGTGTGAATGTAACACATGCTTCTTTCCTGATGGCTCAGTAAGCATGCTCTGTCCTTGTGGTCATGTTTGGTAGACAAATACTGTTTTTATGGGTTGCTCTCGGAGATTCTTGCTTGTACTGAAGTATGGCACAACACTGAGTAGTCCTGGGGCACATGAAGGAGCACTTTTGTCCAAAGTCAAGGTGGTTCTGGGAAGTAGCTACTAGGAGGCTGCTTGCTCTAAGAGTCTGATCCGCTTAAGTTGTCTAAGCAGATCTGCTCCTTCTGGCATGTGTTATCAGCTCACAGCAAGAGTGGCCAGATGGCTGCTTGTGTCTGGGTTTTGTATAATCTGAGAGGCAGCTGCATCTATCTGGTTAGATGCTAACCTCAGGAAACCTTGTCTTGGTATCTATTTCTCCTTGATTCCTAAGCTGCTTAGCAGTAGAGTTAGTTGTGACAGTTGTTTCTGGGAACAGACACCAGTGCTGTAAGAACTGCACTGGGATCACTGAACTAACCTCGCACAAGCCAGCAGTTGCAAGACATTCCAGGCTGATGTCCCAGAGAGGGCATGAGTTAGGTGCCATATAACCATCTTACATCATCTCCCGCTTCACGCGTGCTGTAAAGAGCCTGACTGCTATCCGATTAAGCCCTCCTCTCCAGTTGCACTGCAACAGTGAGGCAATAACTGAGAAAGGACAAATTAAAAAACATTCTCGTTTGCTCAGATGAATAGTAACGGAAATAGAATTTCACTGAGTACATAAGGGAGATTTCTGTAAGGGAATATCACTGACCTAATTAGAAATCACGTCTCCCATACTAGTTCTTCCTTCCCCCAGCTGTAGAAGAATGTACACCCCACCCACCCGCCAGGTACATGCTTCCTGCTGTATAACATGCCATATGCATCCCAGAGTCACATATTGTGGCACCACTGACCGGCTTCCCTGCTCATAACCATACAGGAGACTAAGATGCTATTTAACAGAATGCCATGTTGCATTTCTTTTTTACATTTTGAATTAATACAGTTCTATTCACTAGCCAAACAGTGAAAGCAAACCTGAAACTCTGACCTTGCAAGGTTCTAAATAAGAACAAATAAAGACAGACTTGTATACTGCAAGTGAGTTTTTCCAGAGTGTATTTAGGCTATTGTCCGAGTATGACAGGAGAACAATGGTATAAGCTGCTTTTAGAAAGTGAGTTTAGACAAAGCTTTTGCTGGTCAGAATTTCCTGTTGCCCATTTGCAAGATTGGAAAAAAAAACCTTGTAACTGCAGCAGTGGAAGACATCTTTATCAGTTGTAGGTTGTGGCTGACCATTTTCTACCTCTAACCAGTGGTTTTGCTTGAAAGATGAAAATCAGGCAGAGAGGAGTTGACTTTGGTATTTGGCTAGTCATGCAGTTCCTGAAAACAGATAGCTTTATGTATTAAGTTTGCTGTGGACTTGCAGAACAACTTGCTGGCATTGGTGCATCGCTGTTGATGCAGGAAAGTTAAATGGGGAGAAATAACTACCCCAGGGAGAGACGATGAGAAAGCTTTCTATGAACAACACAATCAGGTTGTAGCTGGGCTGATTCTTGCTTAGCTGCAGGGCTCCAAGTACTGCATCTCAGCTTCACTGTTTATGCACCACTCCGTTTGTGCCTCGGAGATGAGCAGCACCCAAAGATGGCAGCAAATAAGAGGAGAGCAACAAAAACAAGACAGAAGGTGCCAATCACCACTAGCCCTCCAAGAGCCCAGTCACTTGTTAAAATTAGTCTCTTTAGGTCTTCCAGAACTGAGGATGCCTCTTGTACTGATGGCATGCTGGCTTCCACCCTGCTGGAGGCAGACAAGAACAATATCAGATGCTGGTGTATCCTTTCTGTGCTCCGAGCCACAGTCCTGAAGCTAGTATAGGTATGCATGCTGTCTGTGCCTGCAGGCATCCCTCTTCCAAAAGGGAGAGTCACCCTTCACAGAAACATAGACCAAGAGAAAGATAGCTGAGGCCAGTTTCACAATCAGATCTACAGAAATGTAAAGAAGAAAGCTTCTGGCTTTCAAAGATTTTAGCAGTTCAGATTTATTTTAATCATAGTTTGTAAATATTTTTATTATAATACAGTGTCTCTCCCAGCATGTTAAGTCTGTCAACTGTACAGCCTATACATGAAAGACAAGTATTCAGTGGGAGAACTTGCTTGATGCCATTGGAAAGATATATAAAAGGAGTTGGGCATTTAAACTCTGAGAACACACTGGAGATTAAATGAATACTTATTTAAAAACAAACAACCCCCCCCACCAACAATAAGCAAAAATCTTCATGTACAACTTGTTGCTCCCGTAGGGCCTAGAACAGTCTAGTTCTGTAAAAAAAGGTCTCCTGTTAACAGAGTTTGCTTTAGTAATGCTTTCTCTTGCTCTGCAATAGAAGCGTAAGTTTTCCTCCCACGAAGCACTTGGGTCCAGCAATAATTTAAACTGGGATCTCAGTCGGTTCTACGCACTTGCTCTTTTACTGATACTTTGCGTAATGACTTGGCTATCGGCTTTCTAAAGAACATCCAGCATCTCTTTGTGAGCATCTTGTGGTTTTACTAAAGCTTCCTTGCTTCTCAAAGGAAAGGATAGATTATTTCTTGCTTTCTCTCAAATATGACTGTGCAGACGTAATACAGGAGATAGTAGTTATTTTTGAAGATTTGACTTGCTGCCCCTTATGTCTGTATCCTTAACATTTTAAGGAAGAGGGTTAGTTTTATAGAGCATGTTTCATCCCCAGGAAGCCACACTTGACTAGGAGCTTCAGTTTGCTGAAGTTTTATTCCATTCATGCCTTTTTTCTGGAATGATGGCAGCTCACCATGACCACTCTCTAACCAACAGGCATACAGGACATGAAAGCTATTCTGGATAGCTTCCTTCACCTTTAAAAAGGAGACAGCCTAGATCCTAGTTCTGTAGACCGAAAGGCAGAAACCCTGTGTGACTGTACACCCTAGAAAGTTCCCGGCTCTTCTGCTAACCACAGTTAATCTCCTGAAATAGGAGAGCTGTATGCAACTTTATAAATACCTGAAGCTGTAGTAGGTGTTTCTTCTAGTGCCTCCTCTGCACCCACTCCAAGAGATCTTGGCCTGTGGTGAGGGGACCCCCTTACTGCACCTGGAGACTTGTAGAGTTGGCATGGAAGTTGCCTGTTTGTAATGCAGTAAATGATTAACAGTGGACTTTCCTGCAAAGGTGTGGCTGATCTAATCAAAGTCCTTCAGCCTAGTTAAAAAGACCTAGTTCAGCTGTTGCTCAGACATTGCATCCTCTCCATGGCTTTATTCACTCATGCACCTGTTCTAATGCTTGTAAAGGCCTACCATGCCCTCTGACTGTGGAAGGCTGCAGGTTGTGGTGGAGAGAAGAGGGCTTTGTTTCCTGGATCTGTGTTGTAAGCTCCATTAGGAGACTGCTGTCTCTAAAATGAGACTGAACAAGACTGCCCTTCTATCCAAATTTCATTGTGACAGTTTAGGTGGATAAACTCATTACAGAGCCTTGCACTGCTTTTAGCTGCAATAAAACTGACTCCCTGTTGCTTTCCCAGCTGTAGATGACCAGAGGAATGGAGCTGGAGAGAGGTGGGAGGGGAGAAGGAGAGAGTGTGATGTTTGAGGCTGCATGTGGGTAAGAGGAAACTTGTTTTTCACAAGCCAAGCAAATCCCTTTGAAACCAGAGGGATGATGTTACAGAATAGAAGCTATTCCATTAAGCTGTCAGTAAAACTTCAAGTAGTTCTGCTGGAGAGGCTGGCCTCACTGTCTCTTTTAGGTTCCTCAGAAGAATAAACTATTTCAACACTTGTATCATCAGGACTGAAGTAACTATTCCCTTGTGGTTCCTTCTAGGCTCACTCAGGCGAATTTCACAACATGTACAGAAGTTGCTGTGTTTGAAGCAGTCTCACCTTAGTCTGTTCTGTTCTCTTCTGAATCTCCCTCTGCTTTTTGAAACAGAGAGGATCCATCCTCACTACTGCTCAGGGCATTCCCGGTCCCTTTATGTGTGTAATGATTGAAGCCAAAAACACAAAGTCTTGTGTGAGTGGTGAGCAGGGACCCAGAGACTGGCATGTTTCTAGTAACAAAAACTGAAGAGCTGCAGTAAGCTGGGGATTTGCTGGGCATCTTTCAGGCCAACCTGATCTGTTGCACGCAAGAAGGTGGCAGACCCCCTCCAAGTCCAGGCAAGCAATTGGCCTATCTAAATACCAAGTATAGGAATAGTCCAGCTGAGTGCAATGGTACAAAATAGCACAAAGCAGAACGTTAGGCCTGTGAGGTCCACGCAAGTATGTAGAACTCGGTCCTGGGACCCACCGTCTACGTGGTGGCTGCTCCTCTGCTCCAGACAGCCACCTGAATTCTTTAGAGAATTGCTAAATTGTCTCTCCTCCTTTTTTTAACAGTGCTGTGTTTATCTTCTGCTTCTAATTCAGGAACTTAGAGTGGCAGAGATAAGACAGGAGCCATTTCTCTTGTCCCCCTGCCTGGTATCTGTCAGTGGTTTAACTTGTAACACCACTGGGAAACATGTATTTGTAGCTTTTCCTGTTGAGATAAGGCTTGGCAGCTTGTTCGGAGTGACAGCAGCCTGTCAGTCGTTGGTATGTTTCCAGCCCGCTGCGCTTCCTCCTGACTGTTAGCACAGACTGGTTCCATGCTGCTGAAACACTTGTCAATGGGATTCTGTTAATTCCTGTAGCTGGCACTGTCTAGCACAGGCTAGGAAAGAAAGTAAGCTCTGTTCTTTCACAGGTCTCGTGACTTAACTTAGATATGGAAACATCTGGTGAGTCTGTCGCCTGCAAAATTGGTTCTGAGACTTCTTATGTTGCCTTGACTGTCACTTGTTTGTAAGTGAAATTAGCAAAGACGTATCTGACAGAGAGGTTTGTGTGACACACCTCTGACTGTTGATTAAATTGATGCCATGCTTGAGCTTATCCTACCCTAACATATTGGTTGGGAGTGAAAGCTTTGGGACAGCATAATAAAGGCCAGCGCTTTGTTAGTCTTAGTGTGGCTGTGCATGCAGTAGCTCATACTAGAGCAGTCTTCTGTTGGCAGTTGTCAAGTTGGAGCTCAGATACTTGTTAAGGAACATCTTCTGCTGGAAAGTTTTCTTTTTATTAATTTAAAACTAACATTTGTAGTTTGAGGAATTTTTATTTTTTAAAAAATTTTTAGACTATTCTCTGTGTTATGGCTGCAGATATATTCCAATGTGCAGCAGTACAAAAATGCAAAATACCTAAATCTAGTTTCTTTGCAAAAATTAAAGTGCATTAAATACATGAGAAGCTACTGATATAATGTGGTTTTTACTGATTTATCAGAGAAAAGAGGTTTCTTTACATAGTTTTCTCTTTTTTTGTCCTTTCTGAAGTGTGAAGAATATTTAAAAGCCTGCTGTTATAAACCTGATGATTCTTTTCTGTTGGCTCTGGTATAGACATGTGTCATCCCTTTGACTCCTCTACACTTAGCAGTTGGAATACAGAAGATGATTTATCTATACCCATGTGATTTTTAATACCTTCTTATAAAGGTGGTTGGTTTCACATCTGGGGCTGACAGGCAGACCAGTGTTAGATGCAGTATGATGGTCTTCTTTTTGGCTGTCCCAATTGTGAAAGTCGTGGCCTGTGCCATAGCCTTGTACTTACATAAATCCCTTTATGAAGTTCACCGAAGTGTAAACCAAACGTACACAGTGGCTGCAGCATGGCAAAGGGATTTATTTGCACTTGTTAACTTCAGCTGTACAGCTCTGCTTTGTCACAACGCCCGCTGTCAGTTGCTGTGTGTATACCCTGAAGCGACAGTTACCATACTGTATGTCAATCCTCTGAAATGCCTGTGTGTATGCTAATAATCATACCTTAGGCATAATGTTTATGTCCACTAAAATAAACTGCACACAGTGCAGGGAGTCAGGCACACAAGTCCCTCAAGTAAGGACAGGGATTTTTTCATCTCCTGTAACTCCCATGCTCTGTAAGGACCACTCACCTGCAATAAGCAGAAGAGCAGAGTGGGGAGGGAGCACGTTTAGCAGCAGAAAGATCAAATTAAGCAATAGCATTGTTGAGTTTTTCCCTTTTGTCTTCATCTGTCTGTTTACAAAGGGTATTGCACATGAACTGATTTTTCTCTTTGGCAATTTCCCATCATTGTAACACCAATGAAATAAAGCAGGGACCATTTGTAACCAGCTGTACTCAGGGCTTCAGCTGGCATGTCTGGATCAGAAGATCCACGATTTGTTTTCGAGAGACATCTCAGATAAATGTGTATGTTGCAGGTGGGTTTTAAGAGAGCAGGTTTGGGCTTGATGCAAGATGTACTGGGCATGTGGACCTCCCAGTGATGTCAGTGGATTTTGCTAGTGCCCAGCATCATCCTTCCGGATTAACCAGCTGTGAAGCCAGTGGGTGCTGCCTAGTGTGTGGCAGTGTACGTGGTCTCTCGTTTGGTCTGTGGCTCCACGCTCACAAAGGGAATCTTGGCTGACCCAGCTGCAGGGCTGTCATTGGGAAAGCATGTCTGTTTTCTCAGCAGCATGCGTCCATGCACCCCCACCCCAGAAGAACAAGACAATGATGGTAAAGTAGCGTTACCTTTCTGGTCACACCATGGAGCCCAGCAGTGTCTGTCACAGAAAGAAGGAATTCCATGCTGTGATTTCTGGTCCTCTGAGTCATATTAATTAATATTGTTATTGCCATTTTCAGTGACCTAGTGTAGAAAGTCATTCCCATAGGGCTGAATCGTGACTTCCATGCACATCCGTGATAGTAGGTTGTGTCACCTCTTGTTGCACTTCATGAATGGGCAATTGGGCGGACTTGGATCTTCCTACGTCTGTGGTGAGGGGGCCCGTCACAGCTACAGCAGCTATAGCAGTAGCAACTGCAGGCAATGATCATGAGTAGCAGAACAGTAACTGCAAAGAGACACAAAGAATATTGCTTCATAATGTAGGTGCAATCACTGGAGAGTAACTCTATGTCTGCTCCAAGTTGTTTGGTGAGTAGCAGAATGAACAAAGCCTGGTTTCCTAAGTTCCTACTCCCTTCTATTAGTTATCCATTTAATCTGGACAATCATTACCAGATATTTCATGATCCTAAGAGCTACATACAAAACCACGTAGGGGCTTTACCTGCATGATGGGCTGTTGTTTCGGAGATGACATATAGCAACTAAGTAGAGCGGTGTGCCTGGAAAAGATGGAGATCCAGCTCTCCCCATAGTTGTGTCATAAGCAACTCTAGAGAACTTTGTTATTCAAACTGGCAGTTGCATTTCTGAAGAGTGCCCTTTCATGAGGATAGATATTCATGGCTGGGTTGGCTTTACTCTTTATTCTGTGTTTAGCTTGAGAAAATAGATACTTCAAACACAGGGTTTTGTTTTGCAAAGCAGTAGGCTAACTTACTGTTATTCTACACTAGACATAATGGTTGATATTGGGAGCGATATATTAGTTTATCTGGAATAGAAAAAGATGACGTGTTTAATCCTGCAAAACGTGTAAGAGTGTGTGAATGTGCACATGTGTGTGCATGTATTCCTTAAAAGTTTGGGGCTGGGCTGCCAGATTACCAGACCTGTGGGGGACCAGCTGTAGGTATGAAAAAAATAAAGCAGCAGGTGTGTCTTTCTGAATTCCAGCCCAGGGAGGGGTGTCCAGTCTGTATACACACCCTTCCTTTTGGCTGGGGGCAAAGTGTACGTCTTTGAGGGGGAGGGCCAGCCTTCCTTCCTGCTTGTTTTCCCATTGTCTAAACAAACTTTGTCCCCGTTGATCAAGCAGCTCTTTGTTATTCCTTCCATGCCATCCCCACACAGAGCAGCAGGAGGGATCTTGCCATTACCAGAGGAGACTAAATAGGCTCATCTGAAGCATACTGGCTTCCACTTAATTAAGCACAGGAATGACAGAGGTCTTAGACCTTAAGTGTCTTCTGGGGCAGTGAGATGCCCTAACACCATTTGTTGTAAAAAATCTATGCATCAAAACACTGCAGCAGCTCTGGGTTGGTTAAAATACTGCTGTTAAAACTAATGCTTAAATATGAGAGCTTTGGGGACAGCGATACTGTTGCTTGTCGTGCTCTGCATCCATGTAGAGATACACACTGAATATTAAAAAATTACCTAGACGTTAAACTGGGCCTCAGAGCACAGCCTGGAAAACAACTGCCAACAACACCAAGCCACCAGCAAAGACTGTGGAGCAAGCTGCCCACGTAGAAGAGAAGAGACATTCTGATACCCCTTTGCCTCCACCAATAAACTCACCGATAAACAGAAGAACCACACAAAAGGACACAATCTCCACTGGGTCAGCCTTGGGCAGTTTCTGGAGCTTAAGGAGAAACTTCTCACCAATGGTTTGCATTTCATTCAGAAAGTCTTCCGAAGACATTCTGTCTCAACGTCTCCAGGCTTTATGCTGTAGAAGAACCAAACAGAGAATAAACCTTTTCACTGACTAATGCTAGGAAGTTGCCGGCCTTCTTATAGAGCTGGTGATCACAAGGGAAACAAGTTTATCTGGTCTCAGTCTTTGTTCCCAGTAGCTAAGGTGGAGGATTAGTAATTGTCTACGTGTCCTGGCATTGTTTTAATGTCAAAATCTGGCTTTGAGGGTGCTTTTGTCAGCTGCACTGTTGAGCAAAGGCAAAACGGTGTTTCTTCTACAAGGACACTTATTTCAGCAGGCATAGAGTTAGAATTGGACAGTGCCTGCCCTTGGCTTTCAGTCAATGAAAGTCATTTTTTTTTTCCAGTTGTGCTAACTTGTCCTTCCAGAAAGAAATGCAATTCTGACTTGCCTTGACTTCCAAACACTGAACTCGAGTGGAACATAGTTTCCACTTGTTTTTTACTGAGTAACACAAAGTAGACCCCTTTGAAGACTTCCTGCACTTTCAGCTACAGAAAGCCCCTTCAAAAACTAAGCCACTTACTTCAACACTTCACTACAATACCATTAATAATGTTTTATCAACCACTTTTACTGAATGGTGATATTAGGAGCTAAAGTCTGCGTTCACTGGGGACAGCTGGATGCTTTTCTAGTTCTTACAGATGACTGCAAGTTTTATATGGTAAGCTAAATGTAGGTTTTTTTCCTTTTAAGTCACAGTCTGTTCTAATGGAGCAATATATGAATTGAACAGTGGATGTCCACCCATCACTGCTGGTGATGAGCAAAGCAAAAGCCCCTGGATCTCTCAGGGAGATACCTCCCTTGTGGAGCTAATCTCTCCTGCCCTGCTCAGTATTCTTACACCTTCTCTATTCTCAGAAAGAATGATCACCAGAACCTATTGTTACTGAAAATATTACTAGTTTGTTCAGAGTTAGGTACCTCAGTTTTGCCACCAATATTTGCTGTTCTTTTTCTCCATGCTGTTCTTTCTCTCTCCTCTCTTTTTCAAAATTTTGGAAGGCATTGCAACAAACAAGCTTGCATGAGAGCTATGGAAGTTCAAATTTTGCTTCACTCAGTAACTGGAATAGGATATCATTGAGAAATATTTCATAGTTGTGAGAGAAGGGGTTAAAGAAGTTCTGATGTATATAGGGTTACTTAATGATCACTGCACACCAGGGAACCAAGCTGATAAAGGATGCTTAGCGCTTGGTTAACTATTGTGCAAACTTTCCTAATAAGGACTAGG
>VZSC01014167.1:584061-650957 GCA_013398225.1 Steatornis caripensis | reverse complement strand
ATATGTATAGGCGTATTGGAAAATCTTATGAATATGTATGCACAACGTGTATAAATTGAAGCCAAGCTACTACCCTGGGCAGCACGACTTTGGTGGGACTACCCCCCCGTGCCACCCGGCACCAAATAAACATACCTACTTTACAGTCTTACGGATTGTGGAGTCTGCTTTCCGCACGTCAATTGCACCTAAAACAAGTATTTGGACAGGTCAACACTTGGATGGATTAGAACTCTTATGTCATTGTTATGTCAGAATGTACTAGCTTGCTTATGCAGTAAAAAAAAATGTTTTATGGGCTTGAACATTGCAGTTTATCTTGGTGATAACACAAAGCCAAGTAACCAAGACAGTACTTCCAGAATAAGCCGACTAGTTCATTACTGCACATCTGGTTTAGTTACTCAAACAAGTGGATGCTTGGAGTTCAGTTTTTCTAAACACACTGAGGACAGAGAGACCTTGGCCATTTCTTTGCATGCTGGGCTTAAATACTACCATGCCAAGTTAAATTACATTTTGTATGTTTATGCAATTCAAAAAGGGTTTTCTTTGTTCTTTTAAATCCAAGCTAAGGAATAAAAATCGGAACCAGCTGGCTTCCTAGGGACGGGGGTGGTTGGAAAATCTACATCTACAGAATGATCTCTGTGCAACTTAGCAGGGAGCCATAGCTGTGGCCTTTTGACCTGAAAAGGTCACTTTTGAGACTAGGCTTAAATAGTTCTTTCCAGATGATTGCTGTAGCCCAAGTAAGCTGCTCCAGAAATGGCTGCTTTATCCTTTGCACAGTGCTGTGGGACTCTGTGTCAGCAGGTTTCCAGTTTTGTTTCCATTCCAAGAGATGGCGGTGCAGGCAGAGGTGAAGTGATTTGTTTTCTGCTCTTGGCTCTAGAAGAAAAACTTTTTTTAAAAAAATAAATATTTCTGGCTCTAGCGTTCTGAAAATGTTTGTTCCTTTTGGGGGTGTTTCTGCCTGCCCAGGAGCTCTCCCAGTTAGGAATCTGCTGTAACTTTTCATACCATCCTTTGGGCTGCACCAGAAGCAGCTAGTGTAAGAGCTAGGCTTCTGAAGTTTGGGTATACAGAGTAAAATTACTGATTAGGATTGTAGAACTCCATGTGGATTAGCAAAACACCTAGCCTGGCATGATAAGAGTTTGTGGTCTCAGTAATAGCCATTCTTCTGCCCCATGGTACCTAATCTGGAGCTAAATGAAGGAGTTTTTATTCTAAAACTTGCAAGGAATGTTGCTTGTTTACCTTCGTTTGAGCTTTTTCAGGGACAAAGTTTGATATTGGTGGTACAGTCTCCAACCTACCCGTGACGAAGCAAATGTTTTTCTGCTCAGCTGCACTTCTGACTGCACACTGGTTCCAAGGGCTCTCACAGCTGTGGGATTTCTGCTTGTGGAGCATAGCAAAAGGGTGAAGAATAAATCACTGCTTTAAGGAAAAAAAAAATTTGCGAAGAAGGCTGTATTCATAGACTTTTGTATCTTCCATTCCCCTTATCTTGTAAAGTCTTTGGTCAGGACTAGTTTTGACTGTGATCTTTTCCTAATTGATTTCAGCAGAACCAAGATCTTACCCTAGAGATCAGCATAAGGGTAAGGCTACTGCTGTGTGACTTAAACAAGTTCTCTTGTGCATCTGCCTTGTCTTCCTCATGTACAGCACAACAGTGATGACATTCTTAACAAGTTCAGAGTGCAGCTATAAGAATCTTTTTTTTATTATACTCTGTTCAAGTAAGCTCCTAGTCACCAACAGAAGTAAGTATCAGATGGTGCAGAATATTTGGTTGAACTGTAATGATTATTCTTAAAATGGGTAAGTCTTAAGAGATTTGAAACTTAACAGTTGTACATCTTAACTGACAGTTTACTTTTTAAGACTGGAGTGCTGTTCTAGAGCCTAGAACAGCCACCCAAGTTCGCACCCACAGATTCTGTGGTGTTTGGAGCAAACATAATTCTCTGCTGGTGTTTTTCTCAGTTGGGAATCTTTCCTTGCTCATTGTTCTTCCTCAAAACTTCATCCACTGAGGATGGGAACCCTCCAGAACAGAGGAGACACAGCTGTTCGGGCAGGAAAGCTGATGGAACTCATTACGGAAGAAACGCTGAATGACCAGAGTGCAACGTAGTCTTTGTAATACATGACTAATGTCATGAACTTTTGCTCTGTAGCTGGAGATCATATGAAGTGAGAATAGGGTGAAGAGAGGCAAGATGAAAAACTCACATAGAAAAGAAAGTGAACACAATGCTGATGTCTTGTGACAGGCAGTTTGGAAGTTCCTGCTGGGGTGGCAGCCTGAAATTCGTGGTTTCAGCTGTTTCCTCTTCTGGCTGTTCTTTAAAAAATAACTCATCTATCCGGTTTTGCCAGTGGGACTAGATCATCAAATCTTTCTGCCCTCCTCTGTGTTACAAGGCCTGGCAGGGGAGGAAATAAAACAATTTTTTTAATTTAGGTTTATTTGTTTTTGGGGAAAAAAGGCCGAATCTGCCATGCGCTATGAGTTGTTAGCCTTGGTTGAAAAGAGAGAGTGCAGTAATAATGCAGGGGGGTGCCTGACATCTGCAGGTGTGCTGCTCAGCTTGCAAGGATTAGATGACCCTTTAAAACCAAAGAAGCATGTCCGGTGTTTAGGGCTTCAGTAGATTTAAGATTCCCAGAAAGTGCTAATACTTGTTTTTAATGCTGATTCATCTTGCTGTGCCCACCGAATAAAGCTGTGAAAATTGCCATAATAGCGCTGAAATGATCTTTCTGAACTGTTCTAATGGACTTACGCCATATTGAAGCACTCAGAGAGGTTGGCTGCTCAGCCCTTTTGAGAATAAAGCCATTAAAAGCCCTCAATCTAGACATTCAAGAGAAAAGCCTTGGTCAGGGTTTCTTTGTGCTGTGTGTGGTAGCTTCCAGGCCTCAAACAAGAAAAAGCTTTGGGATGACTGTGTAAGCTGGCTTCTTGCATCCCTTGTCCAACATCTTTCTGTCTGCCTTAAGCTAGTCAAGTTGCTGTAAGTATTTTGGAATTGATGTGAATTGATCGGGTCTTTTTGGTCTGTCTTTGGTTTGGAAAGCTGTATCCTATCTGTGTGTCTACACAGGTGCATCAAAAGTTGAATGGTAGGGAGTGGGTGAGCTTAAATTTACTGCTGAGAGGAATGAGACACTTGTTTAGTCATAACCCTGGAGGCATTTGAGCAGCCTATTTCAGTGCAAAGAATGTGAATTTGTGGTTTAGCCCCAGGACTGGAAGTTAGTAAATGCAGGTCGCCTTCCTCGCCTGCCTGTGATGCTTACTGGTTGTGTGACTTTGGATAAGTCATCGCATCCCTCTGTTGGGTGACTTCATCTCTGCAAAGCAGCAGAACATGTAACCACCATCAGAGGTTTGTTTGCTACTTGTTGTGTGTCCGTCTCTAACACGTTCTGATCTTCACACAGAAAGACTGCAAGTCCCTGATTTTGTTGTAGTTACAAAATGAAATGACCTTTGCTTGCTAACTGCTTGTTACACTTCAGGCACTGAGCCCATTTAGGATGAAACCAAATGAAAGCATGGCTTCCACTCTTGGTTGCTCCTTATCCAGCCATGCTCCACATGGTTTTATCTCTCTTGACATGGCACCGATCCATTGGTTTTACTGCGCTCCCTCTGAGAATCTTTGCTTGCGTGGGTTTGTTGCTACAGTAATCTAAAAATGGAGGTGAAGCTTTGGAGGGGTAGTTGATGGTGCCCTGAAGCTGCCAATGCCTCTAGTCCTAATGCAGCAAGTCCCAGTGAAGGTGAGTTCGATATCCTCTGCTGTGCCCACTGCCCTTAGCAGCAGTGCTCCAGAGAGCTTACAAAGTAGGACCTCTGTGATGTGCCCAAGCACGCAGAGTGTCAGAGCAACGTTCTCATTGCAACGTTGTCTTTTTCCCAAGACTGGGGCTGAGGAGAAGCAAATACTTTGCATTGTTCTTACTGAGGCAGGTCAAGTAAGTTGGTTGAAATTGGACCACTACAGGGATGGGAAGCCTGTATGGATTCTGGTAGCTTATTTGGTGGGAAATCTTAGTAGGCAATCCCAGCGTCGTGGAAGGAGAGTGCTGAGTAGCTGGAGGGGAGGGGATGTTTTTTTATTCTGGTCTAAAACTTTAAAATAAACTCTGACTGGTTTTGGTCAGTTTCTTAAGAACATGAAGGCTTGGCCAGTTTCTAAGCCTACCAGCTTTGTTCTTGGTTCCTGAAACGTGCTTCTGATTTGGTATGGATAAGGTCTGCAATGCTTCCTGCCCTAAAACAGTGCTTGGCTGCTAGGTGTTGTTACAGTTTAGATGCATTTTGGCAGAACATCTAATAAGTCCTGTACGATTGTTTATTGTTCTAAGTTTGTAATGTACTTCTGAGATGAAAAGGGCTATAGAATTGTAGTTGTATTATCAGCGCGTGGTTTTCCCTCATCATTGTTAATGCAATGTTTGCTGCCATGACTGTAGTTAACCAGCAATGTGAATGTTAACTATAGTTCACAGACAAGCCCTTTTTTCCTAAAACAGGAGTGAATAGAGCCAGACAGACCTATAATTCATTCCCAAGGAGATGAAAATAGTTTCCAGTATCAAGAGAATTCAGCTTTTTAACAGCACACACCCAAACTGGTAAATTGCAGCGCAATGTCACGGGAGAAAAGCTTTGACTTTGTCAACTGGTCTAGAAAAGAAGGCCACACATTCTTTCAGATTATAAAGCTGCCCTGACTGGGTAGCCATTTGGCTGGAATACCCTGTCATTTCCACCACCCACTATTTGGTGATTGGTTTTGAGGCAGCACTGTAAACATTCCTTCCCTCCCCTATAACCCAACATTAGATTAATATAAAAAGGCACTGAATTCCCTGCAATGGCAGTTTGCGAAGCTGAGGTACCCACTGGGGCACTGAGCTGAGAGTCTTCACACCTCTACAAAACACACTGGTTTTCTCCAGTCCATCCCACAAACTAGTCCACAAACCCCCATGAGATAATTCCTCACTACTCGTCCCATTTTTAAGAAGTGGGGAAACCAAAGCACAGAGCCGTCCAGTGAAAGGAAAAGGTCAATTTTAAAAATAAACCTGTAGCTCTTCTACAAGAGAACTTTTTTTAGGGTTGCTGATGCTTGAATCTAGCCTGAAAGTCTATTCTAATATTAGCAAAATAACCATTTCCCAGGAAGCTGACAGAGAGGTAGCTGTGTGCCGTTGAAAGCCTTGTAGTTACTTCACAAACACAGTGGGATCTAGTCTGGTGTTTGAGGTAAGGCAGCTGGAGCCCCCTGAGAGTGCTGGAAGCACCTTTCCATCTTCTTTCGGCCACCTCTGTGTCCTGTCCTTGGCTGGTCTCAGACGTACGGCTCTCAGAAATTACGTGCATTTTTGAGTTTTTTTGACAGAAGCAGCTGTTTTGAACTCAATCAGCCGTGGTTGTGTGGGGTGGTGGCGAGAGGCTGCATGGAGATGAGGGGTAGGTGCTGCCCTCCTCACCCAGCTCTCTTAACAGTCCCTGCCACCCCCCGTGCAGCTGTTCTCACTGGCCCACCGCAGGCTGTGTGGGTCAGGGGGTTGTGTTACAGAAAGGATCTGCTCTATCAAACTTGGTTTAGTTTGTACTTCGACTCCTACCTTCACTCCCATAACCGCTTTTGCATTGCAGTCAGGCTTGGAGGCCCATGCACTATGACAGCTGTAACACAAGCCATGTCCTGCTTCTTTTATCCAGACATGTGTTTCATATTGCTTATTCCCCTCCTTGCATATGTAAAAAACGACTGTGGCTGGACAAGCCCCCAGCCAAACCCATTAAGGGAGGAAAACTTGGTGTTTTTCTCTCCCTCCCTGCCCTTCTTCCCTCGCTCCTCCCTCTTTCCTTTTTTTTTTCCCCCCTAAACTCTGTTTTTCCTGTACTTCATTTGAGAAACCATTTAACTGCAACAAACAACCTACAGAGACCCTTCATTAGCAGGGTGGAAACTTCCCTCCATCCCCTTTGAACCTAGGGTTAGACTGGAGGCGTGTGGGTCTTAACTACTACATCTTCTCACACAGGCAGTTCCAATTCCGTGTTTGTACNCAACAAACAACCTACAGAGACCCTTCATTAGCAGGGTGGAAACTTCCCTCCATCCCCTTTGAACCTAGGGTTAGACTGGAGGCGTGTGGGTCTTAACTACTACATCTTCTCACACAGGCAGTACCAATTCCGTGTTTGTACAACACCTAGGTCAGAAAGACCTGCCCTCCCTTCCTCCTTAATGGGAATGGAGAGAAGTGGAAATACCTGATCCTTAACATTCTTCCCTACAGGCATGTGTAGGATCGGGAAGACATCTTTCTGTGAGAACTGGCTTTCTGCCTCATTCCCTACCTCTTTGTAAGCAGCTGACTGCCCATGCGCCTCCTGGAAGAGGCGAGGGGTCCCAGCTCAGTGCTCACAGCTGCAAGAGCTTCCCAATGGAGTAATCGGCTTCAGATGGCAGAAAACAGGGGCTTATATGGTCAGTGTCCTTGCCAGCCTCCCATCCTGCACCCAGCAGCAAGCGGAGATGGCGGCACAGGTTGTGGGACACTTCCCTATGTAAAACCAAGGCTTATAGTGGGTAATTTCATGTGTTTGGGGGATCCTTTTCCTCTTCCTTCCCTTCTCACTGTATTCAGACCTGACAGTCTTGTTACTGTAAACCACAGACCATGTATGTGTTCTCTCAGAGCAGTGGTTTCTCATGCTGTTCTGAATAGTAAACCAGCATCTGTGCCTGACACACTAGCTAATTTTTTCTTAAATGTTCTTATTAGAAGCTGTGTAAAATCTTTCCATTTATTTCTATTGGACACAGATGCTTAACTTGCACAGTATGCTAGTTCCCCAACTAGGGTTTGTTTTCTAAGCTTTCTGTTTGCCTCAGGATTTGGGGGATAAAACTTAGCTCTAGCTGGAGGAGCTCTGGAGATACGCTGTGGCTGGCACCCACTGGGTTTCACACGCGCTTGCCTGTGCTGGCAGCTACTCGCTAACGGCACATACACTGCTCGTACAGAGAAGCAGACCAGCTCTCTTGTCCGCACTAAGTATTAATATATCAAGTCATCTGTGGAGAATGCCGTGTGCTAGACTTGCTTATCAGCTAAGGTCACATGCCGTAACAGCAACAGAAAAATGAGCAGACAGCCTTTCTAATCGGCAAAGAAGTTGCTTACTCCTGCTCTGACTGGCGAAGCAACGCACGACTGCAGGCTGGCTCCTTTTGTTAGCAGTTCGGCTGCCGTGCAGCTTTCTGCAATCCTATTAAAGCTTTTCTCTCACCGCCTTTGCTCCTGAGTGTCCCTTGCAAAGAAATTCAGGCTAGCAAGCTCTGCTCAACGGCTGATTCTGCTGTTCGCTGTACAGAGAGCTACAAAAGCTCCAGCTACTTGCTAACTAGCTGAATGTTAAGGTGCTACGGGTGACCGAACACCAATAGCTCAGCCTTACCCCAGCCGCGCCACGAACTCTTCGTCTCCTCTTGTTTTTCTTTCTGTCTTCTTAAACTTTCACGTCATCTCTCCCCTCATCCTGGCTTGTGTCTCGCTCCTCGCTCGGCTCCTCTCTGCTCTGCTGCTGACAGCCAGCTGTTGTCTCTGCCTTTTTTGTGTTACTGGTTGTCCTGGAGATACGAAGTTTCGTGTTACACGTGTGCCAGAGCGGGCGGAGGAGCCACCGCAGGCTGCGCCAGCCGCTGGTGCGAGCTCCCGGAGCCCCGCGTGCCGGCGCTTGTTGCTCACTTCCTCGGTGCATCCCCTCCTAGCAAGGTCTTTTTTTTTTTTTTTTTCCTTTTAATTACAGCTTTTTCTGGACGGGGGACTTGAATTGATTCTCTCCTTGCGATAGTTTGGGGGTGTGTTAAAGCAATTAACTTTTCTTTACGCTGCCCAGTTTCCTCCCGACTCCCGGGGGAAGGAGCTTTTCTCTTGCGTTCTCTGAAGGGGCAGAGCAAGAAATCGCCAGGACAGCGCAGCACAGCCTGCCCCTGGCAGGGGAGCAGGGCTGATGCCGGCGTGGTGAATTTGCTCCGCGCCTGTTGTGTCTCAGAGGGTTGGTGAAGTTCAACACATACTACAAAGGTCCTTCAGATGGGCGCAAAAATTCCTCGTCAATTCATAATTTGCTCCTCTATTTGATAAAGCTCATTAAATGGCTTTTGTTCAGCAACTGGCATCTACATAGATAATTTGTCCTCATATGATTTTTGTCTTTTTAATGGTTTCAGTTCTTGGCTTTATTCCAAGGCTTGCTGGAGGGTTTTTTGGGGGGAGCTCTTCTGATGAGGCTGTGTGCCTTTCTTTGGCTCATATGAGAGAATGCTTTTTTCTGGTATATTTTGGAAGAGGAAGAGCTGCTTTTGGGATATGTGGCTTTGCTTCACCTCCGACATCTGGTTCTGCTCGTCACAGGAATAGGGCTCCCGTTTTACCTGGTGTGCAAAAGCAAGGAGTAGCAAAAGGAGGCATGGTGCAGGCAGCCGTGTGGTCGGTTCAGCGCTTTCCTGAAATGTATTATCACAGACAGGAACATGTTAATAAACTTGATTGTTACTTGCTCTTCATCCTATCCCATGATGTCAAATCAGGATAGGATGTCTCAAAAGAGATAATGATTTTGTTTAGATATTTTAAAGACCCATGGTCAGCTCATGCATGCTTCTGTTGAAGGGTGGGGCAGGCAAATAATATGGTTGCATATTTAGAAGATGAAATAATTTTAGGACATTTATAACAACACAAACTACCATTAATTTATGTAAATCAGCTCTCCATCTCGTGGGCCTTAGTCAGTGCTTGTGTGACTTGGGAAGTTTTCCTACCACATGTCAATGCATAACCAACTATGTTTCAGGACCTCTTGTGTTCAGTTAGGCATTAATCCAGTGGTTCCCCCCAGCATCCCTATTGGTAACTCTGCTTTTGGCCTTTTGACTCAAATTATGGGACTGCAATCTTAGTTCTGCAGCTGAATTTCCGTTATGACCCAACTCCTCAGCGCCGTTGGCTAAAGTGGGGCTGTGGCCCCAATTTGGGTAATTCTGTGGGAAGGTGCGGCAGTTACAGGAGGCTGGATGGAAAGGGCTTGGCTTTACAAGTCTGATGGGTTAGAAACTAGAACCTCTCTAAATTCCGTTGACTTCAGAGCTGATCTCTGCTTTCGCCAAAGCCCTCCCTTGGGACATCTCTCTTGTTTGCATTAAGGGACAGAGATGTGTGTGGGTGTCCCTTCCCAGCGTAAGCCTGGTGAGTAGGCTGTAGGAGTGAGGAGAGACCTTGACCGTTACTGTATGCCTCGGTTAACTGTAACTCAGATCGGTGCGTGTGAGAGAGACATGGACTAATGAGAATGCTTGCCTGTTTTCTTTTGGGGAAACAAAAAGCTGGCTTGCAGCTCACTGACATTTCTGTAGTCACGTTGCATTGGCAGGACAGGCAGCACCAGTAGTTCTTTTGGAAAGGCAGGACAAGGGGATCGAATGTGTTGTCCCCATCCCGGTCCCCCACCCTTCCCCACCATGTCAAAGGAGCTCTTTCTTCGAGCGTAAGATGAGAGTGAGTCAGTGCGGCTCTGCAGGGGGATATAAAGCCAGCTTTGTAGTAGCCCTCTCTCGGCTTCGAGTGCCCTACACCATGCAGTGCAGCATCTCCCTGTTGCAGCCCTCCTTACCTGAGCAGCGCCAGGTCCTTCGCACTTCAGCACACACATTTCATTGCTCTGGCAACAGTCGTCTGTAACCTGCTGCTTTGCTGCTTCATTCGCTCTTCTGCTTGGTAAATTAACCTTCCCGGCTGTGGGAATGAGTGAGCCGGCTGCCGCTGTAGACCCTTGCAGGGTTTGTTTGTGATACATTGGTAGACGTGCAGTTACGTTCCCGCCAGACACATACACACACAAGAAGCAAACTGCATCTTGTTACATCTCTGGCAAGTTCAGACATGCCTTAAAGAGTTTATAATAAGAATAAGCGAAGTGCTCACTCCCTTACTTTTCCCCTCTGTGACCCGCTTTCTGCAGATGAAGTGGCTAAGCCAACTAAGGCACTCCTTGGTAGAGAAGAAAAATCTCCAAATTGTTCTTCCTTACAGTAAAATAATTCTCTTCTAAAATAACTCTTGTTGCTGCTTGGCTGCAGGATTTGATTTCTAAATGTCTGATGAAGCAAGTGTTTCTGTGTATCTAGTATCAGCATTTTGATTAAGAGACAACCGACCGCCTCTGCTGTGAAACCTAGGTTTTAAAAAGCTCCTCTAAATTCTGCCCGTTTTCTTAAAGAAGAAAGAAAAAAAGTAAGCACCTAGTTCTTCTTTCTCTGGCGAAATCAATGTCTTCACCGGTTTAAGTTAGGGAGTATTCTAGAACAGAAATTACTTCCTGCCTGTATTGCTAACGAGCATGCCTCTGTCACCAAACTCTTTTTTACATGCCCAAAAGCACTGATATCTGCCAGAAATCTGTTGAAGATTCCTGGAAGAATCTAATCTTCTCCACATGGCTAGTTTGCTAAGGCTGGTAGAACTGGTTGTGCAATACTGTACGAGCAAATGGACTGGTTTTTATGAATGTAGGACTCTACCTGAACTTTGGCTGCTAATCTGAAGCATGTGTTACCAGATTGAGACCCAGGCTGTATTACCTGAACGGTCCTCCCTTGTAACCCCAGTCTGGACTTATTTCTGTGACTTAATTTACGTTCCTGCTTCTTCAAATGTAGATTTCTTCATCTTCAAACCACAAACAATAAAATTAGAAGCTCTCCAATGAGAAATATACAGAGCTGTATATTTCTGAGCTGTAGGGATCAACAGGACCTCTTTACATCTTTATCGTAGAGCCATTCTGATTGGACATGGAATATATTTATTTGGCCAAAGTGCATAATTAATAACTGCATATTTTATCCACCATGGCTTTTGCAGATCCCAAAGATCTGAAAGCATTTAGCAGAAGTGATTGAAGCCACTGTTTGTTTTACATGTGGCGAAGTGGGGACAGAGACCTTAAGCAAGTTGTCAGGAACAGAATCCAGTAAGCTCTGTGATTCCTGCTGGAATAGGCATTCTCTGCAAAAAGAGACTCAAGTCTTTATCAAAAGACACCTTGTATTTGGAGGGTGGAGTTCTTGTCAATAAAAATAATTACCAGATGATTTTCCCTTCTGTTTCCTAGATGTCGCCATGCTGCCATAGCGAAGTACTTTGGGGATGTCACCCCTCCTTGTAACAAGTGCTGTGATTACTGCAAGAACCCGGGGGCAGTGAAAAGGCAGCTGGAGTCACTGGAGCGCTGCAGCAACAGCTGGAGCAAAACCTGCATTGGGCCCACGGGTTCCTCCTGGGACAGCTATGACCCAGAGCTGTATGAAGGCGGGAGGAGAGGATGCAGAGGTTTTAGCAGGTCTGTACTTGGTTGCTCAAACTCAGCTCACAGAAGCTATCAGAGAGAAAAGAGCATCTCCCAACTGCAGGCCCAGCCACTCCTGTTTTCAGCACATGTTTCTGTGTGGTGGTATTTTCCTGTAACTCCCTGGCAGCAGGAGCTGGAATTTCGTTTTCCACACGCTTTGGCAGCCTCGATCACATTCATGTCCCAGAGAGCCAAAAGCTGTTTTGCCTGACCTAAGAATTGCCCTGCAGAATATAATTGGTTCAAGAAACTAGCCTGAAATTTTTTGAAAGCAGTAAATGGGCTCAGCCCGTTCGCAGTCACAAGGATCAAAAATCGTTAAATTGAGACCGACGTGACAGCAAAGTATGACACAATCCAGAGTTCATTCCTGGCTTAGTACAGCTGTCTGTGGGCCAACAGGCTGGGGGGCCACAGACAGGACCTAGTCATCACAGAGGATGGAGTGGAGTGCCAGCATCAGCTGCTTCTGCAGATTGCTGAATTTTAGTGTTTACCTATCAGACTGACAGCAAAAGGAAGATGTGCAGTGGGAAACATAATTAATTCTATAAAATGCTTGGCAGTGTGGAGATGACAGCTTCTGTTCCTCCTTGTTCTCTGGCTGAGTTGCAGCGATTCTGCAGCTCAGCCAGGATGCAAATTTTGCTGCCTGCACTGCCCATGAAGCTCTGCCAGAATGCGCAGTGCTGTCAGCTGGCCTAGTCCTCTGCTTCACCTGAAACAGCTTGAGACTGGTAGCTTTGTTCTTCAGGCAAGTCCAGCTGACTCGGAGGAAACTGGCGTACTTGTGACCTGAGCCCGTGTTCAAGCTCAGGACTTGAGAAGACACAGCCAGTGCTGTTGTATAGCACACTGTTTGCCACTAGGTTTATTGAACCTCTCCATGACTTGGTTGTAGCTTTGCCTTGGAAGTTGTAATGGTCACCAGCCTTAAAGCTCTGGTCTGTGACACCTGGAAGTTTTGGCTGTGGCAGCTGTGGAAAGCAGTAAACTCTTGGGCTACTTGTGGCAAGAATCAACTGCCATATTTCAGTGTATTAGTGGTGGGGATTTCATTTCATACAATAGCCTGTGAACTGAGGAATGGATGCTTTGACCTTTCTGCTGTCTCTGCTCCAAGAGCAGTAGTGACTGACAGATGGGGTACATGATGAAAGGCAGTGACTACTCAACCCTATGGGAAAAGCCGGCAGAGCTTCTGAAATGGAGCCTTCCATTCTCAGAGCACTAGTTATGTGCTACTAGTTCACGCTATTGCTTACCCATTCCTGGGATTAGCAAATTCCATGAGTTGTTGGAAGACACTCACTTACCATCCAGGTTAAGGGACGGTAGTGAAACTAAAAGCTGAAACTGTTCAGAAAGGATGTGAAATACATCATCTTTTGTAAATACTGGGATGACCTAGGCTTCCCAAAGCCTGTCAGTTAATGCTGCAGCTACAGAAATGTTCATTGCTCTTGTTTTCCTGCCTTATGCAGCTATGATGAAGAAAGCAGTGGGAATGGGGATGAAGCCAATGAAGAGAGTCGGAAACGGGAGTGGAACAACTTCTACAAAAAGCAGATGAGTCTGCGCAAAGTGAGTTGGTATCCCTTTGTAAGAGACTCACTGTGAGCTTGTCTTACAGACACAAAGGCTTCCTGGCACTAATTAAATTATTGCACCTTGCTGTTGCTTGCTGGTTTTCATTTTTTGTACCTCTGCTTTTCTGTATTCTCCATATTTTGAGTCAGTCCCATAATATGAAGAAACTCAGCTTATTCAAGTACTGATTTCTCTGCAGTGCTAATCAAGAGGATCCTGTTGTCTTTAACACCCCTGATATTAGTAAAAACCAATTTCCCCATTCAGCTTCTCTTGCACATAACTATAGCGAAGATGAACTTTTGGCTTTGGTTCTCATCCCTTGAGTCCTTTACCCCATTTTGGTGCCTTTTCAGTACCTTTGTAACTTAAGCATTAATTTTCCCTGGAGCAGGGGTATAAAACGTGTCTTTTGTGCTTCTAGACCTGCATGCATGTTGCAGGAATGGAAATGTTTGACTGATCTTTGTTTTCTTCCAGGGCAAAGAACCAGAAAAAGAAGATTTTGTTCCTCCAAGTAAATATCTTCTTTGATTTATAGTTGGTTTTCTTTGGGAGAAGGAAGTCTTGTATTTTGCAGCTACGTGTAATTTATATAGCGTCAACATTGGAGGTATCAATCCCTAGGCACAGAGGTTAGGCTTTTGGCCGTGAAAGCACGGAGGAGACAGATCAGAGCTTAGCTTTGGTTGGGGTGAAGATATGGAATGCATCTTTCTGAACAACTTTTCCAAATAAGCAAGAGAAAAGGAAAACTCTGTCTGACCTGACTTTGTAGGCTATTTCTGCAGTGGTTATGTAGCATTATTCAGTTGGGCTATAAGGAAGCTGCTGAAAAACTTTGCCATTTGTAACTGTGCTGCCTGGGGCCCTGTGTAGTAACACAGTTCTTAAACTTTGTAAAAGAATACCTGGTAGTTCATGTTACTCTGTTCAGCTGCTTTATTTTTGGTTGGTATTGCATGGAGCAGAAAAGAATTGAGTTTCCTAAAAGGGGAGATTTGTTGAAATAGGGTTTCCTGAGATGGGGAGGGGTTGGAAGGCTGTTAGTCGTAAACTAGCAAAGTAGGCATTCTCATCCAGAGAGAAAAATCTTACTTTGGCTTCTGCCTGGTCTTCTGGAGTTTGTAGCTTCTCCAGGTAAATAGGGTGACTGTAGTGGTTCTTGGGGTGACTATGCAGGGAGGAGCATGCCAAGCAGTACTGGACTGGCACCCTCCAAGTGCCACTTGAGATGTTCTCCATCAGCCCCAGCCCTGCTATGATGCCTTTTCCAATGCCTCTTCTGTGATAGGTGCAGACTGCCCCTTGAAGGACGCCTTCAGCAGGAGAATCTCTAAGCTCACGGTGAAGGTAAGAAAGGCTGGTTAACGTTCAGTCTCGGTGACTTGGAAACAACAACAAAGATTCTGCCTGCCCTGTTCCTACTCCTTCAGGGATGGAAGGGCGCTATGACTTCTGTAGAGCATGGCTGAGTATCCCATGTTTCCTAGGGACGGGAACACTGCTTGAAGATGCTGGAAGAAGCTTTGAGCACCAATCAAAATGTTCCAGCAGCAGGAGGAAAAGGGTATGATATAAGAGAAAAGGGGTAGCATATTGAGTCGCTTAACACAGGGCCTACTCTTCCTTGAGCAACATTACCACTCTCAGGGAATGCCTTTTTAAGTTACTTGGTCCAAAGACGTAGTTTCACTGAACAGCATCCTTCTTGTAGTAATGTTCAGGATCAGATATGAGGATTCCTGTGTCCGAGTCTGGTAAATCAGCTTGATCCTAGGAGTCGCAATTCTTCCGTGTCCCACAAGATGGGGACAGTGTACTTCTCAAACTGAGCAACGGGACGAGGACTTCGATTTAAAACTTTTCACCACCCTTCCCATTCTCTGGCAATTCACAGCTGCATCCCATAGGACTTAACTGGAAGTTATCACTTATTCTTGCACTGGAGGGAGTGATTTTCTACTTTCTGATAGGTGCTTAAGTATTAGTGTTCCCTTAGCCAGATATAGAAGTGTATCTTGCCAGAAATCACCCCAGCCTGTGTTACAGGTCAGACCCTCATGCCTGTGCTGTGGAGCTGGAGTATGAAGCTTTCCGAACCAGTAAAATGGCTAACTCGTACAAGGCAACTGTGCTAAAGAAGGTAGGGCCATACATCTGCTGCCGTTCTCTTGAATGTGCTGTGGCCTTAGCTCCAGGGGAAATAGGGTAGGGTTTGTGTGGGAAAGATGAAGGAGAAGCTCTGCTTTGCCTTGGATGTCTTCCAAATCTTTCTTCTTGGTTTTGTTTCCAGGAGGGCCCAGAGTCATGTTGCTTTCACGTCTTTGTTGGATTTACAGGCTTTGGAAACCTACATACCAGTACAAGCTTATCCAGATATCCTCTAGGTCAAGCAATAAAGGGAATGGGGACTTCCTCAGACTGTTGCTGACAATAGAGAAGCCTTGGTTTAGGTTAGCTGGTTACAATAAGTCTTTTTGAAGATGTTTCTGTTCTTGAGATAGGTGTCTCTCCAGGGGAGACGTGTTTAGCCACTGTGGCTTTTAGTGTGTACAGAGGCACGAACACATAAAGATTTCTGGCCATTAGAGAGCAATTCTTTTCTCTTTTCAGGTAGCAGAAATTAACAAAGCCTCAAAACAAGGAGAGCTATTCTCAGTCTTTGGGTCTGGAACTGGTGGTGACAGCAGCTTGGAAACAAAATCTGGGTCTCCAGCAGAAGAGGACTTCCTCCCTGCATCCCAGGTTTACTCGGTGAGGGAGTACAGATGGGTTAGACAAGGGGGGGAATGGTGTGCTTTGTCTATCTGCTTTTGTATAATTTTATTTTAGGTCCTTTGTGTGGCCATAGCTGTATATTTCTATTGGATTGCTTTCCCTGTCTGTCCTTTGGTTTTGGAGTGAGATCAACTAGTCATGCTGGTTCCTGTTAGTGAATATCAACTATGTGCAGGCCATATATCAAATCAGTTTTTCTCATCTTGCTCTAACCAAGGATGCTGTCTGTTTCCTTACTGCGGGCCTGTGACTTTAACCTATTCCCTGATACCTCAGTAGATGCTTATGATGATGAGTCAGTTTTAGAGCCTTCCTCAGCTTACGGCTGTACACACTGGTGTATTGTATACAGAAACTTAGCTCCTTCCAGTTTCTGCACACAAGGTTTCCTTAATGCTCTCATACCCAAAATTTCTTCTTCTTCCTTTCTCCCTAGTTCAAACCCAAGCGTGTGGGAGCTGGATTTCCAAAGAAATCCAGCTTGTTCCAGACAGCTTCAGAACTGCTGAAGATCCAGGAGGAGGGCGATGCAAAGCCTGTCAAAAGAGAAGCAGATTGTCCAAATGGACAAGACAACAGCAACGTCAGCCTGGAACTGAACACCAAAGACCCTGGTCTCCAGAAGAAAGAAATAGCAACCAAAGCACTGTGTGAGAGTCGTGGGGTAGAAGTACGCCTTCCTGAAAAGAAGGGACAGCAACCCAGTCCAGACACAAAAGCTGCCCTTTGCGAGAGCCCTATTAAGAAGTCCAAACGTAGCAAGAAGCAGCAAATGCTTGCAGAAGCAGCTAAAAAAGAATCACAGGATATTTCCAAATTCTTCTCCCTCCCCAAAGGTGGGTCTAAAGCCAAAAGTTGCAGCTCAGCAAAGGAAGATGGCTGTTCTGCAAGCACACTACCTCAGGTTTCTTCTCAAAGCATGTGTCAAGAGAAACCAATACCTCAGGAAAACAGTGATGTCTCTGGAAGTGTGACTGGACAGTCCCAGACAGAGAAAGAAGAACTGGGAGAGACAGAAGTAACACTGACTGACAGAGAGGAGGATTTTAAGACCCAGCAGGCTGCTGAATCTGAATGCCTTCAGGAAGAAATTGATGTAAAATCCAGGTAAAATCTCTATCTCTCTGCTCCCTGTTAACGAGTTCCAGGGCCCTGCCAGCTTTGTCCTGGGCACTGGGAATCTATTAGATCTCTAGACTGGTGAAGGAGACTCTTGCTTTACCATGGAGAGTCTCGTGGCCATTAACAGTGAATGCAGTAATGTCTTCACTGTGGAATCATTAACATTGGCATTCTCTCCACTCTTCCCACTAGTGTTGCTGAAAATGTTGCAGAAAGTGAGCTAACTGTTGTTGGGGAAGGTGAGTGTGGGAAGCGACCAGGATCAGATGAGGTAAGACTTTAATGGATGCTAATTTCTTCTATTTCTTCTGCTCCCCTTGTGCCAAGTTTCTCTCAGGGAGTGATGCTCCTGATCCGAACTTCACCTGATAGTGTTATTTATCTGGAGAGCCCACCTACAGTTGCAGCAGACAGGAGAACCATAGTTGTGTTGCACTCCTGGTGTGCCCCTGCCATCCACTGGGCCACTGCCAGCAACTCAGACGGCAGTGGAAAGCTTCCCCTGGGCTCTGCTTTGTTTCCTCCACTCTGCAACACATGTGACTTGCTGGTGACTCGCCTGGAATGAGTCTCTCCACCCCCTCTAGATCTGTAACTAATTATAATTGGCAAGCTGCTTTCTCAAGTCAGGGGAACAACCACAGGCCAGTGACGCACAGGACCATTGAGAAGTGAACCCTGCTCACAGCCTTCCTTGCCATTCAGTCTCTGATTCTGCATTTGGCATCTGAAACTGCCTGGTAGCTGTCTACTCAACAGTGCCATTTTCTCTTTGCTCTTTCAAATTGAACAGGAGTGTGGCAGTCCTGAAGTGGTTGATTCTTCCTGAGGGGTGTATTCTCAGCAGACATCCTGGGAAACCTGGAAGTTTTTCCTATATAGGACAGGGTCTAGCAATTAGCTGCCCTAATAAGAGCACAGGGTAATTCTAAATGTGGTAGTCTTAAAGGGTTTTTCTTAAAGTCTCTTTGTGTGGGGAACTGTATTAAGTCTGCACAGCAAAATGGGTTGCATAGTACTCACTGTAAGGAGAGCCTGCAGGATGCTGCAAAGATTCATGTTCCCAGAAGGTAGTGTCTGCTTGGAAGTGTAATGCTGCCCCAGGAACTGGTGGTTTTGTTTTCCTTCTGTTCCATCTCCAGGATATGGAAAGTCCTGCAACAAAGCGGCTACGGACAGTTGCAAAATCTTCTATTCTGTCCCAGCCAGAAAGCAGAAGTGTTGGTCCAACAAAGAAGAAGGTGACTTTTGATCCAAACTTATCACAGTGTGATAAAGAAGGAACCAGCAAGACCGTACAGCCAGTGACCAAATGCATGTCCCTCAAAGAGACAGCAGACATCGTTGTCAAATATTTGACCCCATTCTACAAGGGTGGCAAATTTGCTTCCAAGGTAGGGCACAGCTCAAGACCTTCTCTAGCAGGAGACTGCATCTCCCTAGTGATCTGGGGCTCTAAGAAGGGGAAGACGATCTGGACACCACATTTAATTTCCAAGTCACATCTTGGTATGTGCTGTTTTAGTGACTCTAGGTGCAGCAACTCACCTCTCCCAAGAAAGGGTCTGTGTGTGATTTAGAGTGGTATCGTGTTGGTTCCACACTTGTTTGCAATTGCTCGTGTTTTCACACTAAACTCTGGCACGTTTTTAAGAACTCCCACCTGTGGAGTGGCAACAGATCAGGCTCAATTCTGGTGTAGTTTACTTGATGTGTTCTGCAGGGCAGCAGTGTGTGCATGTGCTTCTCCAGCACTGCAGGGTCAGGTGTATTTGCAGGTCTGCAATGCCCCTGTCGTCTAAATCTCTGAATGGTTTGTGCTGAGGTCAAGACAAACGTAGAAACAGTCTAGTGAGGTAACCGATGTCTGCTTTCTCCTCTTTATCTTCCGCAATTCTGCAGGATCTGTTTAAGGGCTTTGCTCGGCACCTGTCTCACTTACTGACTGAAGAGCAGAACCCGGCCCGAAAGACTGGTGAGTTGGCAGCTGGGGAGAGCACCAAGAATCTTGGGTTCTTTTGATGCTAAATGGATTGATGTCTTTAGAGGGGCAGATATCTTAAGTGTCATCTCAAAGGTGGTGCTTCCTCTCTTGCAGTGAAGGAGGAAGCACAGAGACTCATCAAGGAGTTTTTCAAAACAAGAGACAGGTGTGAGAGTGAGACAGACTGGCAGGAGCTGCAGAGCTCAGAGAGCTGATCCCTGCATCATGTTGGCCATCTTCCTTCCTCCAGCAGTGGGACCAGGGGATCTTGAAGAGCTCAGCCATGAAGGGTTTGATGAAACTGCAGAAGTGAGCTTTTCCCACTGCATTTTTGCTCACTTCTGTCCTTAGTGACCCGCATGTCCAGGAAACCAGTTTCTGCAAACCTATGGAGAGTTTCTCCAATAACCAGGGCGCTGAAGCCCTCTAATACCTCTTGCCGAGAGATGTGAAGTCTGCATCTGCTGTGTAGGTTAGGGGCTGCTGCCTCAAATGTTCTGCAGTGTCTCCAGCCTCTACTCCCTGCAGCAGTCTGACTTTCCAACTGGGACTCTGCTTTGGGATGGCATCTTGCTTCCTAGATGGCTCCTCCCCTTGCTCCCTCAGCTCTTAGTTCTTATTTCAGTGTTACCAGTAGAAGCCTTACGCTACAAGTTCACATGATTTGCTCAGGGCTGCCAATGACGAACTTGATGGTTGAGTTCCTGGACGGAATGTTTTCCCTTGAAGGGCAGGAGGAGAGCATTTTGTTTTTACCACACAGGGAATGCCTGCTTTCTGAAGGTGGAGAATCTCGGGTTCTTTTTCTTTTAATCTGAGCTTTTTTTTTAAACTTTATGTAGTTCTGCCTGCCCTTTAACTTAAGTAGTTATTCTTTCAGTATTAACTTCTCCAATAGTGGCACCAAGGTTGCCAACACTTTTCCAGGATTTGCTTGTAACCCCTAAAGCCATATTTGCTCCCTGTGCCTCACCACAGTCTGCAATACAGAGGGCAATGCTGCTGTTGCAGCTGGCTGAGGTACTGCTGTGGCCCTCAAATTGACACTGTGGTGCCTCTGCTGCTATATTTATATAAGGACCTGAACCTTAGGGTACCAGGGGGCTTGAAATAACCTGATTCCCTGGCACAAGTCCTTTCTGCTGGGTTTTTGTTGGGTTCTGCCTTTGTTCCATGCCTATGGAGGCTGGTGGCCTCAGGCACTAGTGCTGCTAGAGGAATCTGCAGCCCGAGAGGCCATCAAACGGGCTTTTGGATCACTGTATTCAACAGATGTATTTTTTTTAAATGTACTGAAGAGTGTGTGCAGAACTGTCAATAAAACAATGTTATACCTGCTGTGGACTCTTCCTGGAAGTTTTTTCTTACCACTCAATTATACAAACTGGTCTAAAATACATTAAGATTCCATCGCTGTGAACATAGACACAAGTTCATTTCTTCTCTGAACAGACGCTAATAAATACATCCCTGGGATGGGATGGATGGGAAGTATGCGCCAGCAGACATCTCCCGCCCTTTATAGCTGCAGGATTTCTTCAGGTAGAACCAGAAGGAGAACCTGGAAATGTTTAACTCAAAAGTCACTTTGATCTTCAGCTTGCTCTGGTCACTGGAGGACAAAAGGCTTTACAAGAAGCCATTTGCACACTAGAAGTATTTTTCAGCTGTTGCCTGCTGGCTTCTATTTTACCTCCCCATTAAAAATCCTGTTTTATCAGCTGCTTAAGTGTGGTTACAGTCTCTCCAGAGTTCAGCTGCTGCCTGGGTGAACTTCTCAGAAATGCTTTGATTATCTTGTAAATCAGGGGGCTCCCAAAAGGGCTGGTTAAGGCATGGAGTTGTGTGACAAAATGCATTATCACAATGTGGGGCGCTTCTAACCAGAAGAGTTGTGCTTCTGTGTAAGGCAGCAAAAGGTCAGAGAAAGAGAGTAAGGAGAAGTTAATTTTTTTATATCTTCTCTCTTCCTTTCTTTCATGTCGCTGTGGTGCTTTACCTAGCCTTGCAGTAGCACTGCTGAAGGGGGAGGGTGGAACATGCTTCAGCCAAGATCTCACAGGCCACAGCGAGCAGCACGTGAAGGGAAGTTCCTGACAGGGGCAATACTGTAGTTAATGCTGGGAGCAGCTCACCAGCACCAAGCTAGCTCTGCATCGTGGCTTGCAATGAGCACCCTCAGATCTAGCCCTTCCCAGCCACCAGTGACAGCCTTTTCCTCAAGCTTTGCCAGCTACCAGCAGGTCAATCTTCCTGTGTTAGATGTAAACCAGTATCTGTCATGCCATAGCTTCAACACATCTCTATGTGATTTTTTTTTTTTTTT
Organism: Steatornis caripensis; assembly: GCA_013398225.1. Taxonomy (NCBI): domain Eukaryota; kingdom Metazoa; phylum Chordata; class Aves; order Caprimulgiformes; family Steatornithidae; genus Steatornis; species Steatornis caripensis. Next base: position 629,690 of record VZSC01014167.1, on the reverse strand, counting down.
ATTGCAATCATCTCCTAAAGTGCAGATACTTTTCAGTTCCATAGGATAGCTGTAGCAATAAAAATAAATTAAGCATTTTTGTACAACCCCGGACATTCTCCTCTACTGTAATACAAGTTCTATTTGAATAGGCTTTCGGCATGGAGCCATCATTTAAGCATGACAGCTGCATGGACATGACTGACTTCTTTGTAGTAGAGGAAAACATATGCATATAATTGTGTCAGTAAGAAATGAATTAACAGCAAACTTTCTTACCATTGCAGCTCAATCTGTGCCCCAGCATATGTGTTAATTATGTATTAACACTGATCTGCTTTGCATTTAAGATGCTTTCTACAAGCTTCACAAATCCCGCTATAGGTCCTCAATACAGAGAAAAAGCTGGCCTATAGAAAATACCAGCAGCCAGAGCAGTCATTTCATAGTCTCAGCTGTACATTGTGATACACAAATCTCTAGCAAGCATCAGTCTTTGCTCATGTTAATTAATTGAAAAAAGAAAACAGCAGTCCCCATGCTGCATAGCTTGAAGGCAATTGCTTGCATCTGCTCAACTGCTCTGTGTTGGAACGGGCTGTGAAAAAGCAGTGGTGTGGAAAGGGTGTCTTGTGGTTTGTTTAACATGCATTGCTTCAAGGAACAGTCCATCAACAAACACTGTGGTGGCAGTCTTACAAAGCAGCTGTCTGAGGTCACAGATGTCTTTTGGAAGAGTCCTCTGCAGAGGACAAGGCAGGGAGCACTGAACAAGCTCAAAGAAAGGAAAACAGTGCTGTTTTGCTTGGTCATTCTCTTTCTCTTAGGCTCTAGTGGTGCAACTCTGTTTTATCCAGGATGACAACAATTGTGTGATACATTTCTTTAGCCTGTCAAAATACAAACCAGTATCAGTCATCCTCTGCCCCAGAAATGGCTGCTTGTCATAATTAAATATTCCCATAAATCACTTCCCATAATTAAGTCTCAGGTACATGCTGAGACAAAGCTGCACTTTGGGGCCTGGGAAATGCCCTGCCCCTATCCACCTCTGGGACAGAAGAGAGCAGTAGTACTGTCTCTTAGCTGAGGCTCAGCTGGGGAGTGGAGAGCCATTTCTGAATTGCCAGGAGGAAGCTGTAGGTCCAGGCTGATCTCACCTGTGACAGTTCAAGCCACATAGTCTTGGGGCTGGTAGCCGAGCCATAGTTGAGTTCTATACCGGGAAGCCCACCATCAGAGATGGGCTGTAGGGTTCGCATCTTCTGCAGCTCTTTCAATGGAATGACGCAGGAGACCACCTGTGTAAGGAGAAAAGCCACAAAACACTCTCTGGTGCAGTCCTTACAAATAAAACCATCTGATTCTCACTAAGGAGGATCCACCTCAAGCGCCTACTGAAAGCTGAGACAAGGACTGGGGCACAGGGCAGTGCGAACAGAATACAGGGCAGGCTCCTGCTGACAGCATGTCCCTAGAACTCCTGCAAGACTGGGACAAACAAACAGGAATGTGACCTACACTTAGTTTTACTGTGGACCCTGCTTGTTAGCATGATCGCTGGACTTTACTTACTTAAAGAGCACATGGCGGTACTAACTGTTCTACCACGCTTGTCATTTGCTTTGGGGTTAGGGCTGTTGTTAGAGTGGCGGTGATGCAGGTAAACACAGTCTCTTCCTGCACAAGTTCTTCTAAGATTCAAAGTTAACATCTGACAGACATCACGGCTCTAGACTCTAGGGAGGAATTTCTGGCATACCTGGCTAATGCCATCCACCACAATGATCTCCTCTTTATTCACACCGAAGAAACAGGGCACAGGGATTGTGTCATCGCTGACTCTCTCTACAAAGTAGGTGTTATAGCCAAAGAAAGGCAATTTCATCACATGCTCTGTAAGAAAGCAAAAGGTGGCTTTCAGGCAGCAGTTTCCAGCCAGCAGTCTACCGCACCAACCTAAGGTGTTCAAAAGCTGCAAGTGTTCCCAAGCTTTTCTACATAAAAATGTAAAATTGACAACTTCTCCCTCTCCCACGGGCTGCTGATACTCAGTTCTCAGCAGCCTGAATGGATGTCCTGTTCTTTTCTGACCAGAAAATATACGTGCAGCAAGAATATCAATTAAAATACAACTTGTACAGAGCTCTGAAAATCTACTGCAGACTTCTGCAAAAGAGGTGGAACTTCTACAATGATCACCATGCTTGGGAAAAAGTGCCAGTCTGCAGGGGGAGGCTGTCAGGGAGTTCTATGTCATGGCCCGTCCCAGGCTCCAAGGATCCTCGCCAACCCCATGAACTGTCCCAAAAGTGCATTCAGAGCAGCTTCCATGATGCTCAGGATAGACAACTCAAGCAGATCTGGATGCCTCCTCACCTATGAACTGGATTTTTGCATCCGCTGGCTGGAGGGGCTGCCTGGTTCTCAGCAGCATGCCAACATGGTTCTGCAGAGCCTGGGGACTGATGGAGGACTGCAGGGTCTTTGGTGTGTACTCCTGCAGCTCTTCCCTGTGCCAACAAGCAGATACTAATTCATCCCCTGCCCAGCTAAAATCAACAGATCAACCAGGGGGCTTGAGAGGAAGGAGGGGATGTGGCAACAATTTTCAGTTGCATGGCTGAGGGCAAGGGTGGAGGGAGAGGGGAAGAGCAGAACAGGTTGCATCTGAATTGAATAATATGGAAGGAAACATCAGAGACAGACCACCATTTTCCACAGAGAAGGCGGCTGTGCACCACCAACTTGTGCACCAAGAGAAATTCCTCCTTTCTGGAGACAACAGGAGCTCTTCAAGCAAGGACTGCAGCATGGAAGTAAAGTCACAGGGTGTTTCTTTCACAGGCAGTCTCAGCTGTTGCCACTTTACTTTAACCCTGTCTTGTTCCCTAGTGTCCAAAGCACTACACAGAGCAGAGTTCCCCATGCCCAGAAGGGTTATGCCATTATGCCCCGCTCCTGGTGCTGTAACAGGATCTGACGGAGGAATCACCTTCCCTCTGAGTCAAAGTGTGTAAGGATACAGGAAGGAAGGAGCGTGAAAACACAGCTCAGGGCTGCAGGACAGAATCTTTCCAGTACCCAGGGACATTTTCATTCCCATTAAGCATCTCCCTACAGATTTCAGGTGCCTAGGGTTGAAAAGGGCACTTGTGAGAAAGAGCAACGGAGTATTCATCCCAACTATAAGCTCATGCACTTCTTCCTTGGTATTACAAACACATGGCAGCCAAAAGAAACGCCCATGGCACCATCATGACCCTCAGCTCAGGAGGAGTCACAAAAGGAAATACAGATCAGAGACGGTCAGCTTTAAGAGTGTGAACAGGAGGTAAACTTTCTTGATTACGGGCAGGAGTCTGTCACTAAGTGACATTAGCTAGTAGCTTACGTTCTCCAGAACTGTCCATTCCTTAATTAGCCGGAGAGTACTTTCAGGCACCTACCCCTAACCCCTGTGGTGCCAACAGCCATTAGAGACAGAGACCCACCCTGAGACAGACATACCCGGAGAGAGCAGAGTTCTGCTGCTCTGTTTTGGCCCAGTGCTGGAACGTTGCCAAAATGCCCACCTGCATCTCCATTTCTTTACTGCGACTCAACAGTATCCTCCCATTCAGGTAATCCCACAGCACCTGAGAGACAGCACAGCAAAGACACGTTTGTTAAACCTGCCAGAAGGTACAGGCAGGTCTGGGCAGTGCCAGGCTGCAGAGATCCACACCCTGCCTTGGTGACAACACACCCAGCTCAGGCTGATAACACCAAAGCAAAGGCTTTTTGGACTCGGGAACAGGATGCAGAACTACACAAACCCTGTCTGTAACAGTACAGCTTATAGGCAAGGGCTACAGGTGCACTGCCTTCCTTGCATCCATAGCTTCAGTTATTAGTCATTGCCAGAAACAGCATACAAGGCCAATCAGCCAAAGCTCTCCCACCTCTTCAGCCCCCTTGGGACACTCCCATTGGCCTGTCCAATAAATCCACCCCTGCTCGGGAGCCCTTGCTAGGGTGGTTCCTGGTGCACACACTGGCCTTGTTGCTTACCTGTCCATAATGGACATCAATGTAAATTTTGTTCTCAAAGTGCAGAGGTGTCCTCCAGATGAGCCTGCGTAAAGTCACAGTGACCAGCTTGTCCTCCAGCAGGTAATCATGAAGATACTCCTCCGATCTTATCGGCCTCACCATTTTATCTACATGTTTATGTAGAGAGAGGGTCATCACTCTTGGTGCTGGACAGTGGGCTGAGCTCCATGGCATGGGACTGGAGCCTTCCTGCGCACCTCTATTCCACCCTGCCTGTACCACTCCAAGCATCAGCCATTCCAAAGAGACACATCCACACAGACACACACCCCTCTGTCAGGAACAAGCAATACAGCACCTGAGAAGGCACAAGCCTTAACTCTAGTACGGAGGGAAACTCCTGAAGAGGAACCTCCCCCAGAGTCAGCAAGGGTGGGGGAACTATTTGAAACAGTAGCCACGGTACTCCCTGTTGGAGAAAATGCTTTAAGAAAGAAGCTAGATGCTAGTCTCTACTTGCCAAGATTATTGCCGTCACTCCTGATGGCAAAAAGAACAAATTCCTGTATCTCTTCCTGTTCACCTGCCCCCATCTGCTCACAGATCTCCTGCAAAAGCTCCTTGGCCACCTGAAGCAAGGAAAGAAGCAAATAAATATGGATAGGCAAGCCCAACGTAGCCACAGAGCTGTTAGGCATACTCGGCCTGCTGGAGGGCAGCAATGCGGCTCTAGCCATTGCGCAAAACAGCAAGCTGGGTGAGGAATCCCAGCGTTGTGCAGGCCCTGCAGAGATATGCTGCTACAGGGATTCCGAGGAAGTGAACGGGAAACTGTCACAGCACTACGGGAAGCACAGGCCAAGCCCAAGGTTTTGACAGAGTTCCCTGGTGTGGCTGAGTCCAGATTAATGAAGAAGTTTAAAGCAGAAAACTCACAGTGAATGTCTTGATTCTGGTGAGGTATTCTACGCCTCCGGGCATCAGTATCACTAGCCGGCGGGCACCGTGCCCCTTCTGCAAAGGACAGTCCTTAGGCAGCAGGACATCCAGGATCCCATCAGCCCCACAATTCTTCCTCTCTTTTCCTTCCTTCTCATCTCCACCTTCCACTACTTGCTCATAATACCTGCCTCTGCCCTGCTCACATCCCAGCCTACTTCACGGCATTGAACTTCCCAGTCCCCTTACAGACACATGCCTCATTTCCTCTTGCGGAACACTAACTGCCCCTGCAACACTGCACATGGCACCTCCCAGCAAGCCTCTGCCCTCCCTCTCTTCCCAACATCCCCACTTCTTTGCCCCTCAATACCAGCAATGCCTCTATCTCCACAGGGAATGGAAGGTGGCGACGGCCCCCAGACATGAAATTTTTCCGCAGGTTGCTCTGACAGGTCTTAGCTATATCTGCAGGAAAAGGAAAAATCTTCAGGTGCTGAACCAAACAGAGGACTTAGCATTGTCTCCTATGGTGTTGGGTCATCCTGGCTGTGTTGNTCCACAGGGAATGGAAGGTGGCGACGGCCCCCAGACATGAAATTTTTCCGCAGGTTGCTCTGACAGGTCTTAGCTATATCTGCAGGAAAAGGAAAAATCTTCAGGTGCTGAACCAAACAGAGGACTTAGCATTGTCTCCTATGGTGTCGGGTCATCCTGGCTGTGTTGAATTGAACCGAGGACTGCTGCTAGGAGAGGACAGAGACTTGACCTCAACTCCCACTCTTCCAGGACATACCCAAGTTATGAGGGGCCGGCCCCAGACAGCATCCAGGGCAGTAGGAGTACACAGGAATGACAGGATGGGAGAACTAGAACCCTCTTCTCTGGCAGGATTCCAACCCCAGTACCTCACAGCTGATGAGTCTGGAAGAGCACAGTTTGCCTTTCGCCCAGGGTCTAGCTGTCAAACTGGGCCTAAGCTGCAGGCCTAAGCTAAGCCTCAGAGACACAGTTCAGCCTTGCCTGCGTGAAGATGCAATCTCTGCAAACAGAGAAGCTAGCGATACAAAGCAGACTCTTGCTTGCAGGCTCAGGCCCCTCAATACCCTGCCCATTTCTCCTGCCTAACAGGGTAAGGGAGATTTCCCCATTGAACCATGTCCCCACTTGGATCCTGCCTTCTTTCTTTGACCACTGGGCCTTAGTAACAAGAGAGCAGCTGTTTATTTTACAGGACACAGAAACAGTCATACCATGGTGGGTGCTAGATGGATCACTGCTGGCTAGCTGCAGAAACTTGGTGGCATAGGGCATCAGGATGTTAGAAGGGAGGAAGTATCCAGTTAGCAGGTTTAGGAGCAACCAACCACGCAGCACGCTGTCCCTGCAGGACAGAAAAAACTATGGGCACCTTGGAACAAGACAATTCCTGCTCTAAGACGCTCAAAGCGAGCCTCTGCCCTTCTGAACACCTTTAGGAGGTGACAGAAAATGAGGTGGTGGCCCTTCATCAGAGGTTTCTTATGCTGAGGAAGGGATTGATTCAGTTATTCCAACAGCAAACAAAGAAAGGTAACTGTCAAGGCCACTCTGATGCCACTGCTGCCATATCACAGGGCAGAGTGGGGTCAAGCCAGTCCCTAACTATCGTATCATTTCCTCAGGACAGTGATTAGGAAATCAGGGCTCTGAGCAGCACCACTACCAGGAACTACCAGGAATGTTTACCAGTGCCCATATATATCAGCAACCAGAGATACAAGAACAAAAACACACTGAAGTGAAAAAGCCAAACCCAGGGACTGGTGAGATTTCCTGAGTGCTCAACAAAAGCCTCAGCACCTGAGCAGCTGGGACAATACATCATTATGGGGCAGCCTCTCCCCTGGCCCTGGTGTCTGTGCAGCAAGGCATACTGTTCTCCTCCAGCTGTGCACATGCAGGAGCTGACAGTGCTGGTACTCACTGGTTAGGGTTGTGGGTTACTTGTTTGATGACTTGACAGTAGACTTCATCATGCAAACTCTCCTTCTCCTTGCACAGCTGCATTCAGAGATGAGAAGACAACGTCAGAGAGGGGGCAAGAGCATCAGAGAGGGGGCAAGAGCATCAGAGAGGGGGCAAGAGCATCAGAGAGGCCCCAGGTTGTATCTGTCTGTGCCCTTCCTCTCTCAGTTGTGGATCTCCACAAATCTGGCTTACAGTTTGGGCTTTGCAGCCTCTGGTCTCTAGTGCTATCCAGGCCTAAAGAAGGGAGAGGCAGGTTGTGCTCTCATCCAGGCAGTGATATTCAGGAAACTATTTACATGTAATCCCTTGCCCCCATGTTTTTTAATCAGCCTCTCTGTTTCAGCTCCCTTTCTCGTGTAGAGGTTGCATTGTGGCTTGCCTTGCTCTCTCCCTTCCCAGCAAGGTCTTGGCCCTTCATTCTCATTGGGGATTCAGCATCTTGCTCAGAGGAAGGTCACAAACCTGAAGGATTTCGTAGATGCATTCAACTTCATTCTGGTTCTTGAGTTTTGGTTGGTCTCCCATGAACCGCATCAGAGCTGCAAAGCAAAGGCTAGCATTTAGAGATGATCCTGCCACAGGGCAGGCAGTAGACTAGAAAATGTCCTGAAAGGTTTTCCGCTCCACAGGCTATTAAGAGGTTCACACTGGACACGTGTAGTCTGTGGGGCACCAGCCCAGCCCGTATGTGTTCTTGGGCACTTTGCACTCAAGGCAAAGTGCATTTTGCTGGACGCTTTCAGCATGGACACAGGTGGTTATTAACTGCAGAAATGCCTTAGGAGTGGACCTCCTCTCACAGTTTTCATTCCCTGCCCTGGGCCCCATCACGCCTATGGGTGGCCACCAAGGCAGAACCACTCACCCTGAGCCCCAGCCTCTGCGGTGTTGTGTCCTAGGGAGGTACTTACTCTTGAAGTTCTTTGTAGCAAGCTCATTCAGCTCATTATCAGAGTACTGGAGCAAAGACTCCTGGATTGGGACCTGCAGGGCCAGAATACAAAGGTAAGCTATGGAGGTTGCACAGAGCTGTGCTGCAGGCTTCACGAAATACATAAGCTCCCAGTATCTTGCAGGCAGCACTGAAGAGTAAGGGTCACCTAAACAACTCCAGAGACTGCAGCCAAGGATCTGCCCTATGCGCTTTTGCCCTGTGGCGACAAAGCTAGAGGCAATGCTGGAGCTGAGATTCTGGCTGTAGCCATGGGGAGAGACTGGGCTCACCTTCGTGTGCTGGACCAGGTCAGCTGCACTCTTCTTTTCAGCAGACATCCTCTTCAGTCCCTGCCTAGACAGAAGAAAGAGAACATGCAATCTAAGAAATATCCCCAGAAATAGCTTGGTGTGGGTCAGGCTACACAGGTCCTGTGTATGCCTGTTCAGGAAGGACCACAGCCTACTCACATGGACTGAGCCTCTCGGAAGTAGGCTGTGGCAAAGTCCATCATGGTATAATGATCTCCAGCAGGGACTAACATGGTGCTGTCGGGTTCTGATATCAGGCTGGGAACAGAACTCTGCAGGGACAGGCACAAAATCTACCTTGAAAAGTCAGCTGAGGAACAGCAGTGTGTATTCTCCTCACCTGCCAGACCTGGGAAGGCCTCATCTGTGTGTAGTGCCTCCCCCTCCCACTATGATAGTACCTGAGTGTCTCTGCCTACAAGGATTAAGCAGTCACCTTCTTCCCTCTAGCCTTGGACGTCAGACACTACCAGGCAGCTCCCACAGAACCCATCCATGTCCCCTAGCGGTTCCCCAAGGACAGCTCACCTCCCTGCTGGTGTTTCTACTCTCTGGGGAAGCTTTCATGCTCTTCCGCAGCCCTCCATGTCTGTCCATGCTGTTGCTGAGGTAATCAGGGGCTGCAGCCAATTGCACCAGATTGGTGGGGAAAATACCACAGCGGCCACCAGTGGAGCCGAACTGCCAGCCTGCAGAAACAGGGGAGAAAGAATCAGGAACCATGGCAGCTACCAAGAGAAATGAGCAGTGAAGCATTCTGCTGGCAAAGGAAAGCATCAGACTGACCTGTCTTTCCTGCATCCTAAGATAACATCCCGTATAACTATAGCAGCTGGAACAAGGCGTGTTGTGGTCAGAGAATGGCAGAGCTGAAGGCTGACTATGCCAACCCTTAACAGTCTGCTTTCCTCTGGTTTACTCGACAGCAGCATGTAGAGCTTCTGGGCACCATGGGTCCAGCAGGGCCTTGAACCCAGTCCCCACCTTTCCTGACAGACTCCCTCACCTGGTTCCACATCTTGCATGGGCAGTAATTCGATGAGGTCACCCTTCTCAAAGCTAAGAAGGCTCTTGTCATCTGCAATGTAGCTACGCAGAGCAACAACGTAGTTGGTATCCTGGGGAAAGAGCGATTGATTGGGAGGTCAAATCTCATCTCCAGGATGTGAGGGACTCAGATTGTCATACTTGGACCCCCTCAGGTCTCTGTGGGAAACCACCTTTATTACCTACTGCACTACAGCCTCTCCCTCACCTGCCTCAGCTCCTGGATGAAGAGTTCTACCATGGCCTTGATGCATGGAGCCTTCGGAGAGTGCAGGAAGAGCTGCTCTGTCTTCAGAGAGAACTCCAAGGCATTGCTGCCCTTCAGTTCCACTGACAGCACATCTGCAAAGCTGAGAACACAGCCAGCACGCTCAGGCTCCTTCTGCCAGAACTAGAGATGCTGATCATGAGGATGGGAGCTCATTCCAAGGACTGAGAATGGAGACAGGTCTCAGCATGCTCTGTGGAGTGGCCTTTCACCAGCACTGTATCACAACAATAATAGCGCCATAGGATGCTCATGGCTTTAAATGTACCACTCTGAGGACCTCCCTTCTGATGACATGCATGGAGCTGACTCACACCTAGCACTCACTTATTGCGAGCAAAGCACAATGTAGCAAGGAAAGGGAAAGGCCAAACTCATCAGGAGGATCAGTGAGTCACAACTGGCCTAGGACAATCCCAGAGAGCACAGCAGAACCAGACAACTTTCAGCTCACCTGTTCAGTCTTCTTCCTACACTCTGACAGCATCCTGCAAGTGACAAATTATTATCCTGCATCAACCAGTGCCCTTTGGCTCACCTGTAGCTGCGAAGAATTTTCAGGTGCTCAGGGTTATAGGAAGCTGCTTTCACCACCTTCAACAGCCGCATGCCCCGGTGAGAAACACCCAGGATCTGGACATCACTTCCATTTTCACCCTGTAAGGGAAGTGCAGCAGAGATCATCAAAGGCTCCATCCCACCCGGACAAGATGCAGCAGGGGAAGAAGATGCTACCATATGCACCATGAAGGAGGCTCTGGGCTGACAGAGATGTTAAACGCAGCAAGGTACAGAAGGTGCAGAAGAATAAGTGATGTGTGGCTATGCAGGGAGACATAAAGAGATCCCAGGTGAAATAGAACTTGCTAAAGCAAGCCCAGGGTCTGGTGAGAACATTAAGACTCACATGAACTGGGAAAAGGCGGGAGAAATAGTTAGCCCAGTTATCCCGAGCAGCCAGTACAATCCTCTTCTTTATCCCATCCTCCTGAATGGACTGGACATTGTTGCCAACCCGGAACTCCACTAGCAGGGATACAAAGCAGTTACTTCCTCAGTAAGACAAGGATGACCAAGTCTTCCTCTGCCCTGGGACTCATCCCCACCAGTCCTCCTCTGTGATTACAGTGCAGCAAACAACGTGCAAAGGTGAAAGGATATCATGTTACTTGCACACACTAGTCTACTACTTGTTTCTCCCCTCCTCTCCATGAAGCTCCTGTCAAAGACGATGATTGGATTTTGAGACAACTCAAAAACCCATTCTTGGGCCTCAGTTTCCTCTCCCCACAATAAACATATCAGAACTAAGTTTTTCTGGCTCAGAGAAATTTCAAGGCTGTTTTCTGGCTATTTGGAATAAACAAACATTCCTACACTGCACTACACAGCACACACAAAACATTTCTCCTCTGCCCTAAGTCCTGCCTGAAAAGACCTGGAGGCCAGTTTCTCCTTTCAAACCAAAAGCTGGGATGGGCATAGGGAGAAGGGATGATGGGGCTGTTAGTTACTTAGCAGGTCTTTCATCTTGCGCTTCTCCTCTCTGGAGATCCGAAGGCAGGAATCAGAAAAGGTGTCACGCATGATCTGCAGAGAAAAGAAACAGAGTCTTCCATTGAAAAGGCCACATCTGAGTGTGTTGGAGGCTGTTGAAAAGATGGAGGTTCAGAGAGGAGTGGGCAGGGGCTTGACTGGCTGGATCTGGAGAAGAGACTAACACTGCTAGGGATGCAGAACTGAAGACAACTTCTGCAATGTAATTGCAGTCTTTTGTCCCCAGAGACACAACAGGCCTTGAGTCATACACCAGTACATACCTGTTCACACAGCAAGTTCAGACAATAAGGATGACTGAAATTTTCTTTGGGGTAAAACACCTGCAAGAAGAGGATAAAAACAATAGTAGAAAACCGAACAACAAAGCAGAAATAGCTCCCCAGGGATGTTTTGTAATCCGTATGCCCTACTGCCAGAGAGAAGTGAGTCCATCTCCAAGGACAGGCAGGAAATACACACTGTGAACGTAAACAGAAGGACCAGGAGCAAAGGACCAAAAGTAAAGTGGTGAGACCACGGGATTTAAAATCAATACTTGATTTTAAACACATTTGTAGTGTATTAACATCTGTTAACAACAAATATACTTTTTTTGTAAATTTCTCAGTGCTTTACAGAGGAAGAAAAGGACGGGTGGGGAAACTGAATCAGCGTCAGTAAGGCAGAGTAGGACCCAGATCCCCTATGAGATGATCCCCTGCCTCCAACTCCTGTGTTATGTGGCCTCCCCGCAGAACTGTCTTTGTGCTCGTATCACACTAGGTGCCTATGACAAAAAATTATTTTAACCAAATATGGGACCACTTCCCTCCCCTGTAGCCAGCCCTCAGCTAATGAACTGTACCTCTTTGCGCAGATAGATTTTCCAGGCAGGGTTGACATATGAAAAGCTGACACTGGCAGTGAGCTTGTACAGCTGGGTCTTGATACCATCATCTTCTGCTACTGTTAGAGTAGAGTCTGTATGAGGAGAAAACAGTGAAGATGGGCTTTGCTGACTACAGGGTCACCTTCCCACCTGCCAAGAGATAGGGGACAGTGCCATGTGCCTGATTGAAGATTACTGTCAAGAACCCTCTTGAAGGTCAGTGATCAGCTAATACGAATGCAGGCACAAAACAGTCACCATGTGAGTGGCTGTATTAGCCACAAAGTTCAGTGCTCATAATAGAAACACTCCAGAGATAGGGAGCACGCAGCATCCAAGGCAAAGTAACTACCCCTGTGCTTAAGCTTGAAGACACAGTTTCACTTTATGTCATTATAGAAAAGGCTGCTAAAAGTTTCAAAAGTACATAAAAGTTCTCCCCTGAGCTTGCGGACTGCAAAGTTCTGGTACAAGGTGCCCAGTACTTGCACTGGATTTTTTCTCTCTGGAGATCTATCAAAGACAGGGTCACTCTGAAGACAACCATTCAAAGCCGCTGCTTTACAAGGTAGGAATATCTTCATTTAAGCACTCACAACTTTCTAAACTTCAGAGTTCATAGGCAATCAAGAAACGTAGTAGATCCCACAGTTCAGCTGTTTCTACATTCCTGTTCAAAAGCACGTAGGGATTTTTCAGGCTAATCCAGTTACTTCAATTTACTGTCAGAGGACTTCCTAAAGATCAGTTTTTTAAAAGAGAGGAGGAGTGAAACAGGGACATTCTTTTATATCAGAAAAGCTGATGCAGGATGGAGTCCTGCAGTAATGTGCTTGACAGGCTGTTCCTTGCATGTTCTAAAATGTGATGCCGATGAGAGTTTTAAACAGCTTGAAATACATTGGTATGTGTATCCAAAATAGCAGCAAATAATAAAACGAATTATGGCTCCAGGCTCCCACTGCAATTCAGAGGCAAAACCTGAGACTGAATAACACTTCCAAGCTCCTGCTGAGAAGCATTAGCTATGCCATTTTTCAGGTGCGCAGCTTCCAGACACTCCTTATGTGGCCAGTGTCCAAGGTCTCCCAGGCTCTCATTCTTGCGCTAAGCAACATTCCCTCATTCCTCAGTGTGCCTCTAAGGACCCTCCAGAGGCTCTAGAAGGTAAAACACCTGGCTTCACATTCCTCCCTGGTCTAAAGTCCATCCGTTGAATTGCAGCTTTGATAAAGTAATTATGCTTCAGGTAGGCAATAAAACGTATTGTGGACTGGACCTTGATATAGCTGTAGCCCAAAGGTCCTTCCTGGTTTTAGCTGCATTTTTCAGACAAACCCAGCCCCTCCTTCATCACTTGTGCCTTTCATCCTGCACTGCAATGGGAAGAAAGGGAAGAGTCAGAGCTGGGAAGTGCTATGCTGAGTGCTGGGCCAGACTGGAACTATGGTGACAGTCTCTGATTTCACACAGCCCACTCAGTCTTTGGTCAGCTGGCTGATGACAGGACATGTGCTGTCACTCCCCCGATCCACTGAGTTGATTCCGACCCCATCCCCTTCCTGCTAACAAATCCCACTTGGGTGAAGTCAATACTCACCCTTTTCTGTGGATTCCTGCCAGCCGTGGTTCCCAGGCGGGAGAGGTGAAGGGACTGGTGGGGGAAGAGGAGGAGCAGGTGGGGCCTGGGAACCTGGTGGGGTACTCTCCTGCCGGAAGATGGACAAGAGGGGCAACTGCTTCTCCTTGATAGAACTGGAAGTTGAGCCTGGCTTGGGCTTGGGAGGTGGAGGTGGTCTCTTCTCTTGCGGCAGGGGGGATGGCTGCAAGACAGAAAAACCATTTGACCCAGTCATTCTCTGCATTACTGTGCTCTGTCCTGACACTGCTGTTATAAATCATCCCTAGGGCAGCAGTCCAACCCTGGAAGAAAGATCTGTGTGAATAGGGCTACCAGGACCTTTAAATCAGCACATGATCTACAAATATGAACATCAAGCAAATCCAGGTGCAGAGAACCAAGTATTTGAGATTGAAGCCTCCAGTTGGGAAAGGGAAAAAAGAAATTAATGGGCCAAGACAATGTGGGGAACATGAGTTGCTTGCTTCCAGATCAGCCTTAAATGCACCACAATAGGACTTCATGCTCCAGAGCCTTTTCTCCAGGACCTCAAGTGACTTTACAGACTGGAATCCAGTCTAGGATGGACAGCACCAAGGCATGAGCTCACAGCTGTCTTCTAACCCAACACGAAATCAGCTGGCTGCTACTGTACTATCAGCTCCCAACCTGTTGGAGACTGGATATACATGCCCTCTCTACTGAGCTCTTAAGGTGACCACAGAGCTAAGAACGCACCGATTTGGGAGATGGCAGGTTCATCATTCCCAGCTTGGCCAAAGCCTCATTTTTGGGGTCATTCTTCTTCATAAATGGCTTGGACAGTCTCCTGCAAGGAAATGGATAACACAGTTACAGGGGCTGGAGAGGGATTGTGGCCACAATGGGGCCATGTGGCAGTGCTGGGATATAGTCCCACTCATCTCCTTCCTACCCACCTGAGAGGCTCGATAGGCTGGGGCTCAGGGGCTGGCCTGCTCTGGTACATTTTGATGATGTTGCGGATCTCCCGGCTGGGTGCAGGCCGTGACTCAGGGCCCGAAGGCTTCACTACAGGTGGCTCCTTCTTCGCCTTTGGTATCTGCTTTATTGGTTTTGGCTCAGGACGTGGCAAAGGGGGAGCAGGAGCTATTGGGGATGACAGCTTTAACCAACAGGCCAGCAAAGACACAGCAGAAATCCTTTTGTCTCATTTGAAGCTCCCTCTCTTTTCACCCCTAGGTTGACTGGCTATGGCCTTCCACTTCCACGGCTTTGGGATCCTACTTCCTAGAGCTCAGGCCTTTCTCTCTCCCCTCTGCTGTCAAGATGTGAACTCCCAGAAGAGCCAGATCCTTTCCTTCTCTGGCTGTATCCTGGCCCAATGCTCCTGGAAAGTTCCTGCTGGTCAGCCTGTGTGAGTCTCCACTGCACATCATCTTACCTGCCTCTGGTTTAGGGATGGGCTTCTCTTCTTTCCTCTCCTCCCTCTCCTCTTCTTTCTCCTCCTCCAGCTTTGGCTGGGGATTTTCTGGAGGGGTCCAGGTTTTGGATGGAGGCCTAACTTTCTTCACTCGGATCTGTTGCTGTCCTGCATAGAAAGGGGGACCTGAGCTAGTTAAACCCACAGCCAAAACCTAGCACTAATGGCATAGTTCCCACCCTTGCATCAGTCAGCAGAAGCCTATGCTTTCTAGAGGCAAAGGAGAGTGTGGCAGTCACAAGTCCAAAGATTTCTAGAAAAATGGTAACACACCACCTAACAATCTGAAATGCAGCCAGCTGAGCAGGCACCCAAAACTCCTGCTACACACAGCACTAGCAGCTCCAACAGGGATTAGCTGGGTTCCAATAGGGAGACAAGAACACCTTGTTATGCCGGGGCAGCTGCCGAACAAGCTGTTATGATGAGTGAAATTCCCAAAGTGGTAGTGCTTACCCATCTTCTGAAAATATTCTCTCTTCTGCTGGAAGGTTTCCCGAGGATAGTGATCATCTTCACTGTTGGAGAACTCGTCTTCCATAGAGTCATAAACCTACAAGCAGTTCCCAACATGATTAGTTAGCACTAGCCAGCAGATACCATAGTTCCTTTAAGTTCACAGGTGATCTTCCTCATCAAGTTCTGATCTAGAACTTCTCCCCATCTGAGAGTGTCCCAAGAGATCAGTCTCTGACCTGAGGAATCATCAAGCAAGTCCAGAGAAGGAGGAGCATGTTAGAGGCCCAAGACAGCTTGCTATAAGGTAAAGAATTCAGAGTGATGTATTTTCCTATGGTAAAATTCAAATCAGCCGGAAATTAATTGGCCAACACTGCAGCCAAACCTCCACAGAGCTAATGCTACCAAGATTTGATCCTGTGTCTTAAAGCCTTATCAAGCAGAGTTTGAACGGCCTCGGTATGATAGGTAAGCTTAGCTCTCTGCTCTCCTGTATGCCAACCCACTGCCACACTGGAAGGGAAGCAGAACAAATGCAAATTATGAAATTCAAACCAAATTCAGCATCCCTGTTTGTTTCTCATACCAGTTCTGCCTTGGCTGGTGGTTCTGGAGCCTTTGGTGGCGGTGCAACGTTCTGGCTGCTGGGAGGCTTCTTGGGTTTGGGGGAAGTGGCTGGAACTGAGGTTGAGGCTGGAGCTGGAGCTTGGGCTGGACTTGAGACTCTTGGCCTTGAATTCTCAAGAGACTGTTGCCACCGCTGCGGTTGCTGCTGCTGTTGCTGGGAAATGCTCATGGCTTGAAGGGTCATTTGCTGGGCCTGGAGGAAGGAATTGCAATGTCCATGAGCTCTAGGCTACACAAGAACACCAGTCATCAGGCAGGCTGTCTCATTCTTTCACTTGTAATCACACAACATCTACATAATTCACTGCAAATTTCCCAGTGTTAAAGGCAAGGCACGCCCAGGGAGTCTGCTCCCACCTGGCCAAGTATGCAGAGCTCCTAGCAACACCCCAAGACTCAGCTGCCAGTGAGATAGCCTGGGACCTCCATGCACTAACAAGGCTTTGTACAGGAAGAACACTGCAGATCTGCATCTTCAGCAAATCCCAGCTTATAAACAAATGGGAATTGCAGCTGAAGCTTCTTGGGGCCCGCTCTCATCCCTGCTACTCAATCTTCTATGGTGCCTCCGGCGCACCAAGGGGCAAAAAGGCAATTACCAGTTTTGCAGTCTTAAGTAATCCCAACTTTATATAGCTAAACCCCAGCACACAAGCAAAGTGTTACAGAGCAGGCCTAAGACAGAAGGGGAACGTGGCTAACCTCTTCACAGCACATACACCAGTGAGTTGTTCTTCCCCAGTTCCTGGACCCCTCCCAGCCAGTCCCTTCCACTCACCATGAGCATGGCTTGCTGGTTGATAAAGGCTTGCTGTTGTGCTGCTAACTGACTGGGATCTAAAGCTGGAACCACAGGCTGGGGCATAACCATGGCTGTGGAAGACACACATGTCTGCAAACACCCACAGGCAATCATTCCCCACAGTGCCTGAGCATCAGCCCAGAGCTGAGCATTCACTGTGCACCCCGCCAGACATTCAAACACACAAGCTCCATTAGGACACCCACCCTTCCGTCCTCTTCCCCTATATAGTTACTGAAACACTGTGTTATTACCTGGCATAGGTGCAATCCCACCAGCTGCTGGCATCATAGGCATGGCTGCTGGCATCCCCATCATCGAAGACATGGGCTGGTAAACTGGTGCTTGAGTTACTCCAGAGAAGCCTAGAGGCAAAAGGCCACATGCATGGTGCTTTTACGGAATTGCAGGTCAGAAAGCCCTGACCAATCCCACAGAACACATCACATAGGCTGGGTATCTCTGGTTCTCTCCACATGCACCAACCACAGGGACATGTGAATGGTTTATCTCTTCACACACAGCAGAACACAGCAAAACTCAAGTGGAAAAAGGAAACCTAAGAGAAATGTGTGGCCTGCCAGAATTTACAACAGCAGGATCCAGACCCTGGTTCTGCAGTGTAACTTAGGACACCACCATCCTTCATGATGTAGCACATAAATAACTCCTCCCTATGTATGATTACAGAGAATCGTTTCTCTTGAGGGTTGGGTGAAGATCTCCAGAACTGCCAGATCCATAATGGTCTCTTTGCAGCAGGTAGCAAGGGTGAAAGAACAACAAGCCCTGGCCTGCATGACATTGCGTATCATGTGAATGCACTGTGAGGAGAAAGGAATTCCTCTGCTTCTAGCAGTTAAGTCCCACATGAGGCCACAAAACAGAAATCCCACTGAGGGCAAAGCCTGAAGAGCAAGGGGCATGGAGATCAGCCTCAGCTAGGAGTGAGTCAGCACACACCAGAGGTCTACTTAAACACGCTGTCCTCACCAGTGAGAATGGCCCAGGGGTGCCATGGAGACATCATCACATCCCTCAGTAATGTAAGTAGTCACATGACTGACAAACTGGCCTCAGGCCAGTGATCTGTAATAGGGCTTGTCATGCCCCAGAGCCTCTACAATAGCTAAAAATAGTCCCAGACTCAGTAATGATCTGAACAGGACATTCCCCACCTTGCTGAAACAGCTGAATCTGTTCCTACAGATGCAGATTTCTCAGTGCCATTAATATACTGGTGTTTGACTCCACCCTACTAAAAATACCTGAGTCTTAACTCCACAGAAATCATGAAAAGTAAGGAAACCAAACACGCAAACCAGAACCTCTACAGGGTTCAGATTTACTAACCCAAAGAATAGCTAGAGATGATGAGAAAGTCTGCAAGGAAGTAATAATAATGATTAAAACCCTTCCCTGGGAAAGAGAGCAACTATTTTGTGAAAACACAAGGTGAACAGAAAGTGAATACAGGACTTACAGAGTATTGGCCTAGGGAAGAGGTGGCGCAGGTTAGAAGCAAGCTACCTGTTGCCTTGACTCCAAGACCAACTTGGGAGGGAAATTAAAAGCAGAACAAAGGTAGTACCCTTACCTAACACCTTCCCCAACGCATCTGTTTCCCAGCACCTGGGAGTGAGGAGTGCAACTTCTGATGACCTACACTAAAGACCAATGCTCTTCATGAATCAGCTGAGTCCATGAAATAATTAGCATTTAAGGGACTCTGACTTGTGCTCAGCTGAAGCTTATGTAGCCCCACAGGTGTTCCCAGCTGTCCCCATCCCCTTACAGACCTGCAGAAGGAAAGATTCCTCTCTGTGTGGGTCCAATCTTCCCACCTCCTTTCATGCGTCCAGTCAGACTCTCCCTGTTCTCCATATCCTGCATCAAGAAAAAACAGAATTATCTGAGATCAGAGAGATAGACTTCACAGGAGGAAAGCCATCCAAAGGCACACGTAAGCTGAGCAGAGACAGAGTGAATAGGCAGAGACATGTTTGAGGGAGTCACAGGGACAGTAGAGATGCAGAGAGAAAGTAAGAGGGAACATCAAGGGACTTACTGGTACTCTGGAGCCTTGATGCAGCACAGTGCTGAAGAGATCATCCACATAGTGATCCAAGCCTACAGAGGTCCTCAGGTCATCTCTGAATCTTGGATCTAAGAGCAGAGAGAAGGACGGTGACAAGGCAGGTAAGGAACATTCCTCTATCTCTAGTCCCTATTAGACAGTCATATCTCGGAGTGGAGCCCTTCCTTGCTCTACATCAAGAAGAATCACCTGTCTCCTCCTCTGCTCTGATTCCCTGGCTGGGGCCCATCTGGCCCTTCCCAGTGCTGCCACACACAGTCCTGGGCATGAGCTTACCTGGATGGAGATTGTTGAATTCTGGAGGCAGGCTAGGTGGTGGGAATGTAGGGGCCCGGATGCCTGGAGCAGGAGGGATCCTGCTGAAGAGAAAAATGAGATGGGGACAGCACAGAGTGCTGAGAGAAAGACGAGCCACTGGGTGACAGGGCCACAAGTGGTGGGGCAGGAGAATGAGGTGACTCACAAATCCAGGTCAGAGTTCTGGAGGAAGCTTCTGTCCCTTTCAGGAGTGATGGGGTACTCTGCTGAGGACTGAACGGGGCTGCCGATGTTGCTGGCCTCCTCCATCTCTCCAATGAGGTCCAGCACAAAGTCACAGCCCAGCAGGTCCTGCCATGTGTTGCCAGTAAACATGGAGATAGACCACCCTCGAGACTTCTTATCACAGCCCCTGGTAACAGGGAAAGAAAGGAGAGGAAAGATGTCCGCGTAGGCGGGGGAAAGGGAAAGAAAGGAAAACACTGCATTCAGTTTCCTCTTGCCTTGTCTATCCTGGCTTAAGTTCTTAAGATTTAGGGTGTGGGTCAACAATTAAGTGCCCAGGGTCAGGAAAAAAATTGTTCTTTTGGGGGGTTTTTTTGCATCTTTTCTCGAAGCTGCTCTGACATATCACATCAGTGATTCCTCTATTCCTAAAGAGGCCCACAGTTTATGCACACAGATGGAATCATAGAATCATAGAATGGTTTGGGTTGGAAGGGACCTTAAAAATCATCTAGTTCCAACCCCCCTGCCATGAGCAGGGATACTTTCCGCTGGATCATGTAGGTGAAGGAAAGAACGTGAGCTGGGGTGGGTAAGGAGTGGCTATTCCACATCTGACCATAGAAATTCTAGCCTGCAGCCCCAACCAGTCTGAACCTTAGAACTAGTGACAGCCTCTTTCGCATCCCCAGATCTTCTCCCACCATCTGGCAGTACCTTGCACTCAAGAGCCAGCCTGCATACTGCTCCCCAGTCATCCAGGACTCCACTTCAGCTGAGAACTTTTCCTCTGGTGTAGAAAAGAAAGTCAGTACACACAGCCCCTCTGGCAGGACCCAAAGCAATACCTAAGCTCTGCATGGGACAAGCAGAGCCTTCTGGAAAGCCTCACACACTCTGGGGAACAGGACAGGGAAGGACTGAAAGCAGATGGAGTGCTCCAGATGAACACATTCGCATCCAAAATAACTGTTTGATGACACAAGTTGCCATTTCCAACCTGACAGCTGAAAATCCTCACAGTGTCCTGGTTCACTTGGGCCACGACTCCACTCACCAAGGAGTCAGAGCAGGGACGCTCTGCATCCAATTCACAGAGCTCCTGATCATTCAAGAGACAGCATAAGCCAATATTTGAGAAGAGAGAAAGGCAGAAAGTCCCTGTAAAAAAGGCTGCATGGGCTATGCAGTAATGGATAACAGGAAAACTAGACCCATAGAGATGCACAACCAGAACAGCCCTTTGTTGACATGGGCCCAAACCCAGAATAATCTCATCTCTCAGCTTGAGTAGCAGGTCTCATCACGCCCAGACTTTGGGAGTTTTGTGTCTAGGTTCAGATGCTTGTAACCGCCAGGGCTGTACCAGCCAGAAGCAAGTGTTGTTCTGATCCCTCTACTAAACTGAGGGAAGTATTTTCTGAATGATGATTTCTGCACTGGAAAAATCCATAGGGACTAGAAGATAGTGGAAGGGCAGAAGCACGAGTTACCATTAAAGGTATGAACATCCAGCACCATCTTCCCTCTCCTCTGGTTTGCAGTCCACTCCAGCTGAGTGGGAGGGTAGGCACGAGAGAATGTAGAGTCTATCTCTGTGTGCTGTGCTGCTGTCAGGATCTTGCGCTGGCAAACAGCATTGTAGCCCTCCATGCCATGATCTGACACAAATCTAGGAAAAGGCAACTGCCTTTAGCACACTGCTCATCTCTTAACCTTAATGAAAGAGTAGCTAGGTCTTTTCTCCTTACTTCAGCAATGGCTTCTCCAGTGCTGGTGAAGGGGCAAAGCAGCTCAGCAAAGTTGCCATCAGGACCCAAGCGCGCTGGCTGTGCTCCATGTCTGGGTTCTTCCATGTCTGGGCAACCACCTGACTGAAGATTTCGTTGCGCAGAGCTGCATTATTCAAACCTCTCCCAGCAATGTAGTTGCCCAGAAGTACCTCCTGCCAGCCGTGAAGATTCTTGTCACCAATGAACCGCAAAATCTAGAAGGATCCGGGGAGGGGAAAAGAGAGCTCTAGATGTAACCCTCTGTCCCAAACTGTATTGTAAGGTGACAGCCTGGGTTGTGGATACCAGGGTGTTTGTGTGTCTAAGAGTAGCCAACACTGAGATCAGGATCAGTTCTCAGGTTTTCTGCACCACTTAAATTCTGGGGAATTTGGGAGGCAGCGTTCATGGAGATTGGACCCTGACTAAAAGTCAGGATGACTTCAGTCTCTTCTTAGTTATGCCTCTGACTCAGAATTTGTTCTTGGGCAAAATACTTCCCCTTTTTAGGGCAGAGCTCAGACACAAAAGCAAGTTACCGTAGGCTATTTGTTACTGTCTGAGCCCACAGGCTGCCTAGCTGTAAAAATATATTAAAGAAATGGATGCTTAGCTGATCTTTGTGACAAGTTCAGAGAGCCAGACATGAGAGAGCCAGACAACACTCTCTAACAACTGAATGTTACAAAAACTTTGGTGCAGTTAATATAATATCAAGTAGTATGAGATGTGGTATCTCAACCATCTCACTTAAGCAATGATTCAGCTTCTCGGTTATGCATAGTATCTTAGATGCTTTTGTAATTTAAATTTCTCACCCTTAGGTGCCGAATAATTTCTTTCAGCTTTTACACTTCAATATGTCATTGGATTAAAATTTTTCTAAAATGTGCCATGGACGGCTTTGGAAAGAATATTTATGAGTGATGGCCAATTTTTTTCTCAGAGAACATCACTTCTTAGAATGGTTAATGGTAGTAAGCATGTCAGAGATTCACTGAGAAAAAGAGGAGATTTAATTTAATTCTCATGGAATTCTTTGTAGTAAATCCCTATGTAACCTTTGCCAAATAAATAGCTATTATTTTTTTATTGGCAATGGGAAAAATATCTTTGATCTTCAGGAAGAATAATAGTAGTCTGCTTAAACACAATCCTATTCACAATATTTTATTGAAGCTTATGGTCTTCTATAATTGGGATCATTAGGACAAAACAAGAGACTGGTTTTAGATATTACCATTTCTATTGGGCTTACTTTAACTACACGTTAGTTTAGTTCTCAAAAGGATTACCAGATTTACTTAGAATTATCTGAAGTTTTATTCCATTTTCAGAGAGTGAACTTCACCATTTTTAAGAAGAAACATATGTTTCACATCCGGAGATGAAATAACACTATCCCCCTTACACAAACACAATGGAATTTGGGCGTGGTTCCAGGTATAGTTTTCTTGATGACAAAGTCCCTGCCTTTTTCTAGCCTTTATACAACAGTTCACTGTCCCCTGTTGTGTACTGACGCAACTGTATGCCTGAGATACAGTCAATGTATTTACGATAAACCACATCATGGGAAAAGATCTGGGTTAAATTAAAATTTTTATGACTGACAGATAAGAATAAGTACTTGAGAAGATAGATCTCCCTTATACTGTCATTGCTACTGAATCTGGAATATTGGGAAACTAAGGCTTAGCAGCCTAATTCCTATATGCCCTGCCAAATTCTGAGGCTACATCACCAGGCAATTCGCTTTGATCCCATTGGTCTATGGCTGGTCTATGCCTCACCAAGAACACAGCAACCCTAAGGGGCTGCATGTGATCTCTGCCAGACTGCTCCAGCGCCTAGCAGGAGCAATTCGTTCTGCTCTCCTAACACACCATGTATTGTAAGAACAGTAGCCAGCATCAGCATCTTCTTGTATAACAGCATCAAAACATTGTCTTATGCTCACCTGCTCTTGAACAAGGCCCTGGTCAAGAAACACGTCTCTTACCAATTTGTTGATCTCAAGAGCGCTCTCCTCATATTCAGCATCCAGACAGGTTAAGGGGTGCTGCAGAGGCTGACCAGGGGCGGGGAAACCTGTATTCTACAATGAAAAAAAATGACAGAAACATAGAGTTTTTTGCTGATGTTGCTAGAACTAGTGTGTCTCCCCAGTGGGGAAGCAATGAAGAGATATAAAAAGAGTTCCCACCTGGAAGTGTGACTTAATGAAGGAGGAGAAAGGATAGCTGTTGATGGTGGATGGGAGGGAAAGGTCATCTTTGACTTTGACTTCTGGAGGCAATGCCTCAGTTATCTGGTTGGTCTGTTCTCGGTACTGAGCTGCAAGAGAAAAAGGTCTTATGTTGTACCAATTGGAAAGGCAGCCAGAACACATCCATCTCGCAGTGCAACACATGGCTAATGTGCATCTAACCTTGCCCGAAGCACCTGTACCAGCTCACTGGCTCCAGGGACACCCAGTCCACCTCTGCTGCCTCAGATCCCAAGCAGGCACATCCTCACTTCCTTGAGTCCAGAAGGCACAACTTCAGGAGAAAGCTTTTACAGCTCTGATCTTTCAGGCTCTTACTCCTGGGTAACACCCAAAGGGCAGGCAGAACCTGGAGCTTCAATTCTGTTATGCAGAGTTTACAAGGCAGGAAACACTGAGCCTATGCTGAGATACTGCTGACAATTGTTCAGTCAAGTAAATGAGAGGTCTTCATGATGAGCCACTGGATGAGGGATTTATCATGAATACAGGAGTAAATGTCTTCCTAAATGAAGAGATTTCTCAATGCAGAACAGCTTCTGTGCATTTCTTTGACTTCAGTGTGTCCCCTGATGCTCTCCTACATCCCATCAGCTTTCATTTGCAGCAGTTTCAGTGTGGTTTGTCCCCTGAGCTCCTCTAGGTAACATTGCTCACTAAACTTGCTGATAGTCCCCAGAGGGGTATGCCATGGAGTACGAGGTATTTGGGAGTCTAGCCTAGTCTGCTCCAATTCACAAGACTCTTCTGCCTGATTGTATCATTTACTGTACCACACAGAAAGCCAAAGACACAGCTGTGATTTTGTTAGATGTTATGCCAAAATAAAGCGGCAAATCCTGCCTCAACCTATTTGCAACTTAAATATATATATTGTACAAAGAGTTACAGAGGAAACAAAACTGCAACTAACTTAATGCTCAAGATCAGGTCAACAA
Source organism: Steatornis caripensis (assembly GCA_013398225.1). Lineage (NCBI taxonomy): Eukaryota > Metazoa > Chordata > Aves > Caprimulgiformes > Steatornithidae > Steatornis > Steatornis caripensis. Next base: position 605,208 of record VZSC01014167.1, on the reverse strand, counting down.
CTTGGGGAATTATTTAAGTTCCTGGTATTTTGGTGTTTTGAAAACAAAACAAAAAACTTTCTATCCCAAGCAAAATGTTTCCTTTAATTGTTACATTGTTACATCCATGAGTTGTTACATTGTTTCTATCTACAGCTATTTTAAAATGTAATTACTTTTGAAGAAGTAATTTTTAATGAAAACCCCAAAATATTTCTTTGAATATTGTAGTTTTGAATTCTTTACTTTCAATTTCCTTAAAGATTTTTGAGTAGAAAAAAGATGAATTTAAGTTCTTATACTTCAGATACCCAGCTCTGCAAGAGACCTGGGTTCATTAAACAGTTTGCTGTCACACAGATTTGACTGAAATGTTTTGCGCCATCACTGTCATTAGTTCTATCGGCACAGCTCAAAAGAAGAGCTCAAAAGCTAACAAAGGTACTGAATTTTAATCTGGTGTTCTGCCCACTGGCCTGAGTTTCTTTTCCACCTTGTGCTGGGAAACAATATACATGACACCATTTGCCTTTATCATATTTACACTGCAATCATAATAAATCAAATACAAGCCAGGTGACAGTAGGTAGAACAAGCACGCACTTAAACTGCTAGAAAACAAGGAAATAAACAGTAAAGCAACACAGCCCAGAAGGAGGGAGGATTTCTCACCTTCAGCTAACTGCAGGAGAGCAGCAAGCTCTGCAGGGATCTCCAGCAGTCCCACGTCCTGTGGAGAGAGTGAGCAAGTCAGTCACTGGGGTACCAGCAGTGAAACAACGTATAAACCCTAAGCTGTTCTGTCGAGACTGTGTAAAGCTGCCTTTGAAAAGCTGGCCAGACCAAGGATTGAGTATCTGAGCAAAACCAGTATTTTCTGCCTATGTAACATTCAGAATCATTACAAATAGGGAAGTATATTAACACAGGTATATGACATGGGTCAGCAAAGGAGGGAAAGATGAGTAATTTCTGAAAAAATCAACTGCCACAAGGGGAAGTGACAGGAAAGTTGACTTTCTTTGACTCATCTCTCATTACTAACAAGTTTGGCACATTACACAGAAGAGATTGCAGTTGAAGGGTAAGGGCCATTTCCTCCTCTATGTTTTCTGCCGTTTTTATTTTTCAGTATCCAAGAGTGCTACAGCATAAATAGAGACCTGATTCTGATCTTTGATGCACACCACTATTTTGGAGGTTCCAAAGGAAGCTCAGATCTGTACCTGGGTAATTCAGTCTGGCCAACGAGCCTTGATTTTTCACTGTTTTGTACCTTGTGTGATGCATGTATTTGTGCCAGGTAGGAAGCAAATGGGTCAATGCAACACAGTGTATCAGCATCAATGTCTGCATATAACATCAGTTCAGGGCATTTCAGACAGGACTACTCGGATTAAGATACTATGAAACCAAGCCAAAGACACAAAGCCTGAGCTTTTGGGTTTGTCTTTTTAAGATCTGCATAGTAAAGCCTCTACTTACCAGCATACTTTATGACATCTCTCTCCACATAAACTCTCAGCAATGCTTAAAGATAGATTCACAGCTTTTTTTGATCAGTTTGATTTTGCTTATATGAAGATACTTGACTTTAAGTCTAGCTTTTCAATGGTGTATTCAGGAAGTGGACTGTGAAATTCCACAGTCTTGGATCCACACCTGAGGAAGCAGGTGATACTCCAAGAGCACCCAGTTCTAAGTATTCCCATTGTTGTTACTGCCAAAGCTGTGCAAAACTGTGGGTGATGTCAATTCAGATTTCCTTGCTACACACATCATAGCAAATGTATGCCTGGTCTAAACATACAAATAATGACATTAGTTAGTGGGGTTACTTATCATAATTGATAGAGGTTAAACTTGTTATGAAGCCTTTAATACCTCCCTTCCTGTACATTTTCCACAAATATATTTATGCAGGACTGTCTCATTCCCACCCTTCACAACAGAAGATGATTATCAAAAATAGTCTTTCTCCCAGCTCTAAAGAACAGGTCCAGTGCTGTGAAAAAATACAGTACTCTGCCTCAGGACCACTTTATGACACCTGACTATGCCCAGAGATTGGGAAACACTGAACTAATGAGATAGTTGTGTATTAGAAGGCTCTTTACCCCAGGCTAAACTACATTCTTGCTGCTAGGTTTCCAGCATACATGTGGGCTCTGTACACTCTCCAGAGGTTTTGCTGTTCCCCAGCAAAGCTGGGCAAGGAGGCATAGAGGAGAGAGAACACCCTGAGATTCTGGCTTGGTTTATTCTCGGGCTCTCCCAGATTGTTTGACAACTTACCATTCCTTGGTTGGGACTGCTCTCTGTGTCACCACTGGCCAGACACCTCTTTCTTCGTTTTCTTTCCTCTAACTCCTGCTGTTAGGAGATGAAAGTGGGATGGGGGGTAGAAAAAGATGTATATGCGGTCACTTCCAGCTACTTCTGGGGGCAGACCCTGTGGACAGGCAGGAGCTGCTGTCCTGCTCCAGCAGATAAAATGCCAGAACAGCTGCGGAGCCTTCTTGGGAGTCAATGCAGTGTATTGAGAAGGGGATGCCCAGGCAAAGCCCTTAGCCTTGCCGAAACACCACCTGTCCCGCACAACACAATTCAACACCAAGAGCTCTCACCAGCCTGCCCAGCATCCCTGCCACACCTTTCCTCCTTGCTTAGCATTTGATATGTCTCAGGACAAAAGCACACAGAAGCTGTCAGAAACATTCACCTGCCTCCTCCAGCACCAAAGAACATGGTAACGCAGCCTGAACGTGGACAGATGAACCTGTCCATGGAGAGGGACCCCTTTAGAGGGGGTGGGAGGGATACCAAAAGCCAAACTCCCTTGCAGCTCTGCCCTTTCCCTTCCATTCTATTGTCCCCCAGCCTCACCACTCACCTGACTCCTGCTCTGAGGTGAAAAGGGAGGGTTTCTGTCTCCCTCTCTCTCTCTCTCTCTCTCTCTCTCTCTCCTGCTTGTCTGTGTTGCAGAATGGTGTGACTAGATGGGATGTAATGAGGGTTGGGCTGGGAAAGACAGTAGGCATACTGAAGTCCAAAGGGCAGGGCCGTGGGGCGGGGGGAAAGGAGGAACTTTGCAGCAGGTGAACTTTGAGACCTTTATTGTTGCTACTGCATGTACAGAGACCTCAGCAAGCAAACACTGGAGGAACAGAAACAGATTCAAAAGAGCTGTGCTGTTGTGGTTACCTGGGAGAAAGAAAAGCTGGATCCTGTCCAAGTAGGAAGGGGCAGGAAAAGGAACAGAAACACACACTGCTCTGGGCATGGCATGGCAGAAGGAAACACTGCAGTCTTCCAACAACACTGACCTTAAGCCTCCGCCCCATCCTTTGCTAGTCATGCCAGCAGCTGTACTGGTTCACTCACTCCCTCGTGAAGCTGACAGCTATAGGGATGTTAGCTGCTGCTGTAAGAATGAGTGGTCTGATCTCCGGTTTTCAATTTCCTTTTTAATAGCTTGTGCAAAATACACTCAACCTGTTTGACAGAACCATAGCTGTCCCCTGCACACAATTTTCCATTTTCTCAAATTACTGCCATCCTTTTCTCACCCCAGCTATGGTCCCAGCTGATTTCAAAAAGGCCGAAGGCTTCATCAGCCTGAGGTAGCTGTAAGGGGTCAGGGAAGGATCACTGTGGACTGAAAAAACCTTGCATTTCAGTCACCATCTGACAAAACATCAGAAACTGAACTGTATAACTAAAAGAGGAAGATGAATGATTCCTTATAGCTTGAGCAGAACAGCAGCTCTGGATGCCACAGATGGAACAAGCTCATGTCTTGTGTGGGGCAACCTAGAGAATCTCACATACACAGACATACAAATCAGATTCAATTGTAGCACCTTTGCCAATTCTGAACTTCGTCTAGGCAGAGAAGGCTCCAGTCTCTGTTGTTGCTTCTTATGACTAGATTTATGTCAGCCAGCGAGTGAAGGACACCTCACTGGACCATTTCCAAGAAATTTTCTAAAGCTATCCCTGCTCTGGCCTCACCCAGTCACCAGCTCGCTCTACCTAGGGCAGAAATAGCTCCTACAGTACACCTGGTCCTGGAGAAGAGTGTTGTTACCTGGCAGCATTTCCTCCTTTGAATCAAAGGTCTGGAGATTAAAATCATCCTATTAAATTGCACCAAAGTCTTCTTCAGCCTCCTGTAACGCTTCCTAGAGGGATGTGAAAAGAGAATTGCTAATGAGGGAAACATCAACAAAATTTAGGCAGACCCTGGTCTCAATTCAAGTATATAGGCCAAACAGAACATTAATACAATCAGCCAGTTCAGATTTAGTCTTACTGTGTTAAGCCTGATCCTCTCTTAGATGGTTTCCCTAAATCCTTTACTCTTGCTCTCACAATATCAGCCTTAGAACAGGCAAGTTATTATAACAGTTTTGCCAGCCACTGTATTTCCCCTGGAACCTCTGCTCAGTGCTGAGAACCAGGCTGAGAAGTCCCTCCTCCAGCATTCCAGTAACAGGATACCCCTCTGCAGAGCAGGCCAGGAGCAACATGAGGAGGGTCCTGGCCAGGCACACCCCCACCTAGCTATCCTAGGCAAGGGCAGAGGGCTGTACCTTGCCTGGCCTTTGACTCCTGACCTTGCCTGATAACCTCGGAAGTGAGCCTGAATGATTGTGACTTTCTCCTGGAGGACACGGAGGCGTCTGCGGTGAAGCAGGCATCGGAAGTTCCTTTGCAGAGTAACAATGGCCCAACTCTGCCTCTGGTTCCATCGTCTCTCCAGAAGCTGCCTGGCCTTCTCCTTCAAAAAGACCTGGGCAAAGGGAACAGCTGCTGACCCACAAGGAAAACAGCCAGCTTCTCTAAGAGTTCAGCAATAATAAAAGCTGCTGGTTTGTCTCTTTGTAGCCTTTAAGGCTCCCTGCTAAGGAAACTGCATGCCCTTAATTGGGGAGGGCAGGAGGCACAGGTGACAGAGATGGATGCATTTGTGGAGGACAGGGAATTGGGGAGTGATGAGTAGGCAGAAAAGGCAGAAGCCTAGATCTCCATCAAGGAATGCTGGGTAGACAAAGGAGCTGGCCATGCTACTAGAACAGCCTGGAGCCAGAGCCTCCTATTTCTTTATCTGAAATGTTAAAAATCCCTCCTTCATACTTGAGACAAGAGGCAAAGCAAAAGTGAGGTGAAGGTATGCAGTGTTCTTCCTCTTTGGGCAGAGAGCCGAGCTGCTCTCTGTCCATTGACAGCCAGTGAATAGATGGCTGGGCCTGTGCGATTAGGATGAGATTCTCTATAGGCATCACCTTTGTTACTCCAATCTGATAGAGATCTGAGGGGTTCCCCACCACATGAGACAGCACTGCTGCACAGCCTTCTCTCTCCTCCCAGCAGTTGTGCCTTTGCCCAGCCAGGAGGCCATACCTGGAAGAAAAGACGTTGATAAGATGGAAGCCAGGGCTGTAACTGGAGTCCTCAGATGAGAACAAATCACAATGTGCTGATGAGTTCATCCAGGCTTTGAGGGGCTGGGGAATCCCAAGCCAGTACACCACTGTACCTGGCTAGAAAGTTCTGGAATGGAAGACGGACTGGGTATCCCTCCTTCCTAATGTGGATAGCCTCCAGTATCCCAGAATGTCGCAGCTGACAAGTGACATACTCCACATCAAAGATATTTGACAGCTGTGAATATAAGGCAGAAGAAAAATGTAAAACAAGAAATAAAGAAAAAAGAAAGGAGACAGCATGAAGAGAGTCTAGAAGGGGTCTCCTATGGTCCTGTCCTTGGGTTAGATCTTGCCATGGTATATGCGTGGTGGAACACAAAACCCAACACATCCTTTCGTGTCCAACTGACACTGGCTTCTTGTCCTCCAGCATGTGGTCAGCTCACGTGGCCAGAGGGAAGGGTGAAAGACAGAGAACGGGGAAGAAAGTTTCAAGCTATCAAATGAAGAAAAGGAGTCCAAACCCCAAATGCGAAAGGAGAGCTGCTGGAGAGGGCTGGACTTCAACAAATTGAGGGACCCTGTAAGGAGCTTAGGGTGCTGCCCTACCTTTTTCGGATTAGGGGTGATGCACCGAATGAAGAAGGCATGGCTTCTGCAAAACAGAAGGAAGAATCTTTGGTCATCCTCCTCTCTGCACTGACCTGGGACCAGATGTGGTCACAGAAGAGACCAGAAGTGACCACACTTCTAGGTGCAGCAATCAGCCCAGTGCAGGGATGGCACCATAACAGTACCTCTCACCTTCTCAGCTTGGCTGTAAGGTCCTGCAAAGACTGCTGGAATTTGGACACCAGTGTGGAGGCCCGAGGCTTGAGCCCTTTGCTTCTGGCCCCCAGTTCCCTTTGCTGACTATAGGCAGCTTTAGCCTTCTGGAAAATGTGAGACACCACCTGCAAAAACAAAGAAATGAGCAAAGCTCCCTGAACTGCATGGAAAGAACAATCTCTTTTACCTGAAACTGGGGACCATTCTCCCTTGCCAATAGCAGTGCCCAGAATTCAGCTGCATCCTCGGGCAGTCTGTGTGTTTTATATACGAAATTCATTAACTCAGGGCAAAGATGACTTGTTCAATTCCTAAGTGTCCTTCAGTAGAACAAAATTCCTCATGGTTTCTCCAGTCCTCCTGACACTTGACTAGAATCTTTCTGCTTCTCACATGAAAGCAATGAGTGGCTCGTTAGTTGTCTGCAATAGAGATCTTCATCCCGAACCTCGATAGTACCTTGAGGCGGCTCTGAGAGAAGATATCCAGCACCTCTGGATGCAGCTGGTCACGGTTTTTATTAAGAAACTTGTGGACCTGCAGAGGCAAAGTCTGATTTAATGCACCATTCAGACACCCCTCTTACAGAAACCTTGACTTGGGGCAGACAGCTGGAAAGGTGGAACAAGGTGAAACCCCTTGAGAATGAAACTTGCTGTTCCCGCTGCCACCAGGAGTGGAGGGGAAAATGACTTCTGCTTTAAGGAGGGATTGCTCCTTTTCCCCTTCACATTGCCCAGCAGGCTTTGACCCCTCACTTTCTTTCAATAGCAGCAGCTTTCCTGGATTTCCAGGGCTCTCATACAAGCAATGCAGACTGTGGCATAGCTAAGGCCAGCACCTATTTTGCCTTAGTTGCCTCTCCAATAAGAATTTCATTACTTCCGATAAACTGTTGCTCTAGAGGGATGTGCAGTTACAAAGAGAGGGCTTTGTTCACAGCACTCTGAACTGTTCCATCAGGACAACCACAGCGTGCTTCAAAGCTGGTCTATTCCTCCAGCTGCTCAGAGCCCCCTGCCAGCTCACCTGATAGGTGACAGGGCCTGCATAGTGCTTCACAGTGAAGACTGGCAAAGGCAACTTGGGCTTGGTGTACCAAGGGCTGTTTCCATGATGGTAATGACACTTCTGGAGGAAAGTGTGGTCAGTGGCCTGCAAAGGAGATGACAAACACATTTCCTTCTCCTGCAACATATTCAGTAGGCTGAAAAGCCACTGTTAAATTGAAGGTAGAAACATCTAATATTTGTGTGAACACAGTCCCTGTTCAATCTGTATAACTGCCTCACCATAGCCATCCTGTGAAATGGATCACATAAGAGCATAAGAGCTTCTCACCTGAGTCAGTGAAGTTTGGTCATCCAGAATACACAAGATACCATGGGGTTTTGCAGCAATGAAATCTAAGCATGACTCGCTGTACATCTTGGAAACAGGAATCCAAGCTAACTGCTCTTGGCTATATTCCTCCTGCATGTTAAAGACCAATCAGAGTTAACAGAGGGATTTGGGTTATTCATCACGAAGCTAGTGTTTCACTTGCCTAGAATTATCTTCTAGAATATGGTTTTGCCTTATGAAATTTATTCTAAAGCCACTAATGATTTTACTAATTTAAGAGAGAAAGGCTGCTAAGCAGGGTGATAAAATGAACTGCAAAAGGCAACATGTCTGGTAAGTACACTTCCATCTCCAGGTGGACAGAAGTGATACATAAATGCTACAATGAATCTACCAAACAGGCTCTAAAAGTACCCGCAGAGTGCTGGGGACCTTGATCCTGACCAGCTCACAAAACGCACAAAGGGGAGCAAGGCACTAACAAACTCCCCGTCCTTTAATTTACTACATAATTAGTAAAAGATATTAAATAGCCAGGTCTTTGGACTAGGATTCCATGGATACTGCTTAAGAGGGTCAGGTCCATTCAGCTTCCTGCTTCCCAGCTAAAGGACACTCTCCAGATAAAACTGCCTCGGCTCATTCCGTAAGTGTTGCCTTTCACCTGCTAGTGTGAGTTCCGTTTACCTCTTCCTGGGCAATGACAGTCTGGCTGAAAAAATGCTGGAGATGCTCATTGGCAAAGTTGATGCAGAGTTGCTCTAAGCTGTTCACACCTAGATCCTGCAAAGACAAAAAGGCATCATCGCTTCCAACCCACAGCCCTCCCAAGAGGCTGCATCTTCTGTGGATAATGCACAGCATCAGATGGTGCTAACACAATCTGCAGGTTCAGGCAGCTTGTTCTGATTAGTAAGTGCGAATGAACCCAAAAAATTCAAATCATCTTATGTCTGGTTTACAAGCTCTCAGCCTGCTTTATGGCCTAGGCTGAACAGCAAGAGGTAAGACAAGCTGTGAAGGAGCACAAAGAAGAAGAGATCTACTCTTGGATGCACACCTATATCTACATATGCTCCATTGTCTTCAGCATTCATCAGAACGCACAGATTTTAACAGGAATCCTAAGTATAAAACTCACAGATCTTGATGAGCACATATCACTCTTAGCCCCTGCTCTTCCTGTTCTTTACTTATTACAAGTCTGGGAAGCCTCCAGGAGCTCACTGGGACAGATGCATGGGTGTATACCTGCCACAAGGGTGACAATTCCTGACCCAGAACTCTAGATGCTACCCTAACCTCAATTTCAAAAAGTAACAACTTGCAGGGCCTTTGCTTACAAAATTATCTGCACTTCTATCCCTGGCCTGATCCAAAGCCTAGTGGATCAGGGAGAGTCTCTTCAGAAACTTTAGTGGATTCTGGACTTGTCCCTGTTCAGGCTGGGAATAACAGAAAAGCAGGATATGCTGAAGCACATGAAAAGATACAAATCATAAAAGATAGTGTTAACATATTTCCAGCTTTATCCAAGTCTTCAGAAACAAATGGGACTAGTTAGAATAAAACTACATTAAAAATATTTTTCTTATTTCTGCCAGTAATAGCACCAGGAATAATCAAAATGTGATTCACTGTGAGTTAAGTCGTTCAGCTCACCTCCTCAGTACAGCAAATTTATACTAGAGATTTTTCTGGGTTCAGTTTATCAAAGCAGGCTGATTAGTGATCTGGCTTCCCGAGCCACTGCTGAGCAGCAGAACACAAGCTGCGGGGAAAGGACTCTCCACTGATTTTTACAGGAATTTGTGTACAAGTGAATATTGTGAAGAAACTTCTGGGGGTTTTGTCAAACATTCTTTAGGTGAGAATCGAACCATGGAGTTAAAATCCACGTGTCCTTTCAACACCACATGTAACTTCGTTTCTAAAGTCCAGTGCACTTGCTGAAAAGACAGTTTAGATCTGTATTTAATACAGCATATGAGTTAATTTAATGGACCAAGTTGGCTGACAGTGCACATCGTTTTCCTCTTCCTTAGAATGACAGAACCAAAGCTATCTGTGTGCACTATCTATGCAGCACCATGCTGGTCAGTTCATGCAAAGATATCAAACATACAAGGCTGACATGGTGGGAGCACCAGAAATGACTCTGTTTGAGATTAGGTTGTTAACCATCTGCAATTGTTAGAACTCCACTTACTTACCAATACTACTTGCAATCCACCCAGTCCTATGTACCATAGGATTCTACCTATGCCACACAGTCATGGAAGACTATGGGCTCCTCCAGTTAGCAATTCACAATGACAGTCTATAGTCAAAATGTTAAATCACATCCTGAAGGAGCACTTCTCTACTGCCCCTGAGGAAAAAAAAGTTCCCCCTGAACACAGACATCTACATTACATGGTACAATTACTGTCTCCTTTCTGGAAAAAAGGAAAAACAAAAAAGAGAAACAAAAAAGAAAACCCATCCATCAGATACCTTCCCATTTCTGGCACTGACTCAGGAGAATCAGCACATGCACTTGCAGCCCAGACAATGTCAAAAGAATAGGAAAAGCAACCTCAAAACCATGTATGTCCACAATGCCCACAGCACAGTCTGATTCCCATGGAGCCAACCACTCATTGATTTGCAGCACCAGCCACTCGAAGAGCAGGGAATACAGAGTCTTGGCAATGGAGTCCCTGTATAGGAGAGTAAAACCAGTTACAGCAAAGACAGCACCCTTGGATGCATCTCACCAACCCAGACAACAACAGCAGAAGTCACCTGGCATCGATGGCTCCTTCTACAGACAGAGGGGTGAAGATCCGATCATAAGATGTCACCTGGATACATAGAGCTGGAATTTACTGTTATTATCTCACAAATACACATATTTTTTTAAATCCACAAGGAAGTCAGCCTGGTTAACAAATGGATTTTTTTTCTATTTGGCCTGAGAATTTATCCAGGTATCAAAGGAAAAAGTAAAAACAGAATTTTGCTGCCACATTTCAGGGTGGGAGTCAGCTGGCCTAAAAGTTAAGCCTGAAGCCACCTCATTCAGAAAAAAGCCCTCCTAGATGTGGATTCTGCCATGTTTACAGAGCTGCCTTGAGGGGTTCAGCCCATCCCCATTACTGATCCAGCATAGCAACCATTTTACTCCTGCTGTTACCTCCCAGATTTTGTACCTTCTAATGTGGTGGCCCTTCCACTGACGGAGCACTGGACTAGGGCATTCTGTGCTTCAGGGTGAACGAGAAATCACCAAAAAAGGTACTCACAGTGACACGGTGAGTGACAGCACCTTGCAGGAAATCTGCTGAAACATGCAACAAATCGGCCACAATCTGAATCTCAGTGTCACTGGCAATGGCTGCTTGTTCATAGGATTCTTTCTAAATAATGGAGAACAATAGATTTAACTATGGATGGGATACTAAGTTCCACTAGCATTGATATTCTCGACAGCACCTCAGCTGCACAGAGCTGATAACAGCCTAGGCAAAACACCAGCATCTAGGTTCAATTTGGCTCCTTAAAGAGTCCCCCAAGCTCTAATGGCCTTCGGTTGCCTCCCATATTCTGTCCTTGCATAGGTCAGTCTAGAGTCTAATGTCAGAAGAATAGAATAGTCTTCAAAGGATATAATCTTTCACCAAGAATAATGTCCCTAGTCCCATCACATGGGATAACAGCAATATTCAGCACAGATAGCCCATTCCCAAGTTGCCATGGGTTAGTGTACCTCATAGGAGGTAAAGCAGATATTCCCCAGTTGCAGAATGGCAGCCAGGACAGCCCAGGTGGAGGTCAGCTGATCATCCGAGAGGCTGATTCCCTCCAGAGCTTGCACCAAGACCAGAAAGTCCTCACTGTCCTCCTTCCCCAGGATGTCACATGCTCTGCCCTGAGAAAATAGGGACAGATAATCGTGGTCAGTGTCTTTTACCCGAGGCTGGAGCTGAGCTACCAGCAGTAATCTACAGAGTAGTTCTTCAATGTTTTAAGGATTCGAGGGATCTGAATTAAAAAGGTGAAAGACACCACTAGTGGGAGCTCAGCATTCATGACAGACCAGTCTCTGTTCTCTCTGGAGTTGTTGAGAGTAAGATTTCTCTTGCCACACATGCTACGTTTTTATTATGGTTCCAATACAGGCACCCCAGCTACCCCTTGCCCACTGCTGGAGTGCAGCCTGAGAGAATGGATGCCCGAATCTAGTCCCAAGTAAGTCACGTCAGAGTTTCTACCCTAAATGGTACCAGAACCCAATGTATCAAAGCAAATGGGTTTCTGTGCACCCAGAGAGCCATCCTGGGTAATAGTCTCACTCACTTCTGCCACAGAACTTCCCTACATGCATGGGCATATCACTCTTGCTCTTCTTGTGCTTTTGTCTGCAGGAGGACACTCCTAACAACTGCCTGTGACCCTAAAGTTCACGAAAATCCTGGGTCAAGAGGATCTCTATAACCTGTTTGTGTAAAAGGGCATTCTTTGACTAAAGTTTCCAGCAGCCTCTGGTCGTCTTCTTGCCAAGACAAAGATCAAAGAGATATTTTGTCAGTCTGTGCTAACTTTACACATGATCTGATCATTTTCCCTTTTCTCTGCAGCAGGCTGAGACAATCCTGTGAACTATCACGTTGAAGAATTTAGTTTACAATACAGATCCATTGCCAACTAGGAACATCACCCCATCAAGGGATGGGCCCTTAATTGCCCTCCATCCTTGAGTCATTAATAGTATTTGTCCATTCCTTGTCTGAAGGAAAGATGATAGCAATCATTCGTCAAGGATTCCTCACATGACCACAGCTGCTGTAAAGAGTTTGCCCACCTGGGAAAGCTGACCCACACAGCTGAAATAGGAAAGATACCTTGCTATTGCTGTGAACTCCTTGAGTATGGAAAACATTTTTAAAAGAAACCGTGCTCCAAGATGATAGCTTGCCATATGTCTGGCAAACAATTTTCCAATTTAAATAGATTGCAATCAGCAGTACAATTCAGTGGTTTAAAATTTCCACCCATTAACTCAGTCAATGAAGCGATTGTTTTGCTGAAGGTAGAAAGAAATATCCCCTGCTCTTTTCAGTTCCACAATAAATTGCAAATGCAAGGAAAGGCAAATCCACAGAGTGGAATCATGAGCCTACACAATAACTCCTTTTTTAAAAGGCTTTCTTTGGGAGCAGAAGGGGCCTGAAAAGTGAGAAAAAGATCATATAAGAGACAAAGGTATTCCTTCTTAGGTCAGATGCGAGAAGGAGCAGAGAAGACTTTAGCATAGTGGGGGACACCTCAGGAGAGAAGCAAAGCTATTAGGTTCCTCACTAACCAAACAGAAGTGGTGTCTTGGCCATATCACTCTACCTGCTGCTGCAGAGCATCCTTGCCTCACTCACCTGATTTAGGTAAAAGTAAGACTCTGCCTCTTGCAAGTACATCTCCTCTTTCTGCTTCATAGGCAGCCCAGCCAGTAGCTCATAAAACACATGGTAGTTCCTCTCACCATGGGCCTGACAGGGGACACAGTTCATAGAGTCGACTCATACCCAGTTCCAAAACCCTGCAGAATACACTCAAAAAGCAGTACATAAACTCTGAGGTCAGCAACATGAGGCCAGAAGCCAACCAAGAACCATTTCATTTGAAAAGTTTCCAGAATTTCTCACTGACACCTTAAAAGCATTTCATTTGAGAGTAGTCCCTTTTACACAGCTCCAATATCTGATCTTTTCCACACTCCAGACATTAAGAAAAATTAGTTGAGGGAAGATTTATCTTCCAGTAATCCCTAATAAGTAACTTAATTCAACCTGTTTGAGAAAGAGCAACCTCCTATTTTATTCAAATAGAAAAAAGCGATCACTTTGTGCTACACAGAGGGGAGATATTTCTTGCTAACAAAAGAAATGGAAGGCAATTCTCATATTGATTCTCATCTCTGTTATTTAAGTTAATTTAAGGCTAAACATGAATAAGGGAGAGAGGGACCCCTCTAGGAGGGAGGAGCTTATTGGTCCTCACCTGAAATACCACACGAGACTTCTCCAGCAGGTACTGGCAGATAGATGTTCCCACTACGAAGCCACTGAGCATAAGACAACAACAGATCCTGTCAGAAGCTAGTGATGGGTTTTATGTAGATCTGTTTCTCTGGGGATTTAGCAGAGGGAGTTGTTGCTGAGAAAAAACAGTATGACCTGACCACCTTGGTCTGAATTTTGAAGCTTTCTAGCACTGGTGTTTTGTATGAGAGTATCACAGAGAAAGCAGCCGTGAAACATACAGATTCAAGCTTGGGTTCTAAACAGCTTCCAAAGCACAAAGGAGCTCAGACTTGAATGATTCTCACAGGATACACCCTGAAAATTGCCCAGGGAACATGCTACACACTCCTTTCCTTCAGTCGTATCTGATTGTTGTGGCATTACCAGTCCCCCATGTGACCTTACCCACCCATTTCATATGTCGGGCTGATAGCCTGTGGGGACAGGGATCACCTTTTTGTTTTGTAATTTAATTGCACCTTGCACAAAGTGATCCTGGACCAAAACCAGGATACCCAAATACTGCAGCAACAGTGGGCTATGCAGACAGCAGCCTGGAGTTAAGATGCATGCAAGGATCTATAGGTCTTTAAGCCTGTCATCTGTCCCATGCAGATTAGGCAGATGTGTGATGAAGGGTTGAATTAGCGGGCACCTGAATATACACAATTGATTTGAGAAGAGTCAATATAACTTTTGTAGAAGGAGATTCTGCCTCACAAACCTCCTGGAGTCATTTGACGGGGGTGACAAATCTGCAGATAAGAATGCTCTAAGGGATACAGTCTACACGAATTTCCAAAAAGTTTTGACAAAGTTGTGGGACACCCAGGGAAATGAAGCAACCGTGGTGTAGGAGGGAATGTCCTGACACGGGTAGGAGTAAATGGCTAATCCTCTTAACCATAGGAGGCAACCACTAGAGCTCTACAAAGTGTCTCTGGTCTGACCTATGAGTCATGATTTAAGGTTTGATGAGTTACCTAAAAGAGATGCTGAACAGCAATGTGACAAAGCTTCCTGATTGTACGAAATCATTCAAGGCAGTGAGGACGAAGGCCAATTATGTGTAAATGCAGACAGACCTTGCAATAATGAGTGAGCAAGAAAATGGTACATGAAATTCACCGTAGATAAATGCAAAGTGATGCATACAGGCCAAAGTCATCCCAGCTTCACATATAAACTGACAGGCTCGAGTTACCCATTGCTGCTTAGAACTGAGACCATGGGGTTATGATAGACAGTTCAATGAAAATATCAGCTCAGTGCTTGGCAACGTAAAAAAAAAAAAAAAAAGAAACCAGAAGTTAGAAGGCAGGTTCAAAACAAAAGTGTTTTTCACAGAACTGGTTAGACCTGTAGAACACTTGCCAAAGATTGCTGCAGAGGCACAAAGTTTATACGAGTCCAAGAGGAAACTGGAATACCACAAAAGTCTCAGAAAAACTCCTGAGCTGCTGCAAATGCTTTAAGAGCTGACAGTCTTAGAAAAAATCATTGTATATATTTGGCCTATTCTTACTGCTGCCTCATGAATGCTTGCGGCCAGTGTTGGAGACACAACATTGTATTAGATGGCTCCTTGGTATAAACCAGTTCAGCCATTCTTATGTTCTTAATTTATCACCCATCTTGAGAGGTTGAGATCTACTCTTTTGTGGAGAAAACCTAAAAGCAAAAGTAAACTCACCCTCTTCCTATCCTTATGGTAACAAGAGTGTAGGGGAGGGAGGGCTACTGCATGAGCTCTAAGCACTGACAGATCTTTTCTCACTCAAGCACCCCCTGACAACTGGGAATGACAGCATCCCAAGATGTGCCTTTAACTCACTGTCGCAGGTGGACATTCAGAAGCTTTCCAAAACGGCTTGAGTTGTCATTGAGGATGGTTCTGGCATTCCCAAAACTCTCCAGGATGGGTAGGACATTGCAGGGCTTGAAGAAAAGAGGAAGAGAACACTTCAGTAGCAATCATGGGTTTTTAAACCCAAAAGGGACTTAAGTATCTGTTAATTTGAAAATCCAAGAAAAATGGGACTTCACTGAAATAATTCTTGCCCGGCTTAAAGAGTCTTTTTTTAAACTTATCTTGGTGTCATTACTTCTAGCCGTTGGTGAGTAGCTCACTTTACCTCTACTCTGTGTTTGTTCAGATTCACCTTCCAGACACTGCTATAAGGTCTCTAATGCAGGTAACTTCTCTCTGTTACAATAGATACAGCACTCTATACAGCATCAGGGCTCCCAAATGCTGAAATACAGCGCAGTGAATATATCAGCTGTCCTCCTGTCTTTACGGGAGCTTCACCTTGGACCAAAGTCCAGCTCAGTTAAACAGGAACAAAGAAATAAGATGAAGAGTATGGCATCTTTACCCTGTCTGGCTTTTACTCCTTCTCTAGCATTCACAGCGTAAAGCCAATTTCAGTTGCCTCTTACCTGTCTGATCCTGTGGTTGTCTGGTCTCTGGTACAGCATGGTCAGGTATTGCACAATTGCTTTGGCAGCTTCTGTTTTACCTGATCCGCTGTGCCCACTGGAGGAACAAGAGGTAAGGAAGCTGGCATCAGAACAGAATTACCTAATTAAACATATCAGAGGACCTGTTACAGTAAATCAGTGGAGTTGTATTGATTTACAACAAATGAAGATCTATCATGTATTATTTAAAACACTGATATAACTTGACAAAATAGATCCAAGTAGGATTCCACTGTGGAATACAAAATGCCTTCTCTTCCACTCCTCCAAACTGACACGATGCTAAACTCAAGCTGTATTTGTACGGAGTGAAATTAAAATCTATCTTACTCATGTCCTCTATGGACAGCCTTCACACAAGATACAGATTTATAAACTTATGGAGAGTGAAATATAAAGATGAAAGTCTTACATAAAGAAATTAACAAGCCTTCAAAAAAGTACTCTGATTTCCTACCTGATGATGACACATGGCTCTTGCTCTGATGACTGGGATAGCGCGTAGGCCATTTCTGCTATGGCAAAGATATGTCTAGATGTACAGAAAGAAAATCCAAGTTAACTAACCTCACATTTCTACCTCACAAATACAGCACCAAAAGGTTACTCATCAGTGATCTACATTAGAGATGGGCCAGTATCTTCATCTGAGTGACCAAACCAGGACACTGAGAAATGTGAGGAACCAGGGAAATCAAAGCTTTGTTCTTTGCTGACATCAGGTTAATTCCACTGTTACAAGCAAAGTTTAGGTTCTCCAGGAACTCTTCAACCTAACCTGAGTAACGCTCTGTGACATGGTGTTTAATGTAAGGGACACCAGCAGTATTATCTGCACTAGAGGAATCTGTCTGCGTTGCTAACTCTGGTAGGGCTGTACCAGCATTATCAGCTGGGAACACATACTGCCAGAACTCCTCAGGTGCAGTCCTAGCAGGCACTGAATTCAGGACCTTCAAACAATACTCAAGAAACTTGACATAAAGAGTTTTGCTCTGTAGCGTTACAGGTCCAAGCAACTACAACTTTGCCAAATGGATTGTTCACTTCTTGTGGCATTCATCCTGCTCTGTCAGACAACCAGGGGAAAACAAAATGCTTTCTGGAACACAAGCATAACAGAGTTTAGGGAGTTATTTGAGAAAGAGAAACATACGGGGCATTTTTTGAGAGAGTCCCTTGGTGGTACTGGGTAGCCACATCTTCAGAGTAGATACTGAGGTCTTTGAAAGGATTCACAGAAACCAAAATTTGCCCAATGTAAGTCTAGAACAAAAATAAGAAATAGAAAAAAAAAATCTGGTGGCTTCTTAGAATTTTCTGAATGAGGAATGCAACAGAACACATATATTAATTCAAAGATTAAAATTACCTTTGAATGAATACTGTCTATTCTGACTACTGCCAGCTTAGTGGGGCATAGTACAATTTTTCAGTGGCAATTTTAAAAGCTCTGCCATTAGTATTTTGGGATAAGTGGGCACTCGCTTGTCTGTGGTCATCTTCACGGGTCACTGTCTATTCTCCAAGTTTCACATTAAATTACAGGCACAGGTTTGAACACTTGAGCCAGCAAACTGAGAACAATTAGCCATCCAGAACTAGCTCTGCACTACAACACTGGGAAATGTTTACAGAAACTCTGAAGTTTCTTCTTGAGATCCACAATTTTTACTCAGAACTGCTTTGCTAAGACAGAAGAGTTCCACTATGAGCAGCTGAGGCTAAAACTGAATGCAAGCATGCTCACTGGTTGACAACAAATACTAAAATTAAAGAGAAACTCTGAGACTTCCAGATTTTACCACAAATACCACATGCTATCTATTTTCTGAGCAAAAGAACTGTGAGTATCCTTCTTATCACTGTTCCCAGTAATGGGTGAGCTCTTGAGCTACTTGGTGCATTATTAAAGCTTGATGGAAGGGTAAAAATTATTTTCTCTTGAAGTTCATTGTTCAGAATAGAACAAACACTGAACAAAAAAAAAAAAGAACCAAAATGCCACTACCCATACATAAATAAGATTGCGATGGAACCTCTTCTTCAGACACAGCAGAACTGAGCTCTCACAGACTTCCCTACAAACAGAGGAAAGGACTTGTCAGCCATAAATGTCACTTGCATGTGTTAATATTAACCTTTCTGCCCTCCCAGGGATTTTGTAGCAGGCTGTGATCTGAAACTATTCACTGCCCTCACGTGGTTCCAACATGTCCAGGATTAACCACATCAGAGAACAGAGCAGCCGAAGCTCAGAACATCCAGACCGTCCATCTCTCTCTGATCACACCTCCTTGCACACAGCCTTTACAGTTGTTTATCTCAACAGGATGGCAAGGGTAGAGGGTGCAGGACATGTGAGAAGCAGTGTTTGGTGATTCTCTTCCAAGCACAGCAGTGAACCCTTAGTTAAAATCTGTTAAACATATAGAGCCTGAGTTTGCCACAGCTGAATGAGATGGCA
The DNA here is from genome assembly GCA_013398225.1 of Steatornis caripensis. NCBI lineage: Eukaryota > Metazoa > Chordata > Aves > Caprimulgiformes > Steatornithidae > Steatornis > Steatornis caripensis. The sequence goes on along the minus strand of VZSC01014167.1, from coordinate 586,612 downwards.
GTTACCAAAGCCACAGATGCAAGTGTCAGTAGGCAAACAACATAGAAATGTGCCTCTCAGCCTGCAAGTCTTTCTGACTTACCAGCCACTTAATGCAACAAGAATGGCATGTCAGGTTCCCAGTTCTGTCCCTCTGCAACACCACAAGACACATTAGCCTCTAAACCTTGTTTCCCCTGCCCATAAAGTACATTCGTTTTTTTAGAACCCGTTTCGGGATTGGCAACCATTTAACAGGAGTGGTAGAGTACACTGGAAGCATCTCTAAGAAAGTCTGCTAACTCAGATGAGCTGTTCTCTATAGTGTGTGACTGCAGAGATTCAATGTGCTTGGCGACAAATTATACGCAACAGTTAGAGGAGTTCCCTCTGCAGCTATGCTCCTCTCCATCTGATTCACTGGAAGTCCATAACTTCAGTAGCGCAATTCAGCCTTTTACTTAGCTTTACTGCAAAGCACCAGTTCTCAGCTATGACATGCATCAAAATAATTCTATTTTCTCACGTGGTGGCCAAGGATCTATAATGTGCTTTCTGTTGTTGAGCCAACAGTAGCTTTGAAGGATAACGAGCAAGCCCCTGTGACCTTCAATTAGTTGTATAATTCCACTGACAACACATACTCCAGTCTGGTTAGATCTTCAATCTCCTCAGCTTCTACGCGGTGATCTTCACACACATACACCTGAAATGCATAGACACATTACTGAAAATCAGAAGTTCAGCTTCATTCCAGTACTGGAGACAAAACCTGTACCTGTTTCTGCATTAATTCCATCTCTAGCATATTGTCAGTGATGTCTTCTGCCTCCCACTGATCCTTGTAGACCTTCATCACATGACTGTTGGCCAGATATGGGTCCCTGTAGATGGCCCACTTGCTTAGGTTCTCAATGGTTAGTCGTGGCAGCAGCAATTCAGAGTTCAGCCATGCCACAGGATCACAACCCTGAGCCTGCTGCTGAGACCAGTGAACACAAGGTGGGACTATGGACCCTGCAGTCTGGAGGACACCTGAATCCTCTTTGACATCTACCTCACTGGAATAATCTGATGGACATATTGGATCCTCTTCTCGATGTGGCAGAGAAACAGCGAATGGGGCTTCCTGAGGGCTTTGATCCATCAAAGATCTGGGAAGGTCACATTTGAATCTGCAACCCTGTTGCACAGGCATCACAGATTTTCTGTCTGATAGAGATCTCAGTTTCTCTAGGGAATAACCATTCCCAGAGCCCCTGGATAAGGAGTTCTTTGTCTTAATCACACTGTGGACTCTGGGGAATACTATTGCAAACTTGGCATCAGTAGCGTTGTTCTTTTCCTCATCCAAGCTAAGTAAGTACGAAAAGGAACTGGTTCCATGAAGAGGGGAATCACCAGAAGGCAAATCAATGTGTCCCACTTCCTCTGCCATTTTAGGATCATTTTTCCGATCCACTAATGGAGAAGAAGATTCTTTGTCACTCAACTTAGCCCTCCCCAGCTGTTTGGCTGCACCGGAGAAGGCTTTGCTGGACCGACCAACCCATCCAGCAGTGCTTACAAGCCGGATTGCCACTCTACTTCTAAATCCAAATGGTTTGCTGCTCCTTTTCCTCTTCCCGAATTTCTTCAACAGCCATCTTGAAATACCAATTGCACGTGCCACGCTCAGAAGACGAGATTTCAGGCTTGCTTTCTTGGCAGGTTTTTGACCAAGCCAGCTGGTGACTGTTTTAAAAGCAGGACGGGTGTGCAAGTACTTGGATCCTTTTCCATCACGCACACTTTCTTTTTCAGAAGGTGCCTCTGCAACCACTTCTTCTGCTTTCTCTTTTTTTGCCTCTAAACTCTGGCCTGAACTCAGTTTAACTTTTCCAATAACTTTTCCAACTTTCTTCTTCTTGCTAAGGAGCTGTTTATCAGATGATTTTTTTGTAATAGTGCAGGAGCTTGAAATATTTGAAAGATTTAACCTTTTCTCTCTGAAACTCTGAGCTATGTTGGGTTCTTTCTGTGTACTGAGCATTTCTAGATTCGTGGGTTTTGAACAGATGCTTTCAACATTTTTCAGGTCAGAGTTTGTTTCCAAAGCCATCTGGACACGATTCGGTTTACAGCTTGTTAATAGCTTGACCTTAGCATTTTTATGTTTGTTTTTCAGATTGTGAAGGATTTGGGGTTGAGAAGAACATTTCTTTGTAAGCATCACCGCTGCTAACTCCTGCTTGCTGCAGTGTGATGAGCTGTCCCTCTGTATACGTTCTACCACTTTATCTTGTTCTGCAATCTCACACCTCCCAGATTTCTCTTTCAATGTCATCTGCTGCTTGGAGAGCAAAAGGCTATCTTCCCTTGCCCTGCCTTCATCATTCACCTTCTCTTCCTGTTCATTTCCTTGAAGTACTTTGCTAAGGCAAATGTGGAGTTTTGCTTTCACAGCACTAGGCAGTGGTTGTTTTGTTGCATTTTCTTTTTCTTTGTCAATGTTCTCTTCAGTGCTGTTCTCCCCATTGCTGTCAGAATTATCACGTGCATCTTTTGACATATCTTGAACTTTGTAATTTTC